>JANAVB010028820.1:12335372-12420372 GCA_029216955.1 Iris pallida
CTTGTTTCCGCCCAACTTTTGTACAAATTATAATACTGTGTTGATTCCTATTTTATATTGATTCTTTTTTTGTGGATAAGATTAGTATCATGGATTACTGTATTTCACAGCTTATGCATATAGACGATGGTTCCATATATTGGAGTATACTTCGTATGTATGCAGCTGGCATGGATACGTACCTAGTCCTAAGTATTTTGGGATTGGGGTGTTACATGTTTTTGTGGTGGCCCATACAGGTCGAGTTTGCCACTTCGGTTATGTTACTATACCGATGTGAGCCTGCAATATAGGATTAGTGTCTAGAAATATCATCCATACTGGCTTGGCCTCTTCCCTTGGCTTCAAATTTCGAACTCTCATTCGACTTCCTTGAATTGCATCTTGGTTGATTCCTTTCTACCGTTGATTCTTATTTTCGTGCTTAGTGTCAACTAGGAAGATGACTACAGTAGTATATGCTCATAGGTCAAACACATGGCTAGAATGGTTATATTTGCAATTGGAATACATTTAAGACTCTAATTGAGTTTAAAAAGGACTTTTTTTAAAGTGTGATTTAATGGTTAGTAATTTGTAAAGTAGGATATTACCAAGGAAAGTTTTAATCTTGAGATTTCTAAATAGTAAACACCATAGGATTGATACTGCAGAAAAAAATAATAGCTAGAATCTTTATACCATTGATTTAAGAAATTGATTGGATTTTTGAGTTTTGATATTTATGAATTTTGGGGTTATAGCTGTACAACTTTGAACAAATATAAATTGATTTGATTTTCGAGTTGTGATATTTATAATTTATTGGGTTATAGCTATACAACTTTGAACAAATATAAATTGATTTGATTTTCGAGTTGTGATATTTATGATTTATTGGGTTATAGCTATACCACTTTGAAAAAATATAAAATTGATTTGATTTTCGAGTTGTGATATTTATGATTTATTGGATTATAGTTATACACCTTTGAACAGTTATAAATTGGTTTGAAAATGATCTTAGATTTTAATTGTGGCAGAAGAAATTATTTAAATTGAGTCGTACAAGTTACGGTTAATATGTTTATTAAATTTTAATTTTTTTTGTAGAAGTAATGATTTCTAAATTTTTGGTTTAAAATATTTGAAAGTTATGAAAACAATTTTTGAGAATTTTTTTTTATTTTAAATTGTGTCCTATGATTAAGGATTTACAAATCTATTTAGATTTTAGTTTTTTTTATTTGTGAATTTGGATATCAAATTTCGTAAAAAAATGATTTTATGACTGATACGGTTATTTGAAAATTTAGTTTAATGTTGGATTGCTAATATCACAATTTTGAAATAAAATAAAAATATATTAATGATGTGATAAGGTTATTTTGATTGATCAAATAAAGTTACCATTTAAAAGTTGTGATTATGTTGGAATGACTTAGTATGAATAGATGTTATAATTGATAAGTGCATTAAAATATTGAGCTAAAATTTTGAGATTGCTTTGTATGTGCTAGAAATTTTTATCTGAGGAGCTATTAATTTTTGTAGAGTTTTAAGCTTATGATTGATTATGGATATTATATATATAGATTCATGATTTATGAACTCTTGAGTTTAAAAGTTGAATTGAAAATGTAAAATTTTGAAAAAGTCAGTAGTAACATGATAAAAAAAAATTTGCTTTGAGATTTATGAAAGTGATTTAAATTTTTGTCATGATAAAATTTAACGGCTTGGAGTGAATACGAATTATGGCAGTTCATTTTTGAGAATTTTATTAAGAAACTTTTGGAGGGAACTTCAGTTAAAATTTTAAAAGGTAGGCCACCAAGATAGTCCTAATAAGTTAGAAGTATTCCATACTAATTGCCATGTCACTCATGACCATGATAGTAGTATATACACAAGTGTTGTTAGTCATCTACCAAGCTATGCAACTGTATCCCAATCTTGACTCACTCGACCTTCCCTCAAATTTAGATCTTTTATGTGACCTTCTAACCCATTTGCAATTTGAATAATGATTTAATTGTTCCTTAACTTTATTCATTTAGGATACTATCTTCTCTCTGGAACTGTATCCCTAAAAATGATTTTACTGGATTCTTAATTAATTTTACTTCATGCTTCAACTTGATCTTCTTTATTTTTGTGCATTAGTTGTCACCTCATGAACTCCCATTTTCTATCTTAGATCTTTTGGCATCCCTTACCGTGACTTAGATATTTGGAGTACAACACTAGACTTTTCCTTCCAACAAATTTCATATGTAAGGCCTAGACAAGCCCACCTTCATGTACACATATCATGTCCCACTAAAACACGTCTCCTTGCACTCTATTTTCTTGATATGACCTTCGGGTCAAAATGGATAAACTATAATCTGTACCATGATACCGATATATTTTTCGACCACGGGTAGGGATTCAACCTCGACTCAATCCTTTCGACCCGATATGTGATTTTGTTCTACTTAATTCCTTAAATATTTAAATTTGTGCTTTATCTTGATTGCTTGACCCATTGTCCCATCACACTACAAGTTTAACTCTTATAAGTTGGGTAGAATACCTCACCACCTAACAAACCTTTTTCTTTGTGAACCATATTGGTAAGTTCACTTAGACTATAAATTCAGAGGACCCTACCTTATCTAGTCTACCAAGCCATAAATGAAGAAACACTAGGACAACTGTATAGGCCCACACTTCAGGTAAGACTCGATTTTAAAAGATCTTGAACTATATAAATTCCTTCATCACTACCTCCCGTACTTATATTTCGACAATCTCATGCTGCTAATTTAGCCTTAGTTTTACAAGCTTATTTCTTTACCAAGCTTGATCATGACATATTTTATTGGGTGCACCCACTAACATATTTTCTAATCAGAACCAGTGCATGATGGCCTGATCAACCTATTGCACTTTAGTTCGCTTTTCATGTATTATTCTACGTGGATGGAGACATAGTTAAACTTGTCTTAGAGTCTCATCCGCGACAGCCTTGGCAATTCTCTTTTTGATTATTTTGTCGTCTATGAACCCCGCATTCGTACTCAATAGCACCGTCTTTGAAACCTTTGTTGTTCTTGTCTTTTACTTATTTTGGAAAGACCAGACACTGTACTTGATAGATAGACTCAAAGTATCACCTTTAGTTTCCCTATCAGTTATTTTAACACAAATTTAGATAGCCACCGACCAACTCATGTGGCTATATCCTCGCCTTTAACTACTCCTCATTCCTCAACCCTAGAATTGTTATCGTGTCCTCCCAATTATTCTTGAGCACTCGAGAATGATTCCAATCGTTCACTTAAATCCAACTCTCAACCAATACGATTAGTATCCAGTTTTCTCTCAGGGAACTGCATATCCAAATCGTCAAATTATTTTTCTTGAACAACTGAATTCTTTGCTACTCTTTAATTTATGTTATCCAAGTTTGTTAACTTCACTAGCGACCCTCAATCAATCCCACAACCCTGATGAATTTTGTGTGTGTCGAATTAACAAGTTCCTAAATGCATAGTTGTGTTGAACGCAGTTTTATCACCTCCTCCAAAATTTAAATGTATTTTGGGATTGACGAACCCTTCCTATCCCTCAACCCTATCTACCCTATTAATCCTAAATTTTGTGGACAAAATTCTTGTAAGTTGGGTAGAATATAAAACCCCTATTTTTTATTATTATTTTTATTATTTTATTAGACTTAAAAATGAATTTATACAATTTATAGTTTTTATTAATTATTAAAAATGACCTTAGCCATTGTTGAGTTTTGGAGCACTAGACGATCATGACTTTTAGCACGAAAGTTGTAGCAGTGTGCCTTGACTAGTATATTAACCATGCCAGGGGAAGCCTAGCCATGGTGATGTCCAAACTAGGAAAACCAGGCCAAGTTATGAATGGACTTATTTAAATTATTTTAATTAAATATTATTTTATATATTGATTTTTAGATGATCCGGTTTGTCCAATTCAGCCCGAACTGGGCCCGAACCAAATTTAAGCCCATGTAGGCATGAGATGGGACCAAGGTGGCCATGTAGACATATTTATGTACGTAGAAATATTTTCTAAATTATTTTAAATTTTATGTACAATTTCTAATTATTTAATTATGTGTACAATTATTGGTATTTTTATTATTAAATAATATTTTACAAGATTGTATATTTTTTGGACTCAAATGAGGGTGTGTAGTAAGTTCACCCATTGGAACGATTTTATTATTATAATATTATTAAAGTTATTTTGTGGAGACTAAATAAACATATTCATTCTATTATTATTATTATTATTGAGATTGATTTAATTCAATTATATATATATATATATATATATATATATATATGTGTGTGTGTGTGTGTGTGGTGTGTGTGTGTGTGTGTGTGTGTGTGTGTGTGTGTGTGTGTGTGTGTGTTTAAATATATTAAACAACTGAATAGATGATATTAAATTGTTATTTGGATTTTTATATAGATTTATGGTGTATATGTATGGATATATATATATATATATATATATATATATATATATATATATATATATATATATATATATATATATATTAGTGGGTGGTCGGCCCCACCATGGGCAACCGACCACCCATGCATTCAAATAAGCATAGCAGCAAATATAGCAGCTAGCTAGTTGGTGGGGCCGAACCCCATCCCCTTTATAAGCAACAAGCAACACTAGCAGCAATATTATTAGCAGACCCCCTTTTCCCTTTTTAAATATATATATATATATATATATATATATATATATATATATATATATATGACCTAATCCTAATCTCTTCCTCCACCTTCCTCCTCTCTCCTCCACCTTCGGCCAACTCCGCCCCTCCGCGAGCACAGCAGCACCCCGCGACAGCGACGACGAAAACGACAACAATAACAACAACAAAATTTAAAATCAAGCATCCGGAGTCATCTGCAAGATTTGGCTTTTCTTGCTTTGTTTATTTGCCGGTTCGAGCTACTGGATTATTCTCTTTTGCACATAACCTTAGGCAAGATACCTTGCCATTATACTGTTTATATTCAGTCTGCATTTTATTACATATCACTATTTATTTTTCCAGTTATTACAGTTCTTGATTTACTACATGCTCAGTGATTATTAGTTTACTTTGTTACTATCCTTTGATTGCATATGAACCTAGAGTTAGGGGACTACCGTTTGTAGTGTATTGCATATGCCTCGACACAGTTGTACCACGATAATGTGTGAGACGAGTAGCATGTAGAGGTCCTTGCGTATGGGTTGATCCCTCATGTGCATGCGTTAGGGCTAACTGCTAATAGAGGCATGTTAGAAGACTTAGCAGTTAGTAGAGGTATATGAAACATGGATGTGACTCTGTTAGGCATTGGGTGGGAAGAACAGTTCCTTAACGTATGGGTCCCTTATGCACTTTCCTATTACTGATCCTGCTGGCCTCTAACATTCGAGGGATGTTATGCTTTGAGGTCCCTGGTATCCTGATGGGACCATACCTGAGATTACTGCCCCTGAGCCAGATGCCCATGCGTTGGAGGTTTGTTCTTAACTGCATGAACACAGTAGTACGGTTAGATTACCTTATTGTTGTCTTGTCACTTATATTCTTTGTGGCATATTTTGTATTCAGTATTTATTGCATGTTCTTCCTGTATCTTGTTACGTTCCTCTGAGGACCTGGTTATCTCTCCAGGTGTGTGCTTCTGTGATATTGCAGGTGTTCTAGCCGAGGTCGTAATCTTCTCCATCCTTTCAAAGATGAATCCACTTGGCCCGTCCTGTTATTTTATTTATTCCTACTTGTATTTTTTTTGAGATAGTTGGTAGTGGACCTTGTTTCCACCCAACTTTTGTACAAATTATAAAACTGTGTTGATTCCTATTTTATATTGATTCTTTTTTTGTGGATGAGATTAGTATCATGGATTACTGCATTTCACATCTTATGCATACAGGCGATGGTTCCATATATTGGAGTATACTTCGTATGTATGCAGCTGGCATGGATACGTACCTAGTCCTAAGTATTTTGGGATTGGGGTGTTACATGTTTTTGTGGTGGCCCATACAGGTCGAGTTTGCCACTTCGGTTATGTTACTGTACCGATGTGAGCCTGCAATATAGGATTAGTGTCTAGAAATATCATCCATACGGCTTGGCCTCTTCCCTTGGCTTCAAATTTCGAACTCTCATTCGACTTCCTTGAATTGCATCTTGGTTGATTCCTTTCTACCGTTGATTCTTATTTTCGTGCTTAGTGTCAACTAGGAAGATGACTACAGTAGTATATGCTCATAGGTCAAACACATGGCTAGAATGGTTATATTGGCAATTGGAATACATTTAAGACTCTAATTGAGTTAAAAAAGGCTTTTTTTTAAAGTGTGATTTAATGGTTAGTAATTTGTAAAGTAGGATATTACCAAGGAAAGTTTTAATCTTGAGATTTCTAAATAGTAAACACCATAGGATTGATACTGCAGAAAAAAATAATAGCTAGAATCTTTATACCATTGATTTAAGAAATTGATTGGATTTTTGAGTTTTGATATTTATGAATTTTGGGGTTATAGCTGTACAACTTTGAACAAATATAAATTGATTTGATTTTCGAGTTGTGATATTTATAATTTATTGGGTTATAGCTATACAACTTTGAACAAATATAAATTGATTTGATTTTCGAGTTGTGATATTTATGATTTATTGGGTTATAGCTATACCACTTTGAAAAAATATAAAATTGATTTGATTTTCGAGTTGTGATATTTATGATTTATTGGATTATAGTTATACACCTTTGAACAGTTATAAATTGGTTTGAAAATGATCTTAGATTTTAATTGTGGCAGAAGAAATTATTTAAATTGAGTCGTACAAGTTACGATTAATATGTTTATCAAAATTTTAATTTTTTTTGTAGAAGTAATGATTTCTAAATTTTTGGTTTAAAATATTTGAAAGTTATGAAAACAATTTTTGAGAATTTTTCTTTATTTTAAATTGTGTCCTATGATTGAGGATTTACAAATCTATTTAGATTTTGGTTTTTTTATTTGTGAATTTGGATATCAAATTTCGTAAAAAAAATGATTTTATGACTGATACGGTTATTTGAAAATTTAGTTTATTGTTGGATTGCTAATATCACAAATTTTGAAATAAAATAAAAATATATTAATAATGTGATAAGGTTATTTTGATTGATCAAATAAATTTACCATTTAAAAGTTGTGATTATGTTGGAATGACTTAGTATGAATAGATGTTATAATTGATAAGTGCATTAAAATATTGAGCTAAAATTTTGAGATTGCTTTGTATGTGCTAGAAATTTTTATCTGAGGAGCTATTAATTTTTGTAGAGTTTTAAGGTTACGATTGATTATGGATATTATATATATAGATTCATGATTTATGAACTCTTGAGTTTAAAAGTTGAATTGAAAATGTAAAATTTTGAAAAAGTCAGTAGTAACATGATAAAAAAAAATTGCTTTGAGATTTATGAAAGTGATTTAAATTTTTGTCATGATAAAATTTAACGGCTTGGAGTGAATACGAATTATAGCAGTTCATTTTTGAGAATTTTATTAAGAAACTTTTGGAGGGAACTTGAGTTAAAATTTTAAAAGGTAGGCCACCAAGATAGTCCTAATAAGTTAGAAGTATTCCATACTAATTGCCATGTCACTCATGACCATGATAGTAGTATATACACAAGTGTTGTTAGTCATCTACCAAGCTATGCAACTGTATCCCAATCTTGACTCACTCGACCTTCCCTCAAATTTAGATCTTTTATGTGACCTTCTAACCCATTTGCAATTTGAATAATGATTTAATTGTTCCTTAACTTTATTCATTTAGGATACTATCTTCTCTCTGGAACTGTATCCCTAAAAATGATTTTACTGGATTCTTAATTAATTTTACTTCATGCTTCAACTTGATCTTCTTTATTTTTGTGCATTAGTTGTCACCTCATGAACTCCCATTTTCTATCTTAGATCTTTTGGCGTCCCTTACCGTGACTTAGATATTTGGAGTACAATACTAGACTTTTCCTTCCAACAAATTTCATATGTAAGGCCTAGACAAGCCCACCTTCATGTACATATATCATGTCCCACTAAAACACGTCTCCTTGCACTCTATTTTCTTGATATGACCTTCGGGTCAAATGGCTAAACTATAATCTGTACCATGATACCGATATATTTTTCGACCACGGGTAGGGATTCAACCTCGACTCAATCCTTTCGACCCGATATGTAATTTTGTTCTACTTAATTCCTTAAATATTTAAATTTGTGCTTTATCTTGATTGCTTGACCCATTGTCCCATCACACTACAAGTTTAACTCTTATAAGTTGGGTAGAATACCTCACCACCTAACAAACCTTTTTCTTTGTGAACCATATTGGTAAGTTCACTTAGACTATAAATTCAGAGGACCCTACCTTATCTAGTCTACAAAGCCATAAATGAAGAAACACTAGGACAACTGTATAGGCCCACACTTCGGGCAAGACTCGATTTTAAAAGATCTTGAACTATATAAATTCCTTCATCACTACCTTCCGTACTTATATTTCGACAATCTCATGCTGCTAATTTAGCCTTAGTTTTACAAGCTTATTTTTTTACCAAGCTTGATCATGACATATTTTATTGGGTGCACCCACTAACATATTTTCTAATCAGAACCAGTGCATGATGGTCTGATCAACCTATTGCACTTTAGTTCGCTTTTCATGTATTATTCTACGTGGATGGAGACATAGTTAAACTTGTCTTAGAGTCTCATCCGCGACAGCCTTGGCAATTCTCTTTTTGATTATTTTGTCGTCTATGAACCCCGTATTCGTACTCAATAGCACCGTCTTTGAAACCTTTGTTGTTCTTGTCTTTTACTTATTTTGGAAAGACCAAACACTGTACTTGATAGATAGACTCAAAGCATCACCTTTAGTTTCCCTATCAGTTATTTTAACACAAATTTAGATAGCCACCGACCAACTCATGTGGCTATATCCTCGCCTTTAACTACTCCTCATTCCTCAACCCTAGAATTGTTATCGTGCCCTCCCAATTATTCTTGAGCACTCGAGAATGATTCCAATCGTTCACTTAAATCCAACTCTCAACCAGTACGATTAGTATCCAGTTTTCTCTCAGGGAACTGCATATCCAAATCGTCAAATTATTTTTCTTGAACAACTAAATTCTTTAATACTCTTTAATTTATGTTATCCAAGTTTTTTAACTTCACTAGCGACCCTCAATCAATCCCACAACCCTGATGAATTTTGTGTGTGTCGAATTAACAAGTTCCTAAATGCATAGTTGTGTTGAACGCAGTTTTATCACCTCCTCCAAAATTTAAATGTATTTTGGGATTGACGAACCCTTCCTTTCCCTCAACCCTATCTACCCTATTAATCCTAAATTTTGTGGACAAAATTCTTGTAAGTTGGGTAGGATGTAAAACCCCTATTTTTTATTATTATTTTTATTATTTTATTAGACTTAAAAATGAATTTATACAATTTATAGTTTTTATTAATTATTAAAAATGACCTTAGCCATTGTTGAGTTTTGGAGCACTAGACGATCATGACTTTTAGCACGAAAGTTGTAGCAGTGTGCCTTGACTAGTATATTAACCATGCCAGGGGAAGCATAGCCATGGTGATGTCCAAACTAGGAAAACCAGGCCAAGTTATGAATGGACTTATTTAAATTATTTTAATTAAATATTATTTTATATATTGATTTTTAGATGATCCGGTTTGTCCAATTCAGCCCGAACTGGGCCCGAACCAAATTTAAGCCCATCTAGGCATGGGATGGGACCAAGGTGGCCATGTAGACATATTTATGTACGTAGAAATATTTTCTAAATTATTTTAGAATTTATATACAATTTCTAATTATTTAATTATGTGTACAATTATTGGTATTTTTATTATTAAATAATATTTTACAAGATTGTATATTTTTTGGACTCAAATGAGGGTGTGTAGTAAGTTCACCCATTGGAACGATTTTATTATTATAATATTATTAAAGTTATTTTGTGGAGATTAAATAAACATATTCATTCTATTATTATTATTATTATTGAGATTGATTTAATTCAATTATATATATATATATATATATATATATATATATATATATATATATATATATATATATATATATATATATTTTATGTGTGTGTGTGTGTGTGTGTGTGTGTGTGTGTGTGTGTGTTTAAATATATTAAACAATTGAATAGATGATATTAAATTGTTATTTGGATTTTATATAGATTTATGGTGTATATGTATGATATATATATATATATATATATATATATGTATATATATATATATTTTATATATATATATATATATATATATATATATGTATATTATATATATATATATTTTATATATATATATATATATATATATATATATATATATATATATATATATATTAGTTGGTGGTCGGCCCCACCATGGGCAACCGACCACCCATGCATTCAAATAAGCATAGCAGCAAACATAGCAGCTAGCTTGTTGGTGGGGCCGAACCCCTTCCCCTTTATAAGCAACAAGCAACACTAGCAGCAATATTATTAGCCGACCCCCTTTTCCCTATATATATATATATATATATATATATATATATATATATATATATATATATATATATACATATATATATGACCTAATCCTAATCTCTTCCTCCACCTTCCTCCTCTCTCCTCCACCCTCGGCCAACTCCGCCCCTCCGCGAGCACAGCAGCACCCCGCGACAGCGACGACGAAAACGACAACAACAACAACAACAGAATTTAAAATCAAGCATCCGGAGTCATCTGCGAGATTTGGCTTTTCTTGCTTTGTTTATTTGTCGGTTCGAGCTACTGGATTATTCTCTTTTGCACATAACCTCAGGCAAGATACCTTGCCATTATACTGTTTATATTCAGTCTACATTTTATTACATATCACTATTTATTTTTCTAGTTATTACTGTTCTTGATTTACTACATGCTCAGTGATTATTAGTTTACTTTGTTACTATCCTTTGATTGCATATGAACCTAGAGTTAGGGGACTACCGTTTGTAGTGTATTGTATATGCCTCGACACAGTTATACCATGAGGATGTGTGAGATGAGTAGCATGTAGAGGTCCTTACGTATGGGCTAATCCCCCATGTGCATGCGTTAGGGCTAACTGCTAATAGAGACATGTTAGAAGACTTAGCAGTTAGTAGAGGTATGTGAGACATGAATGTGACTCTGTTAGGCATTGGGTGGGAAGAACAGTTCCTTAACGTATGG
Source organism: Iris pallida (assembly GCA_029216955.1). NCBI lineage: Eukaryota > Viridiplantae > Streptophyta > Magnoliopsida > Asparagales > Iridaceae > Iris > Iris pallida. The sequence goes on from JANAVB010028820.1 coordinate 12,346,728, forward strand.
GTCCCTTATGCACTTTCCTATTACTAATCCTGCTGGCCTCTGACATTCGAGGGATGTTATGCTTTGAGGTCCCTGGTATCCTGATGGGACCATACCTGAGTTTACTGCCCCTGAGCCAGATGCCCATGCGTTGGAGGTTTGTTCTTAACTGCATGAACACAGTAGTATGGTTAGATTACCTTATTGTTGTCTTGTCATTTATATTCTTTGTGGCATATTTTGTATTCAGTATTGGCATGTTCTTCTTGTATCTTGTTACGTCCCTCTGAAGACCTGGTTATCTCTCCAGGTGTGTGCTTCTGTGATATTGCAGGTGTTCTTGCCGAGGCCGTGATCTTCTCCATCCTTTCAAAGATGATTGCACTTGGCCCGTCCTGTTATTTCATTTATTCCTTCTCGTACTTTTTTGAGATAGTTGGTCGTGGACCTTGAGCTTGACTTCTGGCGAAGCTAATATTTGACGAGGTTAATGTTGCTGATATTATGACGAGTATTAATGATAGAATTACAAGTAGTCAAATGCTGATAACATTATAGAAAATCTTCATTTATGATGAGGTTGTGACCTATGTCGAGTAAGATCTTTGCTTCGGGAACAGTTGTACCTTTCGTTAATTTGTAGATTTTGTTTTATGGTAAAGCTATCGAAATAGCATGGTGCATTATGGAGGATCTAATATTGTTGGTATTTTTTAGTAAGGCTAATACCTTGACAAAAATAATGTAGCTTCGCTTCAGGCGATGCTAGGGGGTGGCAAATCTATGCCTTAACCAAATTATAATATCACTTCAGGCGTTGAAACTGGAAAAATGCCAAATTTTGCTTTTGCCAAACTTATTGATGTGGCAATGTCTTCGCTATGACAAGGCTAGTACCTCTACCATTTTACTAGCTTTACTTCTAGGAAAGCTTATTTCGGGTATGATACTAGCGATATGACAAGGCTAATTATCTTAGCCATTTTTATTGGTATAATATGAACATCAGGTTCTTACGAACTTCGGGTTCGATGTGAACTTCAGGTTCAAGATTAGCCATTTTTATTCCTAGGAATGCATTTTTTGCTAGGAAGACATTTTCTACTAGGAAGACATTTTCTGCCATTTTCAGCTCGAAAAGTGTTCTCTTCTAGAAAAGGCATTTTCTATTAGGAAAACTTTTTTCTACTAGGATATCATTTTCTACTGGGATGACGTTTTATGCTAACTAGGAAAGTGTTTACTGTTAGGAAAGCATTTTTTTTCTAGGAAAGTTTTTTTTTACTAGTAAAACGTTTTCTGCTAGAATTTTTTCTGCTATAAGACATTTTTTTGCTAGGAAATCATTTTCTGTTAGGGAGACATTTTCTACTAGGAAGACATTTTCTGCTAGGAATGCATTCCAAAGGATCTGATCATTTTGTTATGATTGTTCTTTTTATTATTTGTTAATATAAAAACAAAGGAAAAATGGATCATAAAGGAAAACTTTACATCAACTTGCTTCTTCTTCTTCTTCTTCTTCTGTTGCTTCTTCTTCTTCTTCTTCTTCTTCTTCTTCTTCTTCTTCTTCTTCTTCTTCTCATTCTTCCTTGAGAGCGATTGCGAATAGCAATCTTGCTGTATGGCTAGCTTAGTACTAGCTCACTACTAGCAAATGCTGATGTGGCGGAGAGTGGTAACCAAGTTTACAGGTTTAGCTGGTCAACATCTTTTGGAAAATATTCTTTAAACATTTCTCTTATGTTAATTGGCTCCCAAAAATTTTGGGTTATGTCATCTCCCATTATGTGACATCTGACGTAGGAAGTGACATGGCAGCTGACATGTCATGTTTTTTATGCTAATTTTAATTTAATGTTAATATTAATTTTAATGTTAATATTAAAATTAAAATTAATGTTAATATTAATATAAATATTCATGTTAATTAGATATTAATATTAATTTTAGCATTAATTTTAATGTTAATGTTAATGCTAATTGTTGGGAACGAAGCGCGAAAACCGTTCTCCAAACCAGAAAGTCCTGCGAGAGAACCGAGCAAAAGCACACAAACCAAAAACGCCAAACACAATCGCAGGCACAAAGATTTTTGACGTGGAAAACCCTTGCGAAAAAAACTACGGGACGATCGGAGTCCAACCCTGAAGAACCTGCACTAATGGAATAAAGAGAATACACCCTCTACAAGCTTCTTTCGATCCAACACGGATCACCATAACTCACTTGAAAGAAGAAATTTTTTGATTGCGGACTCCGAAGAACAAGAGATGCCAAAAAATTATTCGAAGCAATCTCTCATTCACAATAGTCCTTAATCCTCTCTCTCTCTCTCTCTCTCTCTCTCTCTCAAAGATTGTAAAGCACTCTTGTTTTTGAGATAATTTTACAACTAGCATGCATCACCCTTTTATAAGCCCTTGGTAATCCATACATGGAAGGCCAATATATTTGGAAACTTCGAATATAAATCAATCATATATTTAACGGAAATCCAATCATAATTGGCTTGCCATAATTGGAAACCCAATTATATGGAAAGTTACTATATGAAGGGTCCAATCATAAATATATGATTAAAGTAAATATAAAAATTCAATCATATATTTTCTTACCATATATGTTTCAAAATAAGATCCATGCACTCCCCGAGCTTCTCCGACACACGGATGGCGCTCGTCGCTCTCCGGGGTATTCTCCACATAGGTTGGGAACCCCACCCACTCCAACAAATCTCTCCCTTCACAACTAGGTGGAGGAACTCGTCATCCCGACGATCCGCCTGCAGTACTCAAACTTCCCCCTTGGTAGAACCTTCGTGAGCATGTCCGCTCCATTGTCATCAGTATGGACCTTCCCAAGCATCGCGTCCTTCTTCTCAACCACATCTCGTATCCAATGATACCGAGTCTCAATGTGCTTGGATCAACTATGAAATTTCTGGTTTTTCACAAGGTGAATGGCACTCTGGCTATCGCAAAGCAAAGTATACTGCTCTTGCTTCAGCCCCATTTTCTGCAACAGCTTTTTCTACCACAGCAACTCCTTACAAGCCTCCGTCGCCGCAATATACTCTGCCTCTGTCGTCGATAAGGCAACACACTTCCGCAATCGCGACTGCCAAGATACCGCTCCTCCAGCAAACATCATCACATAGCCTGAAGTCGATTGCCTCGTGTCTACATCTCCAGCCATATCACCGTCGGTATACCCAACCAGCTTTGGCTCGTCACCACCAAAAGAAAGTCTTCAATCGGCAGTGCCCTGAAGGTATCGTAGAATCCACTTGACCGTACTCCAATGTACCCTTCCAGGATTTGAAAGATACCTGCTAACTATGCCAACTGCATGAGCGATGTCTGGCCTCGTACACACCATAGCATACATAAGGCTTCCTACAGCTGAGGCATATGGAACCCACTCCATATCTTCTTTTTCATCCTCGGTAGATGGACACTTCTCCTCAGTGAACTTAAAGTGAGCCGCAAGGGGGCAACTCACTTTCTTCGATCCGTCCATACCGAAATGCTGAAGTACCCGGTGAATGTACTTCTTTTGGGACAAGTGTAGCAACTTGGACTCTCTCTCTCTCTCTCTCTAGGTTGATCTCTATCCCAAGAATAGTCTTTGCTGCACCCAAATCCTTCATATAGAAGGCCACGCCCAGTTGGCACTTAAACTCTGCTATCCTAGTGGCATTTCGACCCACTAATAGCATGTCATCAACATAGAGCAATAAAATGATGAAATCATCCTCGACAAAGTACCTCACAAATACGCAATGGTCCGACGTCGTCCGTGCATAACCATGCTCCCCCATAAACGACTCGAACTTCCTATACCACTGCTTCGGAGCCTGCTTCAGACCATACAAGCTCTTCTTCAACCGGCAGACCAAATGTGACTTGCCCTTCTCACAGAATCCCTCTGGCTACTCCATGTATAACTCCTCCTCAAGATCACCGTGGAGGAATGCCGTCTTCACGTCCATCTGTTCGACCTCCAAGTCGAAACTGGCTTCCAATGCTAGCACCACCCGAATAGACGACTGTTTGACGACTGGTGAAAAGATCTCATCATAATCCACATCTTTTCGCTGACTGTAGCCTTTAAATACCAGCCTCGCTTTATATCGAGGGCGAGTAGCATCATCCGTCTACTTCACTTTAAACACCCATCGATTCTTCAAAGCCTTCTTGCCCTTTGGCAACCGCACCAGCTCATAAGTGGAATTGGCGTGTAAGAAACTCATCTCCTCCTATATAGCCTCCATCCACTACTGCATGTGTTCGTCTTCCATATCCTCTACAAAACTTTCGGGCTCTCCTCCGTCAGTCAATAGCACATACTCACCTGGTGAGTATCTCGTAAATGGTCGACGCTCTCTGTCGCTCCTTCTCAGTGGAGCCACTGGTGCTGGCTGTATACCAATGACCTCCTCCTCTGTAGGAACCGCCTCCCCGACATGCTCATCCTCTTGAGGGACACCCTGACCACCATCAGCAGGCTGATGATCAAGGTTGGAAGCAACTCCATGTACTGGCTCTCCCATAATTGGATCATCTGCGATGTCCTCTGAAAACTGCTTGAAGTAAAATGACTCTAACTCAGGTAATTCCTCAGCCTCAGAAGGCATCTCAGAATCCTGAGTGTTGGTCATGGTCTGATCCTCGACGAATACCACGTCCCTGCTTCTGTAGAGCTTTCTTTCCACCGGGTCGTAGAGTCTATAGCCAAACTCATCCCGACCGTAGCCGACAAAGACGCATCGCCTCGTCTTCGGCTCAAGTTTGGACCTCTCGTCCTTCGGTACATGTACGAAGGTCTTACAGCCAAACACTCGCAGGTGATTGTATGACGGCTCTTTACCGTACCATACTTTGTCAGGCACATCACCCTGCAAAGGAGCACTAGGAGATAAATTAATAACATAAGCAGCTGTGAGAAGAGCCTCACCCTAATAAATGCCCGACAAGTTTTCTTCTGACAGCAAACACCGTACCCTCTCCATTAGTGTCCTGTTCATGCGCTCCGCTACACCATTGAGCTGAGGTGTTTTGAGTAGAGTCTTTTGGTGTCATATTCCTTGCTCTCTACAATAAGCATCAAAAGGACCAATGTATTCGCCGCCGTTGTCGGACCGAACACACAGTAACCTCTTGCCCGTCTCTCTTTCAACAGAGGCCTGAAACTCTTTGAAAGTAGGCAGCACCTGATCCTTGGTCTTTAAGGCATAGACCCAAACCTTTCTAGAACAGTCATCAATAAAAGTTACAAAGTAAGATGCACCACTAATAGATTTTACCATCACAGGACCACAGACATCCGAGTGAATCCACTCGAGCAACGCCGGCTTCCTTGAATTTGGATGACTTTGGAAAGACATCCTATTTTACTTCTCAGCTAAGCAGTGCGTGCACTTCTCCAACTTTGTAGACTTGAGCCCTGGAATCACCTTCCTGTTCACCAAGTAGCTCATCTCCTTCTCGCTGATATGGCCGAGCCGCTTGTGCCACAGCTCGGTAGACGCATCACTGACTGCGTTCACCTCATGTGCCCCATGTGCGCTCCCCTCCATATAGTAGAGACCAAACTTCTTGCTTCCTCTGACAATCACCATCGAACCTCTGGAAAGCTTCCACTGACCATTCTCGAAAAGACTGAAGAATCCCTCATCATCCAACCTTCCAACCGACACCAGGTTGAAACGGATATCAGCGACATGACGAACATCTTTGAGAACAAGAACTGCACCCGTCTTTGTTCTCAAATGCACATCTCCAACGGCAACCGCCTTTGACACATCTCCATTGCCCATCTTCAACACTCCACAGTCGCCTGTCGTATAAGTGGCAAATAGTGCCCTGTTGTGAGATACATGCACTGAAGCACCTGAGTCCACCAGCCAAGAATTGTTATCGCAGGCAAGGTTTGTGATAACCTCATCACATACGATGATCACATCACCTCCATGTATCGAAGCTGTCGCTGTAGTGTTCTCATCTTGCTTCCCCTTGTCGCCCTTCTTCTCTCTCTTTCGAGCGAAACAGTTCCGCTTGATGTGGCCCTTCTTGCTGATGGAACTGGGGATTCCCAGGACCCTTCCTTTGGTGTGCATATTGATCGATAGAAAGTTAAACAGATCTAATACGTGTTCTAACACTACATAGACGGAAACTAGAGTTCACGAATTATACCTGCGGCAAAAAAGAGACAAGTAATTCCTGGCAATCTCGAGCGGACGACCCCAAGATCTTTTGCACGTATTCCTTCCTCGAGTTGGACGTCGTGTGGACGACGATCTCCCAACCTTTTCTTCTCCTTGGCAGCCCTCTCTTTCTCTCCTTACGTGAATCACGAATTTAGAGAAAATTTTAGATTTCTGATCGGTAATCTGGCGGCCAGAGAATAGAGGATATATATAGGCTATGGCAGGGACCATGAGGAGAAATTAGGGTTAGGCCTCCTAACGGATCTGGATATCCCGTGTTCATCCCGAACACACAATCCAGGCCTATTAACAATAGCTCGGTCCACTAATAAGCTATTGTTGCACTACCTCTCTAATCCCAAATTATGTTTGTGGGCTCCTTTTATTATATGCTCGTTTGGCTCCCCATGTTAAGATATCGTATGTCCGTCGATCAAATTAAGTTACTGACAACTATATTGATTCGACATCTTTTATCCTTAAGTAGTACCGCTCAACTTTATTTGTCATGTCGGATATAATCCACCTGCAGGGTTTACATGACAATCCTTATGAGCTCCTTAAGAGGACATCATCAACCCGATGTATCGGGACATGGATTCTATTTATAATCAATAGCCCATCATACATACAATGTTATTACCCAATTCATAGAGGTTGTTGATCCATAATGAATCTCACTCTTTTATGAGTCAAAGTAATGCACACTGCATATACATGTCCGTTATTATATCCGGATTAAGAGCACAAGCATCCATAATAACAGTGGTGTTTGTTCTCTTATGTAGTCAGTACAAAGAGAACAACCTCAAGTGGTCCTGTTCAATACACACAGTGTACTAGTGTAAACCTATAGTCAAGATAGACTAATACCAGATTATACTACAACCTTTCCAATAGATTGTCCAAGTCCATCTAGGTTGTGAACTATTTATATACTCCATAGGAAACTGATAATATGATCTTATGTGTGACACCACACACCATATTATCTACAATATAGAATATCAGACATTTGCATTAACACTTGCAACAAATACAATATGCAAACATTTGCCCATATGATTCTCATTCAAAATTTAAGAAAATAAGGTTACTACAAAAGTGATGCTTTTAGTATATAACCCTAACAATCTCCCACTTATACTCAAAGCATTGCTTTTCAGTATACTGTTACAAATCTCCCACTTATACTTAAAGCCATGCTGCTATACATCTGACTCCCATTCCCTCAACATGACTGTCAAAAGCCTTAGCTGGTAAGCTCTTTGTAAAGGGATCAGCTAGGTTGTCGGCTGATACTATCTTGATGACAGCAACTTTTCCTTTCTTTACGAAATCTCATATCAGGTGGTACTTGCGCTCAATATGTTTGCCTGTCTTATGGGCTCGTGGTTCTTTCGAGTTTGCAACTGCACCACTATTATCACAATAAAGTGTAATAGACTTTGGCAAACTAGGTACCACATCCAAGTCCAACAGAAAATTTCTGAGCCAAACCGCTTCTTTGGCTGCCTCAGAGGCTGCCACATACTCGGCTTCCATGGTAGAATCAACAATACATTTTTGCTTGATACTCCTCCACACAATGGCTCCACCTCCCAAAGTAAACACATAACCTGAGGTAGATTTCCTGGAATCCCTATCTGACTGAAAATCTGAGTCTGTATACCCCAAGGGAACTAAACTATCTGCCTGGTAAACTAGCAGATACTCTTTAGTCCTTTTCAGGTACTTCAAAATATGCTTTACGGCAGTCCAGTGCTCTTGTCCTGGGTTAGACTGATATCTACTGACCATGCCTACGGCAAAGCAGATGTCTGGTCTCGTACATAGCATTGCATACATTAAGCTTCCTACTGCTGAAGCATAAGGAACTGCCTTCATGTTCTCTATCTCTTTAGGTGTCCTCGGATACTGCTCCTTTGATAGAGCAATTCCATGTCTAAAAGGTAAGAAACCTTTCTTAGAATTTTGCATACTAAAACGAGTTAGTATATTATCGATATAGGAAGCTTGGGATAAGCCCAACATCCTTTTCTTACGATCTCGTAGAACTTTGATCCCAAGGATGTGACCTACTTCTCCCAAGTCCTTCATATCAAACTATTTGGATAACCATACCCTTACATCAGATAATACCTTCACATTGTTTCCAATGAGCAAGATGTCATCCACATAAAGTACTAGGAACACCACCACATTTCCGTCACACTTTCTGTATACACATGATTCATCCTGACATTGATCAAATCCATAGGATTTTATCACCTGATCAAAACATATGTTCCAAGATCTGGAAGCTTGCTTAAGTCCATAAATAGACTTCTTGAGCTTACAAACAAGATGCTCTTGGCCCTTTTCAATGAACCCGTCTGGTTGCTTCATATAGATGTCTTCCTCAAGACTTCTATTAAGGAAAGTTGTCTTGACATCCATTTGCCAAATCTCATAATCGAGATGAGCTGCAATAGATAAAAAAAATTCGAATAGACTTAAGCATGGCTATAGGAAAAAAGGTTTCCTCATAATCGATACCCTCTCTTTGAGTAAAACCTTTTACTATAAGCCGAGCTTTAAAGGTTTCAACCTTACCGTCTGATCCACTTTTTCTCTTATAGACCCACTTGCATCCAATGGCTTTTACACCAATGGGTGGTTCTACAAGCTCCCAGACCTGATTAGAATCCATAGATTCTATTTCAGATATCATTGCTTTTTGCCAAGACTCTGCATCTTTATCTTGGAGTGCTTTATTGTAGGTACAGGAATCATAATCTTGTTCCTCAGGGACGAAGTCTAACGACTCTCCCAAGAACATATATCTATCAGGTTGTATCACAACCCTCCCACTACGACGAGGCACTATCGGTTGTAGTGTAACATGTGTGACACGTTGTGCAGTTATTTGTGGTTCATCCTCTTGTACTATTGGTACTGAAGTACTTGGTGTCTCATGTCTCAGTTTTTCTAGAACAACTCTAATTTTGGGTTTATGGTTCATCACATAGTCTTCCTCTAAGAATCGGGCATTGGTGCTAACAATGACCTTCTGATCCTTAGGACTATAAAATAAACCTCCTTTCGTTCCTCTTGGATAGCCTACAAACAAGCGTACTTCTGTACGAGATTCTAACTTATCTGCTTTCCCATTCAGCATATGTGCTGGACTACCCCAAATACGAACATGTTTCAGACTAGGCTTACGCCTAATCCACAACTCTGTGGGAGTAAGAGGTACTGACTTAGAAGGAACCAAGTTCAAAATATAAGCTGCAGTCTCTAAGGCATATCCCCAAAACGAATCTGGAAAATCCGAATAACTCATCATTGATCTAACCATCTCCATAAGAGTTCTATTCCTTCTTTCGGCTACACCATTCTGTTGGGGTGTTCTAGGTGCAGTCAATTAGGATACAATCCCAGCCTCTGATAAATAATCCCTAAACTCTCCAAAGAGGTACAGGCCACCACGATCTGATCGTAATGACTTGATACATTTTCCATGACGTTTCTCTGTTTCAGTCTTATACTCTTTGAATTTCTCAAAGCACTCAGACTTACGGCGTATCAAATAAATGTATCCATACCTTGAATAATCGTCAATAAATATGATAAAATATTCAAAGCCACCTCTAGCTTGGATAGTCATGGGTCCACACAAATCAGAATGAACCAATTCCAACACATCTTTGGCCCTATACCCCTTTGCCGCAAAAGGTCTTTTGGTCATTTTACCTTCCAAGCAGGATTCACAGACTGGTAGTGCCTCCACTTCCAATGAACTCAAAGGTCCATCTTCAACCAGTCTTTAAATCTTTCTTAGGTTAATATGCCCCAATCGCAAGTGCCAAAGATATGTTTGGTTCATACAAGAAGGTTCTTTTCTCTTATTTAAGTTAGATGATATATTATTCATTTCCATAAGTTACATTGTGGGCGAAATGGGATTAATGACATACAAATTATCAACTAATGCATCAGAACAGATAAAATGTTTATTCTTTCTAATAACAATATTGCCATTAAAATAAACTGAATATCCATCCTTAACTAACATAGAAACAGAAACTAAATTCCTTCTAAGTGAAGGTGCATAAAGACAATCTCTCAATGTCAAAGACTTATTTCTACCAAAAGATAAAGTAACATCTCCTAATGCAACGACCGATACTTTTGTAGCATCACCCATGAACAAGCATATCTCTCCATCACTGAGCCGTCTGGTTTCCTGGAACCCCTGCAATGTATTGTAGACATGATTAGTGGCTCCTGTATCTACACACCAGGTGCCGGTAGATAACACTGCTAAACATGTTTCAACTACTAGTAAATGAGATATACCTTCTTTGTTCCCTTGTTTGAGAAGTGGACAATCAGTCTTCCAATGTCCTGACCCTTTGCACTTGAAATATTTGTCTTTCGACTTTTTTACCGCGCCTTGAGGTCCCATGCCCTTCTTTGCTGAGTTTGCCTGTTTTTGAATGTTATTCTTCTTCTTACTGCCTTTTGGCTTAGAAGTAGAAGCCTTTTCAGAAACAAAAACATGACCACTCTGCCTAAAGAGAGATTCAGCATCCTGTAGCTTTTTTGCAAGTTCTGCCAAACTATACAACCTTTTGTTCATGTTGTAATTAAGGCAAAAATTGTCAAAACTTTTAGGCAGAGTCCCGAGAATGATATCGACCTGGGATTCCCCATCGATTTCAGCTCCAAGGATCTCCATCTCATTCAGATGACCCATCATCTTGAGAACATGATCTCTTACTGGTGTACCCTCAGCCATTTTTGTATGCATCAAATATTTCATAGCAAACTGCCTAGCTGCTCTACTCTGATGTCCGAAGAGTTCCTTGAGGTTATACATCATGTCATAAGCTGTGGCCATGGCCTGATGCTGATGTTGCAGTATATTTGACATAGATGCCAGAATGTAACACCGCGCCATCTCATCTGCCTTTTTCCACTTCTTATAAGCCTCTTTGACCTCTTTATCAGAGTTAGCATCAGGCTTAGGTGGGCATTCCTCAACAAGTACATATTTGTACTCCTCAGCAGTCAGAACAATGTCCAAATTACGTTTCAAGTCAATATAATTAGGTCCAGTAAGTTTGTTTTCTTTAAGAATCACCATAAGTAGACTGAAAGAACCGATTTTTGAAATCCTGAGAATCACATAAATAAAATTATGTAGGGCAAAAAAACTTTTTGAATTAACTAAATATTAATTCCCTCAAAACAATAATAAGAAATACACCAACACCTTGAACACCATGAATTTAGCATGCCACGATAGTGTGGACGTATACAAATTCAACTTTGTACAAGTAGATTTTTCTTATTAATTTTACTATCATGTCAATATAACTTTATGACAAATAAAATTAATATGCTGGTCTTGCTCTGGTCATACAAATAATAGTAGTGACTCAGATGGGGAGGATACCATTATTTGTATCTAAGTGTATACCATTACTTAATACTAAGTCCATTACCTTGTAATGAGTTCCTTCAGATCGAAAAGTGAACACATACTAGGTAACTTTCTATAATTATCCCTAAGGAAGTTTGTACTGATGATCCATAATTATACTCATCCGATATGGAGGAAAGCACTAAAGCCAACACGCAAGTATAATTACATCACCTACAAACCAGTACTGGAGACCATATGATTTATACTAAATAAAAATTCTCTCCCACTTAGTTATTTAACAATAAGGGTTTTTCTACTAGTTGATATTATGTCCATGTTGTCCATTATTAATGTTGGCTTGGTTTTTCCAAAAAAAAAATAACCACACAATAATAAACATGCATAATCAGAAAAAGTAAAATGACAAAAATAAGAGAAAATATCCAACTATTATGGTCATCTTTGCTGCTCCGTCCTCAACTATCCGAATCCAAAATCTGGTGCTGCGCAGATCTATTCGGGGTTCGACCTACCTGGTCAGGTCGCGGGGATCGGGACAGCGCCCCGATTTTTTTTAAAGGTTTCGGCTGTCGATTCCTTCATCGAAAATCATCTGTCTGCCTCTGGACTGCTTAAAACCAGCATCTCGTCCGGCGTCAGAAACAGCCACCACCGCCATCACGATTGATCAAAAAAATTAAAATTACATCAATCCTATGCCTCCCGAAGGATTTCACACATAATCTAGATTGAAAAATTAAAATAAAAAACAAGATCAACCCTCGTGATTGTAATTACATCCACAACAACAACAACATCCACGACATGTCCGTGGTTTAAACAACACAATCAAAAAACATGCATTAGACCATAATAGTTGGATCTAAGATGCCTGTAAAACCGAGTTAGAACAGATCTACATCTACCGACTATTACACATCGCAGGTTTTATTGGACAACATGGACGTATCAATCAATACGTAGATCCAAAGTGTCTTTGATACCAATTGATGGAACTGGGGATTCCCAGGACCTTTCCTTTGGTGTGCGTATTGATCGATAGAAAGTTAAACAGATCTAATACATGTTCTAACCCTTCATAGGCGGAAACTAGGGTTCACGAATTATACCTGCGGCAAAAAGGAGACAAGTAATTCCTGGCAATCTCGAACGGACGACTCCAAGATCTTCTGCACGTATTCCTTCCTCGAGTTGGACGTCGTGTGGGCGACGATCTCCCAACCTTTTCTTCTCCTTGGCAGCCCTTTCTTTCTCTCCTTACGTGAATCACGAATTTAGAGAAAATTTTAGATTTTTGATCGGTAATCTGGCGGCCAGAGAATAGAGGATATATATAGGCTACGGTAGGGACCATGAGGAGAAATTAGGGTTAGGCCTCCTAACGGATCTGGATATCTCGTGTTCAGCCCGAACACACAATCCAGACCCATTAACAATAGCTCGGTCCACTAATGAGCTATTGTTGTACTACCTCCCTAATCCCAAATTATGTTTGTGGGCTCTTTTTATTATATGCTCGTTTGGCTCCCCATGTTAAGATATCGTATGTCCGCCGATCAAATTAAGTTACTGACAACTATATTAATTCGACATCTTTTATCCTTAAGTAGTACCGCTCAACTTTATTTGTCATGTCGGATATAATCCACCTGCAGGATTTACATGACAATCCTTATGAGCTCCTTAAGAGGACATCATCAACCCGATGTATCGGATCATGGATTCCATTTATAATCAACAGCCCATCATACATACAATGTTATTACCCAATTCATAGAGGTTGTTGATCCATAATGAATCTCACTCTTTTATGAGTCAAAGTAATGTACACTGCATATACATGTCCGTTATTATATCCGGATTAAGAGCACAAGCATCCATAATAACAGTGGTGTTTGTTCTCTTTTGTAGTCAGTACAAAGAGAACAACCTCAAGTGGTCCTGTTCAATACACACAAAGTGTACTAGTGTAAACCTATAGTCAAGATAGACTAATACCAGATTATACTACAACCTTTCCAATAGATTGTCCAAGTCCATCTAGGTTGTGAACTATTTATATACTCCATAGGAAACTGATAATATGATCTTCTGTGTGACACCACACACCATATTATCTACAATATAGAATATCAGACATTTGCATTAACACTTGCAACAAATACAATATGCAAACATTTGCCCATATGATTCTTATTCAAAATTTAAGGAAATAAGGTTACTACAAAAGTGATGCTTTTAGTATATAACCCCACTACCAAAATTTATCGATTTAGCGACGGCCCTATCCGTCGCTAAATCGATGGTAATTACGATTAGCGACCGATAACCGACGGATTTTGGCCAAAAACATCCGTCGGCAATCAGCTCGTCGCTAATAACGGTCCGTCGCTAAGTTGTCGTGAAGCGACGGAATAGCGACGGATTGTCGACGTCACAATATGAAGCATTAGCGACGCATTTCCGACGGACTGTCGTCCATTTCAACTATTAAGTACTGAACTGTGCAGACAATAGTGACGTAAAATTCCGTCGGTAAACCGTCGTAATAGCGTATCAGAGCGTATCGCTCTGTCGGTCATCCGTCGGTATTCGTCGGTAACTAACGACGGATTAGCGACGGCTTGCTGACGGACTATCCGTCGATCAGGTTCTGGAAATGCTTGGCATTTCCAGTATCATGGCGATGGAAGAATAGTCGCTAAGCCGTCGCTACGAAGTCGCCACAGCGACGGATTACTGACTGATTATCCGTCGCCATGGTTCTGGAAATTTCAGGCATTTCCAGAACCATGTCGACGGATAGTCCGTCGCAAAGCAGTCGCTAGAGCGAGCGACTGCGTAGCGGTTGATTATCAGTCGCCCTGGCGACGGACAGTCCGTCGCTATTCCGTCGAAGTTTATACCACCAGAACCTTGCCGACGGATAATCCGTCGAGCATCCGTCGCTACCTGGAAACACTTTAGAAACTCCAGATAGCGACGGCTAATCCGTCGACGAACCGTCGGCAACTGGGATTATCCGTCGCTAAACGGTCACTAGTCCGTCACTAACTGAGTTTTTTAGAAAAAAAAAATTGTAGCACTTTCCCTGTTCACAAATATATGCATAAACTAAACCAATATATAATGCACACCAATTATCCAACAATCACACAGACCCAATATATAATGCACACCAATTATCCAAGAATCACATAGACCAAATATGCACATACGAATTTAATGCACACCAATTATCCAAGAATCACAGACCAAACCAAATTAATAGAAAATAAATATCAATTATCCTAAAGAGTAACATAATATCCGGTGCTATAAGCCGATTATAGCACAATTAATCCAAAGCTCTCACAAATAATCCAAATTTTCTTAATACAACATTTTAAGAAGGAGGAGGTCGATTGTCCGGTGGTGGTAATCCCATATGCGACCGACGAATATACTCCTCCACAAGGTACGCAGGCAAGCCGTCGTAGACACTGCTCGGAAGTCGGCGTAGCTGCTCTGCGGACATGAGATCCAGGAGTGACGTCACAGTCGTAGGCGGTACCATAGGGGCATCAGGGTTGAAAGAAAGATGGCCCACGGAAGACGGACCGACACCTGCAGTCGACGGACCAGTAGAAGACGGACGAGCACCATCAGCAGACGTACCGGCAGCAGCAGACGGACCAGCAGCAGCAGACGCAGGCAGAAAGTACGTAGCAAATTGCTTTCGCAAGGACGACACCACCTCGTGCAGCTGCGTAAGCTGCGACCTAACATCATCGTCTGCCCGGGCCATGGGAGGAGGCGGTGTCGGTGGAAATCTCTGCGTGCCATATGCAATGGCCCTAGGGAGCCGACTCCGTACAGGAACCCTTTCTTAAAGCCGCCGACGGTATCTACGAACAAGTCGTTCCGAGCGGCCAAAGAAGAGGGCGTCCGGAAGGGCGTCGTTTCACCGACATCCTCGGTGTCAGTTAACTGAGCCCGACTAAGGGCCTCATGATACGCAGCCTATCAAATGAATGTGTTTATATTGTAAGATTTACCTAAGTTGTAATCTAAATCCTATATTTCACTAAGTTAAGTGTGAATCCTAAGTTTACCTAAGTTATAGTCTGAATACTTTTAATTCTAACGTTAATCTCATAAACATAAGTACTTACATCAGTCTCCTTGGCCCTCTCGTCGACGAAGCACCCGTCCTTCCGTCTTTTGTGCGTATGCTGGAACACGTCGTGCATGGTGACCGAGTCTGGCGCCCTTCCCTCCTTTACCGCCCGTTGGGCCTGCATACGAAATTTCCGTAGAAACTAATTAACTCCTTTAATTAATAATACCTAATTCGATAGTGAAATAAATTTACGGTTGCTCACCAGATCTGTAAGTGTCGCTACGTGGGACCTAGATCCCCCCGTATGAAGGCCCGCGACAGATCGACTAACCTTCGCCTTCTCCGATTTCTTCTTATACGCAGGGGTATCCATCATGCCTAAGAGGTCCTCATAATACTCCTGCCGGATCTAATTCGGCCTCGTATGCCCCATTTTTAGGTCATGAATCATATTCCGTATCTTCTTCGAGCAAGCGCTTTTGTAGGTCATACGGATCTCCTCCTCGCGATGGGGGGGCCACCAGTACGTTGTCTAACACAAAAAATCAATTATCACATAATTTAAAAAATGGTTGATTAAAGAATCACATAGACTTAACCAAAAGATATAGATATATACCCTCAACTCGTCGAGCCAGACGTACTGCACGTTTGGGGGCACCGACGAAAAGTTGAGGTAGGGACCGTGGAAGTTAGCCCTGATAATTTCTCCAAGGGCCCTGCCAACATTAAACGAAAAAAACCTACAAAGAAGAAACGACTGGATTATTAACTTGAATAAATAAAAGAAATTTAATAAATTAACTTAAATTTACTTACGAGGTCCCCGCGGGCCATAGCTCTCGTCGAAACTTGCCTATCGGCCTCTCTGGTGCCGTCGGAGGATCCGCGGGTCCGCGTATGTACTCTCCAGTAACCGGATGGAACCGAGTATAGGGGTACTCCGGGGCCCACTGTGCAGTAACTGGGGCATCCCCTGGTGGATCCGCTGCTGGTGGTTCCGATAGTGGAACGGATCCGCTAGCAGATTCGGACTCATGCCTCGATGAAGTGGTCGATCGAGGGCGGGATGCGTCTGTGCCCGGGGTACTCTCCGGGTCGGGCTCGCTCGATGGAGTCACATCCCGGGAACTTTGAATGCGACCACGACCACCAGCACCAGTACGACCACGACCACGACCCGCACCACCACCACCACCACCACCACCACCACCACGACCAGCACCACGACCACGGCCAGCCATCATGACCTGTAAATAGAACACATAAACATAATTAACAATATAAAAGTGTAAATGGATATAAAAAAACTAAACTAAAATATACATACCACCAGTAGGGAGACGAGTGCCGCCGCGACGAAAAAGACTAGGAGTGCCATCTACAATAAGTAAATAATCGAATGAAAAAAAACATGAATTCACGTAATTGCTTTTATGAGGTCAAACTTAATTCACGTAATTGGAAGTGTTTTTAATATACAACAATATTTAACCTAATCATCGTCTTCGTTCTCATCCTCGGCCTCGTCTTCATCATCATCCTCCTCATCCTCATCCTCATCCTTATCTTCATCGTCGATTTCATCTGTATCCTCATCCCCATCAAATTCTTCTTCTTCTTCTTCTTCTTCTTCTTCGTCTTCTTCTTCTTCTTCTTCTGCCTCAAAATTTGGGACAAGATGCCTTTTTCTTCCCTGGTTGACAGCTAAGTCTTGTGTATCAACCTCTTCCTCCCTTCTATTTTCCTCAATAATATCTTCAACATCCATTGTATCTGAGTGTTGTCCCAAGTATTGGGACTTTTCGATCTGGTCCTCTTGGTATGCTGGGTCTCCAACATTGAATGTATTTCTAGATTTAATCTTGCATACTGCCCACCAGTCAAATCGATCTCTACGACGCCTTGGGTAGCTTGTATAGTAGACTTGAAAAGCCTGATTTGCTATCGCAAATGTATCGGACCCTCTATACCTCCTGCGATGATTTATTTCGACGAATCCAAATTGTTTATCGATTCTCCAACCGATATTTGGTGTCGTATCGAACCACTCACATTTGAACATCACAATATGTATATCATATGGGCCAGTATATTGTAAATCTACAATATCCCGAAGCACTCCATAATAGTCAAAGTCCGGCTCGTCGTCATAGACGGTGCCTCTTATGCAAACACCGGAATCCTTGGTATTGATGCCGTCATTGATAAATTCGATATTTATAGCATTTTGAGTTGACTTAAACCTGAAGCCATTAACGACATAGCCTGGCCAAGTCTTTATTTGCTTCTTCGGTCCCAGTGCCAGATAACGAACACTCTCATGAGTGAGTGTTGTTTCAGGCAATAAAACCTGTAAACAAATATTTATAATTTAAATGTTTCAGATTATATATTAATAATCTCAATTATAATCACAGTTACTTACGTATTTGCGAAACCATGACGGAAATGTATAATCAACCTCTCTTTGAAGTCCCTTATCGGTAATATCGGGTCTCCTCATTTTGACTTCATCTCTAAATATACTATTAGAGAAAATAAGAATATATAAGTGTAGTCACTTACTTCATCAAATTCGAGATTATAACGAGTGCAAGTGTACTGACTTACTTCTCCAAATCTCTCACTTCTTGTATGTCACAGTTTAACAAGACATATCGGTGAGCGGCATCATACTCGTCGTCTGTCAACCACCGTCTTTTACTAGCCCCAACAGGCTTGCCCCTTATATTGAATCTTCCTCCATCCTCAACGTCCTCGTCATTCCTTTGAGGTCTATTTTGATTTGTTTTAACATGAGTATCAAAATAAATGGAGCAGAAGTTTGACACCTCTTCGATAAGATATGCTTCGCATATCGAAGCCTCTATATGAGCTTTGTTGCCAACTTTCTTCTTTAGATGGTGTAGGTATCTAGAGAGACAAATTATCTTAAGAATTAAGAAAGAATTTTAAAACCCACTGAAATTCAGCTTAAATTATATCGATATTTATGTACCTTTCAAATGGGTACATCCATCGATAATGAACAGATGCACCGATACGGGCTTCGTATGCTAGATGAATCGGTAGATGCTCCATGCTGTCGAAGAAGCCAGGAGGAAATATTTTCTCCAACTTGCAAATTGTTAAGATAATCTTCTCCTCAAGTTCAACCATGTGTTGTACAGTCAACTTAGTTGAACAAATATCCCTAAAAATATTAATAGTTCGGCCAACGGAACCCATACAGCAGAAGGCAACAACTCTTTCAAAGCAATGGGCAGTAATCTTTCCATAAACACGTGGCAGTCATGACTCTTCATTCCCGTTAGCTTGCGTTCATTGAGGTCAACGCATCTAGACAAATTCGACACATAGCCGTCGGGAAATCTTAAAGTAGATACCCACTTGCAGATTATTAATCTATCTTCCTTGCTCAATGTGTATTGTGCTATCGGTTTACTTAATTGTCCAGCAGCTCCCCTTTGTATCAAGTTCAGATAAGGACGCTTGCATATCTTGGCAATGTCTTGTCTTGCTTTTGGATTGTCCTTCGTCTTTCCTTTAATGCCCATGACGGTATTGAAGACATTATCGAACACATTCTTTTCGATATGCAAAACATCAAGATTATGTCTTATAAGATTATCTTTCCAATAAGGCAAGTCCCAGAAGATACTCCGTTTGGTCCAGTTATGGGTTTGTCCGAACCCATCGACACGATTGTTCGATGGATCTTCCATTACAGTGGGCAAATCCTTTACATCTTTCCAAATATCGTATCCCGACAATCTGGCAGGCGGATGAGAAAATTCTTATTTTCTAGCTCTGAATGCGTCCTTGTTCTTTCTCCAAGGATGACTCGCGGGCAGAAATTGACGATGACAATCAAAGAAAGAAGTTTTTCCTCCATGCTTAAGGCGGAACGCCTTACTATTTTGCATGCATATCGGACAAGACAGGGTGCCGTGAGTACTCCATCCCGACAGCATACCGTATGCGAGAAAATCATTGATTGTCCACATCAGTGAAGCTCTCATCTGAAAGTTCTGTTTCTTGGAAATATCATACGTCGTGATGCCGATCTCTCACAGCTGTTTTAGCTCATCCACCAACGGCTGTAAATATATATCGATATTCTTCGTCGGATTTTTGGGACCCGGTATGATAGCTGTCAAGAACATATAAGGAGTCTTCATACACATCCATGGTGGCAGATTGTAAGGGGTCAGAATGACCGGCCAGCAGGAGTATTGAGATCCCGACTGCCCGAAAGGGGCGAATCCATCAGAACATAGCCCCATGCGTATATTTCTGGGCTCTGCAGCAAAATCTGGATGGCGAAAATCGAAATATTTCTACGCCTCTCCATCCGAAGGATGTGACAATTCTCCATCGTCCTTTGTGCGTTCTTCGTTGTGCCACGTCATGTGTTCTGCTGTATTCTGAGACATATACATCCTCTGCAAGCGCTTCGTGATCGACAAGTAATGCATATACTTGTAAGGACGTCATTTTCTAGTTGACTTTCCTTTTCCCCTGACTGGCTTGTAACGATCCGCATTACAGAAGCGGCAACTTTCTATATCCTCGTTCTCCTTGTAGTACAACATGCATCCGTTGCGACAACAATCTATCTTGTCGTACCCCAGTCCCAGTTGTCGGACCATCATCTTCGACTTGTAGAAGTTTTTTGGAAGCTCTTTTGATTCCTTCGGTAACACCTCCTTCATTAGTTGTGTAATCCGATCATAGTAAATTTGTGGCAAGTTAAAATTGGACTTTATGTTCAACAACCGCATCGTCACTGACAGTACGGAATGTGGATCACAACCAGGATATAAAGAAGTTTCAGCATCCTAAAACATATCATAGAACTCCTTCGCCTCGGGATTAGGATCCTCCGGATTAAAATTAGGCCCTGCCGCGTCATACACCATATCTCGTGCAAGGTTCTGCACGTCTCCATAATCAACGGAGCATTCGTCGTCATCGACGACAAAATCCGCTGCAGCATTATCATCAAAAGCATAAGTAGCAGCATTCGCAACCTATCTTTCGGCATATAGTTCACCTTGCGATGACCACAGGCCGTAATCATGTACGAAACCCTTACGGGTCAAATGATCTCTTACACTCACCACTTCTTCGTAACGTCTATTGCGACAATTACGACATGGACACTTGATTTTGTTACCGTCCATAAACTGAGCTTTGCTCACGGCATACTTAAGAAACACTTCCACCCTGCCTGAAAATCGTCACTCACACCTATTCTGCCCTCGTGTTATCGTTTGTACATCCATGTACGATCAACGAAATAACGATCCATCACAGATTAGATGTAAAAATCTGTATAGTAAGACAAACTAAACAGAATTAGTATATAATCATGTAACTGGTGGATCCGCTAGTATTCTAGCTCGAGAAGAGAAAAATCTAAATACAGTTGTTACTAATAGTTCGATACCGATAGTGCGATACCGATACCGATAGTTCGATACCGATAGTTCGATACCGATAGTGCGATACCGATACCGATACCGATTGTGCGATACCGATACCGATACCGATAGTTCGATACCGATAGCATGGTTTAAAGTATCGGCCGATACCGATAGTGCGATACTGATATCGATAGTTCGATACCGATAGTTCGATACCGATAGTGCGATACCGATACCGATACCGATAGTGCGATACCGATACCGATACCGACAGTTCGATACCGATAGCATGGTTTAAAGTATCAGCCGATACCGATCCGATACGGCCGATACCGATACGATTTGGCATGTTCCGATCCGATACCGACCAATACCAAATATTGACCGATACTGACATTGGGGGTCTTTGTTTCGGTCAATTCGGCAAAACCAATCGGTAAGGGTGACTACTATTTCATATAATTTCAAAACTACTAAGAAATAACGCTGAAATACTTAAAATTATGCCTAAATGTATAAAATATATATTTTTAAATATAAATAATTTATTAATAATTATTTGTTTTCCGATACCAAAGTCCGATATTCCGATATGATACTGCCGATACTACCAATATTGCCGATACCAATACTCATAGGAATAGTCCGAAACCGATTTCGATACCGATATTGTGAACCTTGTCCTTATTATCTAGCAAGTACTACCTTAGTATAGTCACACTAGCATTAATTACCTATAATTCCTACCATGTCTACAATCACACATTACACCCCAAGCCGTGGCATGGTAGGCCTGCCTTTCATTCGTCACTCTCTAAAGCACACATACACATATATATGTATATCACAGTTAGATGTATAGATATATACATCTATATAGAAGCACACAACTGACTTATGCAGATGAAGAACTGGCACTGTCCTTGACACAATGAACATATACACCATGAACCCAAACTCCATATTCACATTTACAAATCCAAACACCACCAAAGTAATGGATAACACCCAATATGGATAACACATTATTTAGCCAATATATAAACTCAGATGAATTTGATAAGCAAAGCCCGCCGCCCCAAGCCCGCCGCCCAGCCCCCGACGACCCCTTCCCAAGCCCGCCGCCCAGCCCCCGACGCCCCCGCCCAAGCCCGCCGCCCAGCCTCCGACGCCCCCGCCCCAAGCCCGCCGCCCAGCCCCCGACGCCCCCGCCCCAAGCCCGCCGCCCAGCCCCCGACGCCCCCGCCCCAAGCCTGCCGTCCAGCCCCCGACGCCCCCGCCCCAAGCCCGCCGCCCAGCCCCCGACGCCCCGCGCCAAGCCCGCCGCCCAGCCCCCGACGCCCCCGCCCCAAGCCCGAATGTCCCCAAGCCCGAATGTCCCCAAGCCCGCCGCCCCCGCTGCCCCTACGTCGACAAACCGCGACACAGAGAGAGAGAGAGAGAGAGAGGGGATTACCATCGTGAGAGAGAGAGGAGAGGACGCCGACGCCGTTCACCGAAGCCGCGTGAGAGAGAGAGAGAGAGAGAGATTGAATTTGGGGGGAATGCGAAAAGTTCCTCCCGCCTTTTTATTTAAGTCTGGAACGTAAATTTAGCGACGGAATAGCGACGGCTAATAATCCGTCGCCAATTAGTCGTTATTATTGATTATCCGACTGAATATCCGTCGCTACGTAGTCGAAGAAATGTACCGCCAAATTCCTACACAATTCCTGCCAAATAATCGACTACGTAGCGACGACTAGACATCCGTCGCTATAATACCGACAGCCTAGCGACGGATATGCGACCTTTCCTTCCCCTAAAATTAAAATAAAAAATGGCAAAGGCGTGTAGTCGGTACTCAGTCGCTGAGCGGCCACGAAGCTGTCGCTAACACCGACGGAAAATTTCTGTCGCTAAATATCCATCACTATTTGAGTGTATTTTGGTAGTGCCCTAACACTTGCCACAATGGTAACACTCCGAGTCCTCGTACCGACCCTTGGACTTCCCCCTGCTCTTATATCTGCCACCACCTGGACCCCTGCTTTTGCCCCTTCTGCGGCTCTCTGAAACCAATGCCTTTGAGTGGTGGGATATGGATGAAGTGCCCTGAGAACGTCTCCGTATCTTTTCATTCAGCACCCCGCTCTTGGCAAACTCCAGACTGACCACGCCTTCTGGAGCAGAAGCGATCATAGATACTCGTACGGTCTCCCACGAGTCTGGCAATTCACATAGCAACCAAAGTCCTTGAACCTCGTCGTCGAACTTGACTCCCATCGAGGATAGCTGGTCCACCATGCCGTAGAACTCACTCAAGTGATCCGTAATGGATGCACCATCTTTGTACTGCAGACCCATCATCATCCGGATCAGGAACAGTTTGTTTACCCCAATTTTTTTCGTGTACAAAGATTCTAGCTTCTCCCACAACATCTTCGCATGCTCAATATTGGCAACGTGATTGTACACATTCTCGTCAACGAACTGCCGCATGTACCCACACACCTGTATATGCTCGAAGTTCCAATCCTCATCGGATTTGTCACTGGGCTTCTCGAATGCAAATACTGGAAGATGCAGCTTCTTGACGAACAGAAAATCCTTTATCTTGCTCCGCCAATAATGGTAGTTGGTACCGTTCAGGTTTACCATGCGCACCGGCTTCGCGTCCATCTCTGCTTCCAGATTTGACTGTCAACTCCTGATACTTCTTTGAACCCAAAGCTCTGATACCACTCTGTTAGGAACGAAGCGCAGAAACCGTTCCCCCAAACCAGAAAGTCCTGCGAGAGAACCGAGCAAAAGCACACAAACCAAAAATGCCAAACACAATCGCAGACACCCAGATTTTTGACGTAGAAAATCCTTACAGAAAAAATCATGGGACGATCGAAGTCCAACCCTGAAGAACCTCCACTAATGGAATAAAGAGAATACACCCTCTACAAGCTCCTCCCGATCCAACACGAATCACCACAACTCACTTGAAAGAAGAAATTTTTTGATTGCGGACTCCGAAGAACAAGAGACGCCGAAAAATTATTCGAAGCAATCTCTCCTTCCCAATAGTCCTTAATCTTCTCTCTCTCTCTCTCTCTCTCTCTCACAAAGATTGTAAAGCACTCTTATTTTTGAGATGATTTTATAACTCGCATGCATCACCCTTTTATAAGCCCTTGGTAATCCATACATGGAAGGCCAATATATATGGAAACTTCCAATATAAATCAATCATATATTTAATGAAAATCCAATCATAATTGGCTTGTCATAATTGGAAACCCAATTATATAAAAAGTTACTATATGAAGGGTCCATTCATAAATATATGATTAAAGTAAATATGGAAATATAATCATATATTTTCTTACCATATATGTTCCAAAATAGGATCCATGCACTCCCCGAGCTTCTTCGACACACGGATGGCGCTCGTCGCTCTCTGGGGTATTCTCCACATAGGTTGGGAACCCCATCCACTCCAACACTAATTTTAATTTAATGTTAATATTAAATTAATTTTAATTTTAATGTTAATGTTAAAGTTAATATTAATGTTAATTCTAATATTGATGTTATTTTTAATATTAATGTTAACCAGTTAAACCTATAAACTTGATTACCTCTCTCCGCCACATCAGCATTTGCTAGTAGTGAGCTAGTACTAAGCTAGCCATACAGCAATTTTGTTTGTTATAAGAGATGATGAGAATATCATTATGAGATAGGTATATATTGTCGGCACAATCAACTAGGTAGTTATAACTAATTACAACACTAATATATTTTCATGTTGTTATACTTTTTATATTGGGACAAAAGTAAATATATGCGTGTGAAGTTTGATGCCCAAATGTTCGCGGTCATGATTTACTAATGAAAATTGTATGATCAATAAGAAGTAAAAAGGAGAGCATAAGGTATTTCAATACAAATTAGGAAAAATAACTTAACGCTCGTAATTTATTAGACGAGAAAATTATATTTTCAAATAATCGTAACTATATATAGTTTAAAAATAATTTATCTAATGACGTGGTTATAAATTGTTACTTCAGTCCAATATTTATATATATTTTTTTTTTGAGTCAAAGCTTAACTATCTTTATTCAATTCAAGTAGCAGTGGATGCAATACAAGCAGCATCTTTCTCAAGTTGCTGGACAATGAAACTAGGAGGACTAAACAATGTGTCATTGAGAGCATTATGCATAGAATGGTTTGCCAGTAGATGAGCTACCGCATTCCTCTCTCTCCGAATAAAATTGTATTCCATATCTTTGCCTGAAGCTCTAGCCTCTGTCTGGATATCTTGAATAGCATCATATAGCCTCCAAGGAATTAGTGTCGTCTCCCCCTTGAGGATTCGATAAGCAGTGTGTGAGTCTCCTTCAATAAAAATCATCCGAGAGTCGAGGAGGATCGCTAGTTGTATCCCAAGCCGAATGGCCTGAAGCTCTGCTGCCAATATTCGGTCATCATTGAAGTCATAATCAGGTGTTACGCTCCATGTTTTAGCTGCGACAAAGCTTCTATCGTGATCTCTCGCAATTGCAGTCGCTGCGCTTGAATAAGAAGACACCGCGCCGTCCACGTTGATTTTGATGTGTCCCAATGGAGGTGGCTTCCATACAAAAGCTTCCAGATTTCTACGCGCAGATTCAATGTGCTCCAATTTTTCACTTTGGCCGCCTGCGTAAGATCTGTATATTGATTGCGCATGTTGCACTATCTTATGCACAATAGGAGAGACCCGACGAAATATATAATCACACCGTGCTTTCCATATACTCCATAATAGCGTCGCTCCCATGCGAAACACATCCTCTGCTTGTTTATCCTTCAGCCATTCTTCAATAAGCTTGAAGATGTTCATATTGCAATCTACTCGTAGCCCAATATTGCTGGCAAACCAAATTGCTTTAGATATATTGCAATGAAGGAATAAGTGATTGCTATCCTCCACTTGATCGAGACAAAATGGACATAACCTATTCAAGCATTGGAGATGCTTGCCTAAGTTATCAAAGAGAGGGAGAGCTTTGTGAAGGAGTCTCCAGATGAAGGTTTGCACTCGTGGAGACAGGGATTGAATTGTCCACAAATATTTCCATTTTCCTCTATCTTCATCGCTCGATGAGCAGCTTGGTTGTTGCCTACGCAAGTCCTCATATAGTGATTTTGAGGAGAATTGGCCATACCTCGTTTTAGTCCATATAAGCTCGTCATTCCCGTCTCCTTCCCTTAGAGGTATGTTTGTGATGGCCGATGCTTCTTTTGTAGTAAACAAGGTCTGGATCAGATGTATATTCCATGTTCTCGTGTCAGGGTCTATTAGTTCCCTAACAAGCTTGGGGTACTGTGGTGTCCTTCTGCTTTCTGAGATTCGGAATCTCGGTAAACTGGGAATCCATGGATCATCATATATTTTTACCCATCCTCCTCGGATTCTCCAGTATATGTTATCGGATATGTGCTGCCTCATTTCCAACATGCTTGCCCATGTCGCAGTGGCCCTCTTAGGCTTGTTTACAATCCAGATGGATTGGTTTTGCAAATATCTGCCCTTAAGCACTCGTGCCCATAACTGATCTGGTTGAGTTAGGAACCTCCATAATAGCTTTCCTATCAATGATTTGTTGACCAACGCAAGTTGTCGAATGCCCAGTCCTCCGTCTCTCTTTGGTTGTGTAAACTTGTCCCATTTCAGAAAATGGAGCTTCTTAGTAGATGTATCATGACCCCACCAAAAGGAGCGTTGTTGCTTCGTCATCTTGCACAAAATCTGCTTTGGCAATAAGTACGCCGACATGTGGTATATGGGAATGGACCCCAATATCGATTTGATCAGCGTGGTACGTCCTGCATGAGACATAAGCTTAGATTGCCAACCTTGCAAACGAGCGGAGCATTGTTCGAGTAGGGAAGAATAGGTAGATGGCTTGGACTTTGGCTTTAATAGTTGATGGCCTAAGTACTTGTCATCTTTCGACATTCTTGAGAGTTGAAGGGCGGAGGCTAATCTTTTTTGGGTGTTTTGTGCGACTCCACTGCTGAAATGAATGCATGATTTGGAGAAGTTTATCTTCTGTCCCGACCACTGGAAGTATACTTGGAGAATTTCATGTATTGTATTTATAGAATGAAGGGATGCTTGTCCAAAAATTAATATATCATCAGCGAATAATAGATGAGAGATTGCCGATGTGTACCTGTTAAGGCGAATTCCTTGTAATAGATTGTCCTGTTCGAGTTTGATGAATATTCTGGATAATACTTCTGAACATAAGACGAAAATGAACGGTGATAGTGGGCACCCCTGTCGAATTCCTCTAGTTGGCTCAAAGAGACCTTCAGGAACCCCATTGATCAGTATAGAATAGTAAACCGTCGTAATGCACTTCATAAATAATCTGTTGGAGTGATCTCTGATGCCCATGCCTTCAAGTATATGTTGTATGAAGCTCCAAGAAATACGATCGTATGCTTTAGACATATCAATCTTCAAGGCGAGAGCAGCCTTCTTCGATGTGAAGTTCTTCATTGTATGGATAATCTCATGAGCTATTATAATATTATCATTGATCTGTCTTCCTGACACAAAGGCTGTTTGATATGGAGATACAAGTCTGTTCATCATTGGCTTAAGATGAATAGTAAGGATCTTCGAAATCACCTTGTATGCTACATTGTATAAGGCGATTGGTCGAAAGTCCACTGGAGTGATAGGATCTGTCTTCTTAGGAATTAGAGCAATGTTTGTGTAATTTAACCGATCAGGCATCTCCCCCTCAGTGAAGAATTGTTTCACAGTGTCAATCAGGTCTTTGTCGAGTACCTCCCAGTTCTTCTGATACGCCGTCGTCGAGAATCCATCGGGCCCAGGAGCCTTGAGAGGACCTATGCTCATTAAGGCTTGTTTGATATCTTCGTCGCTCGGTATCGCCCCTAGTTGTGAGTTCTCGTCTTCAGTGATTGGATTTATGGATACAATGAAGGAGGGATCCATAGGAGTTGATTCGTCGCTGCAAATTATAGAAGTGAAGTGACCTACGAGCGCCTCCGCAATATTCTTCTGATCATTAGTCCTCTCACCATTTTGGAGTTGCAATGTTCGAATCTCATTTCTGCGTTTTCTAATAGTCGCCTTCGTGTGGAAGTATTTTGTGTTTCTATCGCCTTCTCGAATCCATTGACACTTAGCCCTCTGACTCCAGTATGATTCTTCGATAGATAGAAGCTCATTAATCTCCGCATTTATCTCTCTTTCTTCTTCTAGGGATTCGACAGTTGGTTGAATGGTTTGGATCTTCAGAAGTTGGGTTTGAAGCCTGTTGATGCGGGATTTGATATTCCCGATACTACCACGGCTCCATCTACTAAGTCCCCTGAGCGTGAACTGAAGTTTTTGGAGGAATGTAGTATTATTTTTGTTGCTAGCAGACTGCCAAATCGTCTTCAGCGTATCAGAGAAGGATTCATGCATCATCCAATAAGCTTCAAATCTCAGCGGTCTTGCCTTGTGATGAACATTGTTGCTTGTGTTGAGTAGTATTGGCGCGTGGTCGCTATTAATTCGAGGGAGGGTAGACACCGTAGCATGAGGAAATATGCAGCACCATTGGCCGGATGCCAGCGCCCTGTCAAGTCGCTCTCTGATATGATGAGCCGGACTTCGACGATTCGACCACGTATAAGCTGGGCCTATGTATCCCAGATCGACAAGCCCACAGTTCTGAATCATCTTATTGAAGGAAGCTGCGGCTCTAGCATCGAAGCCGCCCCCTCCTTGTTTCTCCTCCGGAGTGAGAATGGCATTGAGGTCGCCAATGCAGCACCACGGTGTCACAAGGTTATCGGCGATGGTTTCAATTTGTGCCCAGAGCTTTGGTCTGTCGTTCTTTTTAGGACAGCCGTATATACACAGAAGAGACCATGCCGGAATATCATTCCCTGCTTCTATTGATAAAAGTATGAGATTATGAGAGGAGAAGGTGACTGTTGCATTAATTGAAGAGTCCCACCCTAACCAAAGCCCACCTGAGCGGCCGTTAAGAGGAACGAAAAAATAATTCAGATATCCGAGATGAGGGAGAATGTTATCTGTGTGGGAGGGAGATGACATGGTTTCGGTGATGAAGAAAATGGTTGGGCGGGTGGCAGTGAGAAACTGGAATGCCGCTTCGCTCTTCCTTGAGATTCCATAGATGGAGATGTCGATCGCTTCTTTGGATGAATGGAGGTTGGCCTGGATGTGGTCTTACTAACAGGGCTTTTACGTGCGAGTCTTTTCCACGAGAGCTTGCTGATATGCGCATGTCTGATGATGAAGCCAGTGTGTGTTGATGCTTTCAATAGAGTATTCTGATTCTGGAAGTTGTCGTTAGGCTCTTGAGAGTTTGTTTCCTGGCTGAATGAAGGAGTATAGGAATGGATGGAGTTTCGGAATGGAAGAAGTAGGCAAGAGTTGCTGTGGAATAGTTTTAATGAGCTTCCCCTGGCCTGTGGCTGCTCTATCACGAACTTCTTTACACTTCTGAGTTTGCTCTGTTATACTTGGGCTGATCTGTGGGGCTATATCAGTATCCATCAGATCGAGGGAATCACATGTGCGCGTGCCCAAGAATGCCCTATGTTTATGTTCATCATTTATAGACTGCATATTCTGATCCGCCGTTGGATATGGAATATCCACTATTGGTGTATTGATGTTTGATGGATTATTCGGTTGGGAAGGGTTATACACAACGATTTGATTGTGTTGAGAACTCGGAGGTTGCGTATCATGTGCCCTCGCCGTCTCCCTGGGGGCCGGGGCAGGGGTGGAAGTCGATGGTGCTTCCGGAGGGGGATTCGACGTTGGGTCCAGGCTACCCCCCCTTTGATTTGATGAACCTCCCTTTCGCGGTAATGCTCGTTGCGCCTCCGCCCTGTATTCTTCTTCCTTTATCCTCGGTCGAAGGAGTTCTCTGAGTCGATGAACTTCTTCATCAGTCCAATCTTCGCCTATAAGTGCCTCGAATGTTTCCTTCTCAGGGCAAGTCGAGAATAGATGCCCAATTCTGGCGCAGAACGTGCATATGCGAGGTAGTCTCTCGCATCTTACAGCCACTTGGCTCACATTACAGCCATCAATGCAAGTTGAGATGGATTTCTTTAGCGGCTTCGTAATGTCTATTAGAATTTTGAGTCGAGCGAACGTGCTCTATTGCTCCTCTTCTGCACGAGAGATGGACCTTGGAGATCCTATAGCCTCTGCTATACGAGTGATTGCAGTCCGGTTTAAGAATTTTAGGGGGATCTTGTGAAATTGCACCCAAAGATCTGCCATATTAAAGTTGTATTCTTCTGGTAATAACCCCGGATCACATTTCTCGATCGCCAACAGTTCTTCGTTAATGCTCCATGGTGCTTCTAATAAGATCCGGGTCGCCTCTGCCGATGAATGTAACCGTACAAAGAAGGACCCTGCTTCTATGTCCAGATCCGATACGTGGATCGGATCAGACGTCTTCCACAGCTTCACTAGAATGGAGGCAAGTGCTCCGCGAGAAAATCTACGGTTCGAGTAGGGTTTGACTGCCAAGGTAGAGTCCCAATGGCGAGGTGCCGAACTCTCTCTTGCTGTCAAGGAGATGGTCCCCGCAGGTCCTTGAAGATTGAATAGCGAGGACATCTTCTCCATAACCTCTTTGTATGAGGCCATAAATATAAAACTTCGGTGCAGGGATGGGGGGGTGTTGGGTGCTATAAGATGGAGAAATGGTGTTTGTGGAAAGACGAGGAAAGTTAATCTGGGAATGACAGGCTATAGGGAACTGGAGATGGTGATGTAGATGATGATGGAGATGAGGAGTTTGGCTGGGGACGCATGGGCTGATGAAGGTGATGGAGAGGCGGGGAGGTTTGGCGGAGAGCAAACCCTTAGGGTTTGGCGGAGAGCAAACTAGGGTTTGTGTTACGCCCCAGTACCGAAATACGTAGACGGACTAGGCCAGCTACACCATATAAGGTACGTAACGTCATACGGCGATCGTGGCTGTCGAAAGACTAGGGGGTACATGCTACAATCATGTCTCCTATGGTCCCACAGAGTTTTATGTCTCAATCAATCGAATCACATCAGCAAATAAATGAACATTAAAGATAAAGCAGTAAGGCGTCCCCAACGCCTCATCAAAATGGTCATGAGAGACTAGCTTTATAATTTAGCTATCTCAGAGAGTCAGGAGTACAAAATTATACACAGCTGCAGTCTGTTTATTTACAATTCTGTACTGACACAAAGTATCAAGTAATCCGGCTAACAGGTGCCGGTGGCTAAACGCCGCAAAAGTATAAACAGGAGTGGTGGAGAAGAAACCCACTCGAGTCCCCGAACTGCCATGCTCCTAGTATGCACCATGGATGTCAGGGAGGAAGTTCGTGTCCTCAGGCTATGCTACGGGATCTGGCCAAATAAAACCAGCGGGGTCAGCCCCGAATAGCAAGTACCGCCAAAGGGGCACAAGAGCTAAGACTAAAAATCCAGTTAAACAGAATGATTGATAATAGTAATACTTATGCTACTATTATAGGGTAGCGCAACATCCTCGAACCCATATGGCACCCTTACAACCAAACAAGGACAAAAGGTGCCGCATGGAGTCGGGACGTGTCGTACTCTATAACTTTCACATAAGTTAAAAGGTATAAACAATAAAATCTCCTGATCGTGACTTCGGTCGATAGCCTATCGAAGCACAATAACCAACCCAACAATCAAACAAGAACATGGGTTGGATCATGTACCATGATAGACCATGTTCCTCAGTCATTCACAGAAGTAGCACTCCACAATCAGAATAAGTCTTCCGTTCATAACTTCGGTCCACAGCCTATCATAGTACGATAACCAACTCAACAATCAAACAAGAACATGGGTTGGATCATGTACCATGACAGTCCGCTTCCCTCAGTTACTTACGGAAGGTAATAGGGTACAAGCAAGTCATTTTCACGGCCAATCAAGTCTACGAGTTTCTAGTGGAACGAGGTTATCCTCGCATCATGTTATGTAGAAATCCTCAGATCGTATCCTTCCAGCAAGGCTAGCCAACCCAGGGGTTCGCGTAGACAGGTATGATTGAGCACAGGTCCCTCGTAAGGCCACCTTGCTAAAACATATAATATATAGCAGGAATTAATCGGATACAGTCATCCACTCGTTGCAGATGACACAGTATCCGTGGAGACCAGCCGGCGCGTCAAGACAGTATCTCAAGGCGGCTGGTGTAACACGATCTCGGGATTCTTGCCCTCCCCATGCATCTAGTATGTTTAGTTGCCTAGTTTAACCCTAGGTGAAATCTTGGACTCACATGCTGTGGCCTGCATGATTATCCTCCTAAAGTCGTACTTTAGTACGAGTACCCCAAAGAGGATTCATGTCAATCAGTATGTCAACATGTTCTACCCTCCTTAGTGTAATGTATCATTGCAAATACGCCACGTGGAGTTACGAGTCTTTTGTCGAGCATGAACAAGAACTGGGACATTCAGGTACATGTATCAGGTAGGAACACTTTGTTCTCCGGGGTCACATTAGTGCTCATATCATGCTCGGGACAAAAGGCGTAAGGATATAAAATGGGCATATAATATATATAATAATAATAATAATAAGGTAACAAGATAGGACACAAAAGTCCATGCGGCTCAAGGGGAGTGAGTCCATGCGGCCGGGTCAATACTGGTTCATACGGCTGGGACTACACGCTCATGCGGCTCAGAGAGCCCCAAGGCGCATGCGGCTGGAAAGGCGGGTTCATGCGGACGAAGGGGTGTCGGCTTATGCGGCTACGAAGGGAGCAATCGCCAGGCGGCCGAGGTTCAACAGCATATGCGGCTGCGATCAGGCGAAGTCCTATGCGGCTGGGATGATGGATGGGCCTTATGCGGCCCAAAAACAGTAGCGCATATGCGGCTGGGTGCAATAGAACTCATGCGGCTAGAAGGCTAGCCGCATGAAGTACATGCGACTCAAGATAACAGGGGCTCATGCGGCTGAGTCTGAACAAGGCTATGCGGCTCAATTACTTGCCGCTTGAAGATTCATGCGGTCAAGTACTCAAGCAAGTCTTATGCGGCTAGGAAGGACTTTCCATGCGGCTGAGCTCGAACGAGTCTCATGCGACTGGAAAGGCCATGCGGCTAGAGACTTGCCGCATGAAGATTCATGCGGTCAAGTACTGCTCTTCTTCTCCACTTTGTCCGAGAAGAGGAGCCAAGCAACCATGGCTTCCAAACTACACAAAACCTTCATCCGGAGCCCAAATCGGAACTTCCTTAGGTCAAAATGGGGTAGAACGAGATCCTCTACAACATGGAACCATCAAAACTAGGAAATAACAAGATTAAGTAGATCAAAACCCAAGAAATCCGAAAATAAAGTAAACCTAGATCTACAAAAATCAAAGCTTCAAAATGGAAACTTCCAAGTTCTAAACTAGTATAGGTTGAGGAGAAGAACATGTTTTGGCAAATAGTTTTGTAAGAAATCATTGACAAAATTATGGATCCATCTCTTGAGCAAGTTGGTACTTGCCTTGGTTGATGGAGGAAATATTTGGTTGGTGGAGGAAATAAATGAGAGGAAGTAAATGAGAGGAGAGAGAAAAAGATGAGTTATATATATAGATCTTGGACCCATGGGTTCATGATGAACCAAAGGGTTCATGATGAACCATTGGTGAACCAAGAAGAGGTTACCCAAATGAGCCAAAATTGTAGGCCCAAATGCAGGAAATAAATTAGGAAATAATATTTTGGAAGATGCATGGAGAAATACAACGTAATAAATATAGTAAAAATACAAGGTAAATACAATTTATCGGTTTACGTATTAAAAATACGTATTCCAGGATCGGAAAGTGACATCTCTACCCTTCTTAGAAAAATTCCGTCCTCGGAATTCCAGCCAAGACAGGACAATAAACTCAGGGCAAGCAAGGCTCAATCACATACAAGTTAACTATCATAGCAGTTATTATCATACATCACAAAGTACAAAACAAGCAGGTGCAGATAAGCATGGAATCGTGTCAATAAGGTACAAAAATATACCTTATCAGTCAAACAAATACGGATACCGAGATTTGATCTCGTCCTCGCGCTCCCAGGTTGACTCTCCCGGAGAGTGATGGTTCCAAGAAACACGGACAAGGTTTATCGTCCGATTCTTGAGTACCTTCTCTCGCCGGTCTAAAATAGATACGGGTTGTTCCTCGTAGGTTAGGTCGGTACCAACGACTAACTCAGAATGATCGAGGACATGACTCGGATCTGGGACATACCCACGTAACTGGGACACATGAAACACATCATGTATGCCAGTTAACGAAGGCGGAAGGGCAAGTCGATAAGCCACATCGCCTACTCGAGCGAGAATCTTAAAAGGACCAACGTATCTTGGTCTAAGCTTTCCTCGGGTTCCAAATATGATGATACCCCGAGTAGGCAAAATCCGCAGAAACACTTAGTCGCCAACTCTAAACTCCAGAGGCCTACGATGCTGATCTGCCCAATGACGATGTCGGTCCTGTGCAACTCAAAGGCACTCTCTGACCAACTTAACTATCTCCACAGTCTGCGTGATCATCTCTGGTCCCAACAACTTCCGTTCTCCGACGTCGTCCCATGCCAAAGGGGACCTGCACTTCCTTTCGTACAATGCTTCGAACGGGGCCATCTGAATGCTAGCCTGATAGCTGTTGTTATAGGAGAACTCCACTAGATGAAGGTGATCCTCCCAAGATCCGCCAAAATCTAAGGTACACGCCCGTAGCATATCTTCTAACGTCTGAATGGTTCTTTC
The DNA here is from genome assembly GCA_029216955.1 of Iris pallida. NCBI lineage: Eukaryota > Viridiplantae > Streptophyta > Magnoliopsida > Asparagales > Iridaceae > Iris > Iris pallida. The sequence continues at coordinate 12,381,735 of JANAVB010028820.1, forward strand.
TGATTGCCCGTCAGTTTGTGGATGATAAGCAGTACTGAATCTTAACTTGGTTCCCAAACTTTGGTGTAAGCTCCGCCAAAAATGGGAAGTAAACCGCGTATCCCGATCTGATACTATACTAACTGGAACACCGTGCTGCCTTACTATCTGCTTCATGTACATTTCTGCTAACTGCTCAGTAGTCTGTCCAACTCGAAAGGGAAGGAAATGAGCGACCTTCGTGAGTCGATCTACTATTACCCAGACTGCATTCTTAGCAGTCGGGGATCTAGGTAAACCGGTCACAAAGTCCATCGTGATGTGCTTCCATTTCCATTCTAGGATAGGAAGCTGCTGTAGCAACCCTGCTGGTCTCTGCTGCTCGGTTTTCACCTGCTGACATACCAGACACTTGGATACAAATCTCGCTATCTCTCTTTTCATGCCATTCCACCAAAAGTACTGCCTGATATCTCGATACATCTTCGTTCCTCCTGGATGAATGGAGTAAATAGAACTATGAGCTTCGGACATAACTTCTTGCCGAAGGTCTCCACTCGGTACACAGAGTCTGTTTCCAAACCTGAGCGTACCATCTTCATGAATCACTAACTCCTTTCTACGGCCTGATTCACACTCCGACCGCAACTTCTGAATCTGTGGGTCTCCTGCTTGTGCTGCCCTTATCCTCTCTACTAAGGTCGACTGAATCTGCATACTGGTCATTCTTCCTACATCCCTTGGCAAAACTACTTCGATTCCCATACTCTGAAGGTCTTCTAAAATATACTTCTGCGAGGTCAAGATAAAGGCACTGTTTCTCCTACTCAGTGCATCTGCAACTATATTCGCCTTGCCTGGATGATACTGAAGATCTAAATCAAAATCCTTCAGCAGTTCTAACCATCTTTTTTGCCTCATGTTCAAATCTCGCTGCGTGAACACGTATTTCAAACTCTTATGATCAGTATAGATCTCTACCCGATCTTCGTATAAATAGTGCCTCCACAACTTGAGTGAAAATACCACAGCTGCTAACTCCAAATCGTGAGTCGGGTAATTCTTTTCATGGTCTCGAAGCTGTCGAGATGCATATGCTATCACCTTTCCGTGCTGCATCAATACACATCCAAGACCCTTTCCAGATGCGTCACAATATACTGTAAAGCCTCCCGCTCCTACTGGAAGCGTCAAGATCGGGGCTGAGATCAATCTCTTCTTCAATTCTTTAAATGATGCCTGACAGCTAGCTGACCAAACAAACTCTACGTCCTTGTGCGTCAAACGCGTTAAGGGCGCAGAGATCTTGGCAAAGTCCGCCACGAACCTTCTGTAGTAACCAGCTAGTCCTAAGAAACTTCGCACTTCTGCAACCGTCCTCGGGACTGGCCAATGCTCTACGGCCTCAATCTTCTTCGGATCCACTGACACTCCTGCCCCAGAAATTACATGCCCCAGGAACGAAATGTGATCTAACCAGAATTCACACTTGTCGAGCTTCGTATAAAGTTGATGCTCCCTCAATGTCTGCAAGACCGTCCTAAGATGTTTCTCATGCTCCTCTTCACTGCTGGAATAGACAAGAATGTCATCTATGAACACCACCACAAATTTATCCAAGTACGGCAGAAAGATGCGGTTCATTAAATCCATGAATACTGCGGAGGCGTTGGTTAGTCCAAAGGGCATTACTAAAAACTCATAATGCCCGTATCTAGATCTGAATGCTGTCTTCGGTATGTCTTGCTCCCAGACTCTTACTTGATAGTATCCCGACCGAAGATCGATCTTGGAAAAGACACTGGCCTTGCTTAACTGGTCAAACAGGTCATCAATCCTTGGTAGCGGGTACTTATTCTTCACTGTTACTGCATTCAGCTTGCGGTAGTCGATGCACATCCTCGTCGACCCATCCTTCTTGGGAACTAGAATTACTGGCGCGGCCTAGGGCGATTTACTGTCTCGGATGAATCCCTTAGACTTCAACTCTTCTTCATGTTGATACAACTTATCCTATTCTGACGGCGACATTCTGTAAACTCTGTCTGCAATAGGCCTCATTCCAGGGTTCAACTCAATGCTAAATTCTACCTCTCTGACTGGGGGTATCCCTGGGAGCTCATCAGGGAAGACGTCGAGAAAATTTTCGACCACTCTCGGAATCTGTCCAGGCTCTGATACTGCTGCTGAGATGACGCCTCCGGCTTGATTCTTCAAGGTTCGAGTAAAGATGAACTGCTCCATCCCAGGAACGCTGAATATGACCCTTCCTCCTCTACAATCAATTGTCGCATGACTGTCTCTCAACCAGTCCATGCCAAAAACGACATCAAAATTCTCCATAGGGAATTCAATCAATGATGCGGGCAGTAAATGCCCACACACCTCCACCGGACATGAAAAGTGCACTCTGCTAACTTCTACGAGCCCATTGCCGGTGAGTATATCCATCCTCTCCGGCAATGCCTCAAACTCTAATCCAATCCGTGTAGCATATTGTGCAGAGATGAATGAATGAGTAGCGCCTGAATCAAATAATGCTACAGCGGGAAATGAGGTGACGAGAATTTTACCTGCCACCACGTCACTAGACGCTAGAGCCTCTCCCAAGGTCAATGTGAAAGCATGGCCCCGCGGAGCCCCTTGTTGCGGCCTTCCTCGACCATGCTGTTGCTGCCTCTGAGGGCCTTCGGTTTCCTGTGCCTGACGAAACATCTGAGCCTGCGTTGGTAGACGCTGGGCTAGGGGCCTTACTGCTAATACTGGCCCTCCACTCGGAATTGCCACCGGAGTTGGCAATGCTGGAAACTGCTGAGCTGGCCCTCCTGGCCTCTGCATCATAGGACAAGTAGAAATACGGTGGTCTGAACTACCACACCTCAAGCATAAGCCATTCGCTGACCGGCACACCTCCCTCGTGTGCCCTGCCTTCCCACAGAATGTACAGCCCTGGGGTGCTCCCTGACGCAGTTGCTGGTTTCTCGGCTGCTGATGCCGAACTGGCGCTGTATTAGTCGACACGGCCGTCCTCCGCGACGCTCCTGCATCATGAATACGTACACCGGGTGCTGGTGCCGATGTTCGCTGCATTGCTCCTCCTCCAACCTGGGAATGAGATCTCTTCTGACCTCCTGTCCTCGATGCCAACCTCTGCTGGGTAAGCTCATGCCTCCGAGCGGCCGTCAAAACAGCGTCAAACGTCTGGTAGTCGTGTCCTTCCACAAGCTGCAATAATTCTAAATGAAGTCCCTGCTGGAACCTCATAGCTTTCTCTGGCTCCGTTGCCACCATTGCTGGTGCAAAATGGCACAATCTGCAGAACTCTGCTGCATACCCATCTACGGTCTTGCATGCTTGCTTGAGATTGATGAACTTCTGCTGGAGCTCATATCGAGCTACTACGCTAAAATACTTGGCCTTGAATCTGTCACCGAAGGTGGTCCAACGAACAGGGCATCTTGTACCAACTTTTTCTGATGCCCACCAGTCGCAGGCAAGATCCTGAAGTACCAGTTTGACCTGATCAACCTTCTCATCATCTGGAACCTTGGCTGCCACAAGAATGGCTTCGATGTCTTGAATCTAGGCATCCGCAGTGATGGCATCCTCCGTGCCATCAAAATACCTCGGGTTCAAGCGACGAAACCTTCCTGATGCTCCCGAGTCAGCCCCGACACTCCTCTCAAGAGCTAACTGAATCCCTTGGTTCAGCAACACGTTCTGCTCCTGCTGCCGAGTCTGTTGCTGTTGGTTAGTGACAAAAAACCCCCGGATGATCTCCAGGAGTGCTACGGCGTCTGGTACTGCCGTCGCTGCTGGTGCTGCAGGAGTTTCAATAACCTGCGGCTGTACTGCCTCTGGTTCTATTTCTGCTCGTGCCTGCACTGGAGAAGGTTCTCTCCCCTGTTGCTGCCCAGTCGAGCCATGCTCTTGCTGCTCTTCCTCATGGGCCTCACCCGCTACTAAGAATGAAGCACCCCTGTAGAGAAGAATATAAAATTATCAAGTCCGGACGAGGAAGATTTCGAGGATGCAAGTCAGGTTAGAGATCAAGGCAAGGACAGAGAATTCGAAACAGAATTTCAAGGGGAACAAGTTTTGATTGAGACTCCTAATAATTCGCAATACCCCACAAGTCTGAAAATCAGACCTGCATGGGCCACCACTAAAACCTTGTCACGCCCCAGTACCGAAATACGGAGACGGACTAGGCCAGCTACACCATATGAGGTACGTAACGTCATACGGTGATCGTGGCTGTCGAGAGACTAGGGGGTACATGCTACAATCAAGTCTCCTATGGTCCCACAGAGTTCTGTCTCAATCAATCGAATCACATCAGCAAATAACTGAACATTAAAGATAAAGCAGTAAGGCGTCCCCGACGCTTCATCAAAATGGTCATGAGAGACTAGCTTTATAATTTAGCTATCTCAGAGAGTCAGGAGTACAAAATTATACACAGCTGCAGTCTGTTTATTTACAATTCTGTACTGACACAAAGTATCAAGTAATCCGGCTAACAGGTGCCGGTGGCTAGACGCCGCAAAAGTATAAACAGGAGTGGTGGAGAAGAAACCCACTCGAGTCCCCGAACTGCCATGCTCCTAGTATGCACCATGGATGTCAGAGAGGAAGTTCGTGTCCTCAGGCTCTGCTACGGGATCTGGCCAAACAAAACCAGCGGGGTCAGCCCCGAATAGCAAGTACCGCCAAAGGGGCACAAGAGTTAAGACTAAAAACCCAGTTAAACAGAATGATTGATAATAGTAATACTTATGCTACTATTATAGGGTAGCGCAACATCCTCGAACCCATATGGCACCCTTACAACCAAACAAGGACAAAAGGTGCCGCATGGAGTCGGGACGTGTCGTACTCTATAACTTTCACATAAGTTAAAAGGTATAAACAATAAAATCTCCTGATCGTGACTTCGGTCGATAGCCTATCGCAGCACAATAACCAACCCAACAATCAAACAAGAACATGGGTTAGATCATGTACCATGACAGACCATGTTCCTCAGTCATTCACAGAAGTAGCACTCCACAATCAGAATAAGTCTTCCGTTCATAACTTCGGTCCACAGCCTGTCATAGTACGATAACCAACCCAACAATCAAACAAGAACATGGGTTGGATCACGTACCATGACAGTCCGCTTCCCTCAGTTACTCACGGAAGGTAATAGGGTACAAGCAAGTCGTTTTTTACGGCCAATCAAGTCTACGAGTTTCTAGTGGGACGAGGTTATCCTCGCATCATGTTATATAGAAATCCTCAGATCGTATCCTTCCAGCAAGGCTAGCCAACCCAGGGGTTCGCGTAGACAGGTATGATTGAGCACAGGTCCCTCGTAAGGCCACCTTGCTAAAACATATAATATATAGCAAGAATTAATCGGATACAGTCATCCACTCGTTGCAGATGACACAGTATCCGTGGAGACCAGCCGGCACGTCAAGACAGTATCTCAAGGCGGCTGGTGTAACACGATCTCGGGATTCTTGCCCTCCCCATACATCTAGTATGTTTAGTTGCCTAGTTTAACCCTAGGTGAAATCTTGGACTCACATGCTGTGGCCTGCATGATTATCCTCCTAAAGTCGTACTTTAGTACAAGTACCCCAAAGAGGATTCATGTCAATCAGTATGTCAACATGTTCTACCCTCCTTAGTGTAATGCATCATTGCAAATACGCCACGTGGAGTTACGAGTCTTTTGTCGAGCATGAACAAGAACTGGGACATTCAGGTACATGTATCAGGTAGGAACACTTTGTTCTCCGGGGTCACATTAGTGCTCATATCATGCTCGGGACAAAAGGCGTAAGGATATAAAATGGGCATATAATATATATAATAATAATAATAATAATAATAAGGTAACAAGATAGGGCACAAAAGTCCATGCGGCTCAAGGGGAGTGAGTCCATGCGGCTGGGTCAATACTGGTTCATGCGGCTGGGACTACACGCTCATGCGGCTCAGGGAGCCCCAAGGCGCATACGGCTGGAAAGGCGGGTTCATGCGGACGAAGGGGTGTCGGCTTATGCGGCTGCGAAGGGAGCAATCGCCAGGCGGCCGAGGTTCAACAGCATATGCGGCTGCGATCAGGCGAAGTCCTATGCGGCTGGGATGATGGATGGGCCTTATGCGGCCCAAAAACAGTAGCGCATATGCGGCTGGGTGCAATAGAACTCATGCGGCTCGAAGGCTAGCCACATGAAGTCCATGCGACTCAAGATAACAGGGGCTCATGCGGCTGAGTCTGAACAAGGCTATGCGGCTCAATTACTTGCCGCATGAAGATTCATGCGGTCAAGTACTCAAGCAAGTCTTATGCGGCTAGGAAGGACTTTCCATGCGGCTGAGCTCGAACGAGTCTCATGCGGCTGGAAAGACCATGCGGCCAGAGACTTGCCGCATGAAGATTCATGCGGTCAAGTACTGCTCTTCTTCTCCACTTTGTCCGAGAAGAGGAGCCAAGCAACCATGGCTTCCAAACTACACAAAACCTTCATCCGGAGCCCAAATCGGAACTTCCTTAGGTCAAAATGGGGTAGAACGAGATCCTCTACAACATGGAACCATCAAAACTAGGAAATAACAAGATTAAGTAGATCAAAACCCTCCGAAAATAAAGTAAACCTAGATCTACAAAAATCAAAGCTTCAAAATGGAAACTTCCAAGTTCTAAACTAGTATAGGTTGAGGAGAAGAACATGTTTTGGCAAATAGTTTTGTAAGAAATCATTGACAAAATTATGGATCCATCTCTTGAGCAAGTTGGTACTTGCCTTGGTTGATGGAGGAAATATTTGGTTGGTGGAGGAAATAAATGAGAGGAAGTAAATGAGAGGAGAGAGAAAGAGATGAGTTATATTTATAGATCTTGGACCCATGGGTTCATGATGAACCAAAGGGTTCATGATGAACCATTGGTGAACCAAGAAGAGGTTACCCAAATGAGCCAAAATTGTAGGCCCAAATGCAGGAAATAAATTAGGAAATAATATTTTGGAAGATGCATGGAGAAATACAACGTAATAAATATAGTAAAAATACAAGGTAAATACAATTTATCGGTTTACGTATTAAAAATACGTATTCCAGGATCGGGGAGTGACAGTTTGGCGGAGAGCAAACTACTTTTAAGTTAGTCCAATATTTATATAAATCCTTACTTCAGTCCAATATTTTTATAACAGCTTATTGTGTAGATCTTTTGTGGCAACAAAGGTTAACATTGTAGTACAAATGTAATCAGCAACTGTAAGGACCGGGTTCATTTTTAGCACAAGTTGTTGTGATCGTACATGGTCCCAAAAATAGAAAAGTCCCAAAAAATTAACCTTTGTATAAATTACTAATATGAACCATTTTTGGATTTAGATCTCACTATTTTTTTTAGCAATTGTAATAACATTATCCTTATAATGCTATGAATCTTTTTTAGAGTGGTTTAAAAAAAATATCATTTTTTAGTATTTGTACTTGGCCTTTAAAATGTCATAAACGACCCTGCCAATGAGAATTGAGTATTGTACGTAGCTATGGGTTAGATTTTATTGGAATTTCTGAGTCTTCTATGGTTTTTTCTTCTTGTTTTTATGTTAGTTTCATTCTAGAACCAGGTAAATATTTTCATAAGTTTCCATTGTAGTTCATGGATTTCGGTTGCCTATATATAGACTTTATGATATCAAGTAATAATCACTGTCAATATTAATAAAATCTAAAGATTGTCTGTCAAAAATTGAAACCCAATGTTCTTCCCATGTCATGGAATTGGAGTTACCATTAGCTTCATATTATCTTATGGATTCATACTTGTTATAAAATACAAATGTTAATTACACTACAAGAATTAGTAGGGGACAACACACAACAATTTTGTATACATGATTGTCAATTTTTGTTGCAATCCTTGATATTTTAGGACTGCTAAAATTTTGGCAGTTCTGTATACGTACATGACCGATAGAATTTTGGCAGTCCAAAAACTCCCAAAAGTGTAGTGTCTCCTAGTAATTTTTATAATACCATTAACATTTGTCTTATAAAATTAAGTGTTTATCCCTCAACAATCATCAAATTGAATATTTATCTCTCAACAATCATCAAATTGAATATTTATCCCTCAACAACTTGAGTGTTTATCCCTCAACAATAATCAAATCGAATATTTATCCCTCAACAATATTGAATTATCCCCATTTAACATTATATACAGCTGTTAAGTTTGGTGTATATTTTAATATATGTTGGTTGTTGGCATTATACTCAAGGTATAATGAAAAACAAAACGAAAAATAATAATCCAGAATCCAAAATTTTATTTGGATATATCATAGCTTAAATTCTAAACTGATCCAGAGTCTAAATCTTAATCAACCCATGAGAAAAAAAAAAAGGATGTTCATCACTTTATTGACCTAACAATTTTTGTTGATAAAGATGTTTCTAGTCCATTGCAACTTACATCATAAATATAGACCATGCGCCTTACAAGTACAAAATAAGTATTATTATTATTATTATTATTATTATTATTATTATTATTATTATTATTATTACATAGTAAAATTTATTATTATTATATATATACTACAAACAAGTTCGTTTTAATGGCATGCTATTTACTTATATAATAAAACATCACAGATAGGAGAGATCATAGTATAGATGTCTCTATTTTATTGCCACTTGACTATGTGATGACCATTGTACATGTTACAAATAACAGCTTCATTTATCACATATGAAAAGAAAAAAAAAATTCTAAAATATTAGATTTTTCAAGGACACGTGTCAATAAGCTGTACGACAGCTAATTTCCATCTAAACCAGCGGCGAGAAACCACATCCTCCACGTGTTCATCAAGATTCGCAACAACAACAAAAAAAATCCCATCTTTTGCCACGTGACAACCACACCGTTTCGAAGCCACGTGTCGACTACAGAGAGGAGAAAGCGCATTGAGGGGTAGTTTAGGTATTTTCCTGTCCACTCTTCTTCTCCCTCCCTCCTCTTTCTTTCCTCCAGTTCTAATAATTCGTCGTCAATTCTTCTTATTCCTCTTCTCCAACGATTTTTTTTCTCGATTCTTTCATCGGTACGTAGAAGAAAAATCCAATCTTTACTCTCCAGGAGATCTCCAATGGCTTCGGACTAGTGGAAAGACCCTATCTTTACGATGATGGAGGCGAGCTCGAAGGACCTCCTGGTCCGCTTCGCCGGAAGCACTAGCCTCTCCGAAAGACCGCCGGTGGCGGCGCCATCTCCGGAGGCGGCGGTGGAGCTTAGCTTAGGGCTTTCTTTGGGCGGGTGCTTCGGCTCGGAGAACAGGGAGAAGACGAAGCTCATCCGCTCCTCGTCGATCTCGTCCTTCCCTTTCTTCGCCAGCGATATATTGTCTTCTTCTTCTTCTCCTTCCTCCTCCCCGGCGAAGGAGGCGGCGGCGAAGGAGCCGCTGGCGAGGACGTGGTCGCTGCCGGTGGCGGGGGTGGAGGAGGACTACAGGAAGAGGAAGGAGCTGCAGAGCCTGAAGAGGATGGAGGCGAAGAGGAAGAGGTCGGAGAGGAGGAACAGCGTCGCGAGGACGGCGTCGACCGCGGCGGCGGAGGACTTCGGGGGGTGCCCGTGGCCTCCGGGCAGCAGACGGTCGGCCACGGCGGCTGCCCGGGGGAGCAGCTCCGGCTCTTCCGGCGGCAGTGGCGATGCCCGCCCCATGAAAGGTGCAAGCTTTAATTTCTCCTGTACTTTGTTTCTAAGTACACTAGGACTGGTGTTAGTTGCTAATATTTACTTGCTTTATAAAGGTTTTTTTTTTTCTTCGAGTACTATTTTGGTGTTAGTTTTTTTTAAAATTAAATTTTTATATGATATATATGGTGGGTTTTTAATGTTAGCTGTTCGTTCGTTACTAGATTTTTTTAAAATTTCCGCTATCTATTCCCTTATTTATTTAGGTTATAAAAAAAATATTTTGAAAATAGGCAAATAACCGAATAAATAATTTGACAAATAACCCCGGATAAACAGTTTGACAACGTAAGTAAATTTTGTCCAATATTTCGTTTTTTTTTTCTGTACTCCTTTTTTTTTTTAGTTTTTAATCTGTTTTTTTGTTTGAAGATTATTTTTTTTTTACTTTTTGTTTGTTTTATTTTTACATTTCTTAGAATGTTTTTTTTTCAGTTTTTTTTAAATTTCAGAAAAATTTGATTTTCGAATATATATGGTTACGGTACCAATCGATCCCTTAGTTATTTAAGTTTGTTTTTTTCTTTTAATTTTGAATGTATATTAGGGTCCGGGCCGGTCCGAAGGGTTGGGTTGTCATATTCTGGAACTAATTTTGGTTGTTCGTTGACCTTTAGGCCTCGTTTGGTTCGCGGAATGGAAGGGAAAGGAAATCAATTCCTTGTCATTTTCTTTCCTTTGAAAATTTTTATTTTTCATTGATTTTTCTTTCCAATATTTGGAAATGCCAAGGAATTTGGAAAGGAAAGTGATTACTTCAATGTGGGAAAGTGATTCCTTGCTTGGATGGATGGAATCACTTTCCCCCCTAATTTTTCTTCCATTGGGAATCACTTTCCTTTCCTCCTCAATTTCTTTGGCACCCAAATATAGGAAAGTAATCACCTTCCTTTCCCAACCCGGAGATTCCGCGAACCAAACGAGGCCTTATTGTCAAATGGTCCTCATGGTCATTTGGGACTCTGGCTTTGGTGGGATCATGTTGCGCCTGGAGGATTATCCTACCAGAGGAGGTTGCCTAAGTCCGAAGTCTTGTCCGATTTACCCCAGGGCCGGCTCTGATTAGGGATTTATTTACTTATATTTACTTTTGTATGCTTTTTTATGGGAATATTTAGATTTTGGGTTATGAATAAGTTAGAATATTTATTTTTAGATCTTCATAATAGACATAATAAACATTTGGATCTCCAATAAATTAGGATATTTGTATTTAGGTCTTCATAATAGACATAATTAATATTTGAGTTTCCAATAAGTTAAGATATTTGTATTTGGTTCAAAAAAAGGGGAAAAAAACAAAAAAAGAAAAAGAGAAAAAATTACATAATCGAAAAAAACGAAAAAAATAGTGAAAAAATGACATAAGTAATTTATTATGGGAATAAATTCTTCGAGTATTCGTAATTTTCGAAGTAAATTGTCCAGAAATATCAGACAAAAAAATATAATTCTAAATTTATTATGGACATCTATTCACATGTTTGGTGTAGGTTAAAAAAAAAATTCCCAAAAGTTACTAATATCCGGATAAATTATTTATCTACAATAATTCTGTCACTTAAGAATAGGTTGATATATTTTTTTATGCTCGGTCAAAATAAATATTACTTTTTATCCTTGTTTATTTTTTATTTATTTTTTTTGTTTTAGTATTTTTAGTTTTTATCCTTTTTTTTTTTCGTTTTTTTCCATTTTACTTGGTCATTTTTTCTCGTATTTTCCTTCTACTTTTTTTTTCATTTTTTTTTTTCCTTTCGTTTTCCTCTTTTTTTGGTTATTTATTTTTTTTATTTTTTTTATTATTCTTCTTTTTTTTAATTTTTTAGTTGGATTTTAACAGTTAAACATTAGTCTAAGACCAAAATACTAAATATATCTATTATGGAGATCCAAACACAAATATTCTAACTTATTCGAGGCCAAAAGTATAAATATCCATTTTTTATACTCATATTAGTTTTAGTTTTGGAAGCTTAATATATGCATAATTAATTGGGTGGATATAAAAAAAAATTATTTAGGCCCTTAAATTGAATGATATTTATTAAAGAGTGTTGGAAATTTAACTCGTTGATTAATTAGATGAACAATGTAAATTAAATTGCGAAAACGTATATGAATTCATTGTTTAGCTTGATGGATCTTGAAGTGAACGTCTTTTTATGAGATTCGATCTCCCAACTTGATACGATCCTTAATAACAAAATACGATCCTTAATAACAAAGATGTATTCTTTCTTTCTTCCTTTGTTTATGGGAATGAAGAAGAGAAAAGAGAAAACTTTCTCTTTTGTGGCCATACCAGTTACGAACCGTAACTCCTAATATATATATATATATATATATATATATATATATATATATATACTAGCATATGTGCACGCACGTACGTATTTTAACATTTCTTAATTAGTTTTGGAAGACTCTTTAGGAAGATCAAAGGGTAGTCTTCCTAATTACTAAGTTGTCCTTATTAAAATTAATGAACTATTTTTATTTAGTATAAGTATGTAAAGGTATTTTTGGAATCCAAAAGTTTCACCATCTAAGTTTTCCTATTATATAGTAGAATAGATTAAAATTAATGAACTATTTTTAATTAGTATAAGTATGTAAAGGTATTTTTGGAATCCAAAAGTTTCACCATCTAAGTTTTCCTATTATATAGTAGAATAGATTAAAATTAATGAACTATTTTTAATTAGTATAAGTATGTAAGAGTATTTTTGGAATTCAAAAGTTTCACCATCTAAGGCTGTGTTTGGTAGGAATGATGAAAAAGTAGAAGAAAGGAAAAATAGAGGGATATATTTTCCTTCCATATAGAAAGGAAAGAACATTTCCTTCCTTTGTGTTTGGTAGCAAGAATGGAAAAGATAAGAGATGCATTTTCCTTTGTTTGGTATGAAAGAAAAAGTGGAAGGAAAGAAAGTAAAAAATATAGGGTTTACCAATTCTACCCTCAACTAAAAACACTTATTTATCATTTGACTTCATAAATAATTTTTAAATAATACATTTATATGGGGGGTATAATTGTTAATTAATACAAGCCTCCACTTTTTCTTCCACTTTTTCTCCCACTTTTGGGGGATTGGATTTCTTAGGTTATAAGGGAAAAGTAATTTCTCCACTTTTCCTTCCTTCCTATTTTCCTTCCATACCAAACAAGAGAAAATGAATATTTTCCTTCACTTTTCCCTCCTTTATTTTCATTTCTCCCACTTTTCCCTCCTACCAAACACACCCTAAGTTTTCCTATTATATATACTAGCATATGTGCACGTGCAAGGCACGTATTTTAACATTTCTTAATTAGTTTAGCAAAACTCTCTAGGAAGACCAAATGACAGTTTTTCTAATTACTAAGCTGTCCTTATTAAAATTAATGAACTATTTTTAATTAGTATAAGTATATAAGGGTATTTTCGGAATTCAAAAGTTTCACCATCTAAGTTTTCCTATTATATAGTAGAATATATATATATATATATATATATATATATATAAAAGTGGTCAAAAGAGAAAACTTTCTCTTTTACCCACTCATTTAATTAAATTTATCTCCGATTTTTTACACATTATTTTCATAACAATTATAACCTCAAGTCTAATTTCAATTAGACCACTTTAATTTGACTTAATTATTTAGATAACGCAATACATTTAATTCTACATGTATGGGCTTGTTAGAGCATCTCCAACTAGGGGTGAGCATTCGGTTTATTCGGTTTAAAATAAGAAAAACCGAATAAGCAAAACCGAAACCGAACCGAATTGGTCAATAACCGAACCGAACCGAACCGAATTAAATCGGTTCGGTTTTCGGTTTATTCGGTTTATTCGGTTTTTTTGTGGTTTTTTTGTTAATATATATAATAACTATATATATATATATATATATATATATATATATATATATATATATATATATATATATATATATATATAGTTATTATAGGTATATATAGGTATATATATATATATATATATATATATACCTATAATTAATACCTATATATATATATATATATATATATATATATATATATATATATATTTTTATATATATATATATATATATATATATATATATATATATATATATAAACTAATATTTCTTATTCGGTTTTCGGTTTTGAACCGAAACCGAAACCCGAAACCGAATAAGAAAATTTAGTATTTTCAAAACCGAAACCGAACCGATTTTTTTTAAAACCGAACCGAATCTCTTATTCGGTTCGGTTCGATTTTCGGTTCAAAACCGAATAATGCTCACCCCTATCTCCAACCCCATATAGGAATGACAACCATTTTCTCAAAAAGTATTTCTCCAATGCAAATGTGAAATAAAGTGTGGAGTTGATATGGCAAAGACAATGTGAAGTTGGTTGTCTAGATCTAGACAATGCACTTCACAATGTCTTTATGTCCACATCATCATTTGTGAATAAAAATGTTTATAAAAAGAAGTAGAATAGTAAAAGTTGTCTTGGAAGTTGTAAAAAATTACTTTTTATTGTCTTCTCAATACTTTTGCATTGAAGATGACTTTTTAAACTCATTGTCATTTGTGAATGTAATAGACCTGTCAATGGATAGTCGAAAATTCGAATCCGATCCGATTCCGTATCCCAACTTTCGGATATTTTTCGAAATTTCGGATATCGGATTCGGATATCCGAATATTTTTCGGATATTATCCATTTTCGGATACGAATTCGGATATTAAGGTATTCGAATCCGTTAATATCCGATCCGACTTTAAATTACAAATTTCGGATATCGAATTCGGATATCGGATGCGGATATCCAAAATTTTATATATATTATAGTATAATGTATATGTAATATATATTAATTAATAGAGAAGATTAAAGTATTTTATTTTCAACTGACTTTTACATAAATTAATTATAATATAATTTATATATAATAGTAATATATATTAATTACAATTTACAACAGAAGAAGAAATGGTTCAAATATGTAGAGAAATTGAATTTGGTTTTCGGATATTCGGATAATAACTAAAATTTTAATATTTCGGATTTCGGATATTCGGATAATAACAAAATTTTTAATATTTCGGATTTCAGATATTCGAATACTAGCATTCGAATTTTTTAGCTAATCGGATCGGATATTATCTGATATCCGTTAAACTAGACGGATACGAATTCGGAGTGTCAAAAGAAATATCCGTTCGGATATCGGATCGGATTCGGATATTAAAAAAAAATTCGGATACGGATACAGATATTGTCATGTCCGTACTGATAAGCATCCGTTGACACCCCTAGAATGTAACACCTATACAAGATATTGTCTTGTGTCCCTAGGGGTGGGCATACGGGTCCAGGACCCGTGGTTCCGACCCGGTCCGAACCGTATATTGTTCAAACGGGGCGGTTCCTAAAATTTGAAATTTAAACGGGACGGGCCGGGACGGGTCGTGTGACACTAACGGGACGGGGCGGGTCCTATTTTCAAAATAAACGAACCCCGAACCGACCCGTTTCTAGGAGTATTTTTTTTTTTTATCAATTTTGATTTTTTTTATATTATAATTTATAAATAATAGCGCATGTTATTGTTTAGTAAACAAATTCTAGAAATTGGAAAAACATAATACTTGTTTTGTTCTTCTAGATAATAGAACATGTGTAAATGTTTACTATTATATAATTGTTTGATTTTTTTTAGATCCGTTTGGACCCGCGGGTCGGCTCAGTTTGGACCCGTTTCGAACGGGTCGAATCCGTACCGGTTCCAATATTTTTTTGACCCGTCCCGCCCTGTCCCGCCCCGCCAATTAACGGGTCCGGTCCGGATCCATAAAATTTAGACCCGGCCGACCCGTGCCCACCCCTATGTCCCATGCCACCTAAGATTTACAACACAGAATAAGACAATAGGGTTGGAGATGCTCTTCTTGTATAACTCCGAGATGGTGTTCTTTTTTTGGGTCTGCTTCTTACTGCAAATAGGATTTATATATTTTTTTTTCAGGGAAGATTTATGAAATGCCCAAAAACTAAAAAAGTTTTATGTAAAACCCACCGCTAAAAAACTTTCATCGCGTGCCCAGAATTAGAGAAACTTATCCAAAGCGGGTTCCAAATGACTCTTTTGTCATTCCTTTTAATTTATTGGAAACACCCACAAAACTGCTCTTAAAAAAATGTTTCAATACTCCATCTTCTTCCATACGCTGCTCACTTTCGAATCTAGGTTTTCTCCTCAAAAATCTTCAAAAACTCGTCGAAAAATTTCGGAAAGACCAGGACGAACGACAAAAGTGCTAAAACGGAGGTCCAAACATCATTTTTTTACGAATCTAAAATTTCGGAAGGCCGTCTAACTGTGAAGCTGTTACTTTCAGTCTCCTCGACGATACGCTCATTTTGCGACAAACGGGACCTCGTTTCGACCTCCCAGTCAAAAGTTATGGCCCTCCAAAGTTTCAGCTAACCATAAAATGCAGGAGAATGGCATTCTCCGTCTTAATTTACACGGAGAATGACCATTCTCCGTCTTAATTAGGACGGAGAATGACCATTCTCCGTCTTAATTTACACGGAGAATGACATTCTCCGTCTTAATTTACACGGAGAATGGTCATTCCAGTGTTAAAACGCAGGAGAATGACCATTCTCCGTGTTAGAAACACGGAGAATGCCGTTCTCCGTGTTAAATGAAACGGAGAATGTCATTCTCCGTGTTAAATAAAACGGAGAATGGCATTCTCCGTCCTAATTAAGACGGAGAATGGCCATTCTTCGTGCTAAATTAAACGGAGAATGACCATTCTCCGTCTTAATTAGGACGGAGAATGCCATTCTCCGTGTAATTTATCACGGAGAATGGCCATTCTATTGTTAAAACGCAGGAGAATGACCATTCTCCGTGTTAGAAACACGGAGAATGCCATTCTCCGTGTTAATTAGGACGGAGAATGCCATTCTCCGTCTTAAATAAAACGGAGAATGCCATTCTCCGTCCTAATTAAGACGGAGAATGACATTCTCGGTCCTAATTAAGCCGGAAACGGAGAATGTCATTCTCCGTGTTAATTAGGACGGAGAATGGCATTCTCCGTCCTAATTAAGACGGAGAATGCCATTCTCCGTCCTAATTAAGACGGAGAATGGTCATTTCCAGTGTTAAAACGTGTAATTTAGTTTTTTCAGGAATAAAGAGTTTCGTTCTTCTTTCAAAGCGATGATAATTCTTATGGAAAAGAAGAAGAAAGATCTTCTCTCCACAATTGAAGATCTGAGTTCAAATGTCTCCACGATGAAGATGATGATGATGGTGATGATGATGACGAGCGATGATCTGAGTTCGACTGAAGAAAAACACACCGAACTACGAACGATCTTTGCGATCTCTGCTGAATATGAGAGCAATGGAATTCAGATTTCCCGTGAAGAAGAAGAAGACGAAAATCGCAATCCAGATCTGAGTTTTTTGAATTCAAATACATATAGATGACCAATTCGCGCGGAGGGGTAGTTTCGCTATTATAAAAATAGCAGTTTCTAGCGGGTGGCATCTAAAAGGGAATCTTGGAATATTTAACGTGAAAATACTTAATTCTGGGTATTTCATAAAACTTATCCAGCGGGTGGGCATTTCATAAAAGTCCATCCCGAAATTGGGTTTCTCAGCAATTTCCAGTTTTTTTTCAGTGGTGGGTGTCGGAGCTTTGTTAAGTTGTTTTTTTTTACTTTTTTTTTTACGTTAGTTTTCCCGCTATTTTTTAAAACCCGAATAGGGGTTTGATCAGTAATATTTGCACTTATTTTTGTATGATGATTATGGATTGTTTTGGATCCTTAATTTATGCACAAATAGCATGGGTTGATTTTGCACAATGTTGGGTGCTTAAATTTGAACAAAGGTGTTTTTTTCCCTTATCATGATATATATAGTTTTTAAATAAATAGTTTAAATCTTTTTTTTTTTTCCTCCCAAAATCTTCTAACTCCTTATCATGAATATCATTTTAGTTTATATTTTATAATAGTTGAAGCTTGATTGGTTATCGATTATGTGTTTAATATTAATCTTGTTTAAAGTTGTTTTAAATTTTATCTTAGAGCCAGATATCCGATGGACTCGACCCAACTCGAGCCCAACCCGAGGAACCTGAGTTCCTTTTCTATTCTTCCGGACGTGGTCTTGGATTTCATATGTTGAACCCGAGGTCGGGTTGGGTTTGGACTCGACTAATGATTTATCGGATTGGGTTCGAGTTGAACTCACACCCAACCCAACCCAACCCAACCCGTCCGAGTTGCACCCCTAGGTGAAAGTGGTATAAAATTCGATTCTCTTCTATGTTTGGTTGGGACGTAGAATGGAAGTTGAATTTCTATTTTGTGAATTCCTTCTCCCATGGGCCGTAAAATTGTCCTATCAAAATTCAGATTTGCACCTGGGTTGGATGTATGCAAAATCCACATGGACACCACCTTTTTAATCTTAATTAGTATATCAACTTGCTTAATTAGTAAGCAATAATTAATTAAGAGTAACAATAAACATAGTTTATTTAGTTGTCATCAAATGACATTAAGATAATTAGTTAGGTAATGACATTAAGATAATTAGTTAGGTAATAAATTAATAAATAATAATTATTATATAAATAATAATAATTAAGTAATAGTTTGCAATTAATTACTTAATTGGTGCTCATCAAGATAGTAAATTATTATTATATTAATAAGAAATAATACTTGAGAGTTTATTGAAAATTAATCAGTATATACTTTATAATTATTTTAAGTAATTAACTTAAAACAATAACTCTTGGTTTAAAAGTAGTTATCAAATTAATAAATAAATATTTAATCAGTTAACCATTACATATTGTTAATATCATTTTTCTTATTTAGTAATTATCTTGATTTTTTTTAAACTAATAATTTAATTTAGTATTTAACGATTATATTAAATTGTTATGTAAATTAATTACAATTAACTATTATTATAAGATATTATATCACACTTCCTTTCTTATTTTAACCGAACACATTTATCACTTTACACATCCTTACTTTCTTATCCTAACCGAACACATTTATCACTCTCTACTTTCTTATTTTCTTATCCTCTATCACTTTACACTTCCTTAATTTCTTATTCTAACTGAACACTTTTGTCCTGCACAAGAAAGTATGGATTCCATACATTTTTCATCTCTTGAAAGTTTAATTTCAAATTATTTATCAGTTATGTTTACCAAACATTTTCCAAGACTAATCAGTTAACCATTTTATATTATTAATATTATTTTTTCATATTTAGTAATTATCTTGATTTGTTAAACTAATAATTTAATTTTAGTATTATTTAACAATTATGGTAATTTGTTATGTAAATTAATTATCATTCACTATTATTATAATATACTATATCAGTTTACACTTGCTTACTTTCCTACCCTAAGTGAACACATTTATCTAGGGGTGGGCACGGGTCGGACCGGGCCCAAATTTGTTGGATCCGGATCGGACCCGTTACTTGGCGGGACTGGACGGGACGGATCCAAAAAATATTGGATCCGGACCGGACCGGACCCGTTTGAAACGGGTCCGAAACGGGTCGACCCGAGGGTCTATACGAGTCCAAAAAAAAGTTTAAAAAATTCTAGAATAGTAAACATTTACATATGTTATATTGTCTACAAAAACAAAACAAGTCTAATGTCTTCCCAAACTTCTAGAATTTGTTTAGTAAACAATAAGATATTCTATTATGTATAGACTTTAATAACAAAAAAATGCTAAAAATTGATATAAAAAAATATATACTCCTAGAAACGGGTCGGGCCGGGACCCCGTTTATTTTGAAAATAGGACCTACCCCGACCCGTTAATGTCACACGACCCGCCCCGGCCCGTTCCGTTTAAATTTCAAAATTTAGGAACCAACTTGTTTAGACATTTTACAGTTCGGGCCGGGGCGGAACCGCGGGTCCTAGAACCGTATGCCCACCCCTAGTCTACACTTGTAACTTTCTTATATTTACTGAACACATTTGTGGACAAAAAAGTGTATGGATTCCATACACTTCCCGTCTTTTGAAAGTCTAAATTCAATTTTTTTTTTTCACTCACATTTACTAAACATGTCCCAAGACAATTTTATCTCATTTTGTCATTAATTGGTATTAACTTCAACTTTTTACGAATACAATTATTTATTATCTTATCTTTTGATATATTATCACTCATCTATCTTATATTCTCATTTCTCATACAGAGATCGAATATTTTCTATTTCTCTAGCCTCGTACGATGGTACAACATTACTAGAAAGTGTTTTAGAACATTAATGT
The DNA here is from genome assembly GCA_029216955.1 of Iris pallida. Taxonomy (NCBI): domain Eukaryota; kingdom Viridiplantae; phylum Streptophyta; class Magnoliopsida; order Asparagales; family Iridaceae; genus Iris; species Iris pallida. Next base: position 12,401,840 of record JANAVB010028820.1, read on the forward strand.
AGGCTCTTCGTGATGTCCCAAATTCTAATTTTGAGACCAAAACCAAATTTTAGCAATATGTTTTCTCCTTTTGGAAACGAAAAAGAAAATCTCGGTTCACAAAGTGAAACTATAAACTAACCAAAGTGTCCCTAGCTATTATTTAATTTTCCTTTTTGCCTTCCGTACTTGTCATTATACTAGTATAAAAAATCCTAGAGTAATTCATGAGTTCTTAATTTTAGAAGTCCGGTCATGAAAAATTTTGATTACATGCATTTCTATCTTTTGATTTTTTCAAGGAGCTAAAGAAAAAAAAATACACTTTCAATATTAGTTAAATATATGTCACATCTATATTGTAAATTCTTAATGTGAGTTTGAACTTTTAAACACATGCATATAATTATTATTTTCAAAATATACATTTTTTGGGCTTTAAAACACATACATAAAACAGTTGTTTTCAAAATATACAAAAGAAAAATACACATTTTTAATTATAAATATGCATAAAATTGAAGATATTTAATAATTACATAAGTCTTATTCGATTTTCAATTTGGTTATCGGTCCAAAATCGAATAATTTTTACCCCTAAGTTTTATGCATACCTTGGTTAGTAATATTTACATACTCTTATGATTTATGGATAAACCCATCTCTTTTTTTTTACGGTAAAGAAGTCGTGCTATTTTGGCCAGAACTTCCTCGATGGTGCAACGTGTTACAAAATAAGAGAGAATATTGGTAGCCGATGTTGCTTCTTTCATTAATAATATATATAAGGGAATAATAGGATAGAGGTTGTTGTAGATAGGGATAAGGTCATCCATATTTGAGTTTATCAACAAGAGTAATATTATTCATCCCTCCTAAGTGTCCGTCCAAACTATTCCTACTTATATGACCGCTGGCGTGGCAGCTGACATGGCAAATTTAAAAAAAAAAAATGGGTCAATTTTTTATGTTGATGTTAATATTAATTTTAGTGTTAGTGTTAATTTTAATTTTAATTTAAAGAAAATTTATATAACAACTTATGTTAGATGTCACGTCAGCTTTCAAACTAAACCCTATGAAGTATGAACTGTTAACCCCCTTCTTGATCACTTGACAGGGTTGGACATCCCGAAATTCAGCAGGTCCCCGGAGGCCAAGAGCCCTCCGTCCTCGTTGCCGCCCGCCGGTACTTTGCGCTCGACGACGACGTCCGAGCAGCCCTCGAAGAGGATCGAGAGGAGGGGGAGCTGGACGGGGGAGATGGAGCGGAGCATGATGGAGGAGATGCCGTGCGTGTCGACGAGGGGGGACGGTCCGGACGGGAGGAGGGTCGAGGGCTTCCTGTACAAGTACAGGAAAGGCGAGGAGGTGAGGATCGTGTGCGTCTGCCACGGCAGCTTCCTCACCCCGGCCGAGTTCGTCAGGCACGCCGGCGGCGCCGGCAACGTGGACCACCCCTTGAAGCACATCGTCGTCAACCACCGGACCCCCTCGGCCTTGGTGTGATCCATATATCTATCGATCGATGCTGATATCATGCGTGCGTGCGTGCATGCATGCATGCATGTTAGCTTCTCTTCTTAATTTGTTAATCCTTCTTTGTTTTGCTGCATGCAAGTGATCAGAACGTAAGTTTCGTAAATTGCTTATTAGATGGAATTTGATTGTTTAATGCTAATATAATATATGTACATATCGCAAAATCTTCCTTTGCATTATGCATGCTCAACAATAATGTGTACTATTGTGACCCACAATTTGTTCTAGTGTTTGTGTAAGAATGTTGGATAGTCGCTATACATGATACTGATATTTTGAGTTATCTCGGGCTAATTATATGGGTACAGCCAAAAGTGATCGGGCCATTCCATTGTGGCAGTTCTAAGACTGTCCACTTTTCGGACAGTCCAGTCTACAGACTGGACTGCAAGAAAAGTGGGCAGTCCTTGTTAGATCCTGGCAGTCCTTGTTAGAAATTGGCCAGTCAGAAAAATTGAAAAAATGGGCTAGCTCCGATCACTTTTGGTTGTGTCCATATAATTAGCCGTTATCTCGATACCGACACTGATCATACAGTACATATCATTTGGCCTGCCGTGTCCTCGAATTAATTCTGCCGATTTTGATCAGGAAGATGGTAGGTCTTCTAATACAAAGAAGCATGAATATGTATACCTGTGAGAAATACTTGATGATGTGAGATCACAAGGCAAAAACATGTCCATCCGGGACATCATTTCTAGAATGGGTATTTTTTTTTTTCAAATGTGTCATTCATTTCGGAACTTAAATGGACGTTTCTGAACGCTAGCCTAATGAAGGGTTGTGGAGATGGACATTTGAGATATATGTATACACTCGAATATATATTATTCCAGTACACTATTTTTGCGCGTTTGTAGTTCATGTGGAAAGCAGCACGGACACCAGATGGAGACGACATGGTTCGAGTCCCCAAATCGTAAGGACGAATAGATGTATGAATAAAAAAAGGAGTAAGCATGAACATGGATGCATAGTAGAAAATTATTGGAAAAAAAAATGACTTGCTTTTTGTAATTAGGATTAATTGTATTAACTACTCCTATGTTTTACACTTATTATACGTACCACCGCTGTTTTGAAACTAATTACACGAAACTCTCATATAGTTTTTATTTTCTATAGAAACTAAGAACATTGGCCACCCATATGGTTAATAAAATTTATAAAGGAGAGGTGGTTTCATCTCAGCCCTGAAAGATTGGTGTAATTAACCCTTGTAATTAAGCATCTCTCTTTCTCCAATCAGAAAAAATGACTGTCTAGCTCTCTGTAGCCCACCGCTGATCTAGGCTCTAGTTGATCACCAGCTAGCAACCATTAAATATCCACTCTCCCTACAATATGCTGCTCACGTGAGTAGATCTGCTGTTCCATTTAATCATGTCCAATTTTGTCCTCTTTCCTATTATATGTGGGTCATGGGAGTATATATGTGAATGGTGGTCCACATGTAATAGGATGGAGGATATAATTGAATATAATTAAATGGAACAGCAGATCTGCTCCACTGCTCACTGAAATTGCTGATGCCAAGCCATATGGCTTCTTTAATTCATGGTCAATTAAGCCGAAACCTCCTGGTCATAGCTAGCTCACAAGCATATATAAAAATGGCCACAACAAACGTAACTTCGGGTTTGTCATTAATTTAGGAAAAACAACAATTGAGAACAATTTATGTTTGTTTGTTTACTTACCACTAAATTAAGAAGGTCAATTGATACGTCTATACAGCACGACCCTTGATTCTGGAAACGATGTGCCGATCACAGTCTTGCACGACCCCTTAGGGACTGTTTGGTAAATCAAATTTGGGGTCGGATTTCAGTTTTGCTCCAATTACATGCATATTTGTGATATTATATTATGTTTCTACTTGGAGAGAGAGAGAGGCATGCATATGTGCATACATATCAAAATTAACGAGATGTTCCTTGGCAGTATGAACTTAAACTTCACAATGAATACCCAAAAAGTGAGTCAAAACCGACTAGCCGTACATGTTTTAATTAAGCATGAGCCTCTAATGCTCGTAGTTGTTTTGGCTAGAAATTTGACACCAACGCAGAGAATCGATGTCATGTTGAACAATTCATAAAAACTTTGTTAATTATTTTATTGTTTTGTAGTATGTCACATTCTTATGGGAGAATGCTTAGATGATGATCGTTGACGATGATGATTCTTGATGACGAGATTATGCCATTACATTGTTACGCTATGGTTTTTGACTAGCACTTCATATTTTTAAGTGTTGAGAAGTTGAGTAGACTTAGAATCACTTAATTCATTAAATTAGTGAATAGCACATATTTATAGACAAGGGTTTGTGAGACTAAAAGTTGGAGTAAAACTAATAGAAATTAAGTCTACACTAACCCATAAACTGGATCGTAGATGTTGACAGCTCTAACCATGGGCAAAAGTGAAATAAAGTGGATAAGGCAAGGTCTTAGTGAGCTGTGACATAACATGAAAATGCTGGAGCTGAACCTCACAAACATGGCTTTCTCCCAAATGAAGTGACAATCAACGTCAATGTGCTTAGTACGCTCATGGAAAACCAGGTTTTCAACAATATGATTCGATGTCTAGCTAGTTACAATACTAGAAAATAACAGGAGAAGAAATAATACCAAGATCTGTAAGCAAACTCTTCAAACCATATTATCTCAGAAATCGCATAGGCATCAAGCAATATTCAGCTTCAAAAAAGTGAGGAACAACATTCCGTTTCTTGCTCCTCCAACTTACGTATGCATTATGCTCAACAATAATGCGTGCTGTTGTGACCTACAATTTTATTCCAGTCTCTGTGTAAGAATGTTGGATGGATAGTCAAGTGTCTGCACCTGCAAATTCAAGTACTGGTTCCATAACCTATTATTGAGGAAATTGATATTTTGTCCGCAAAAGGGATGACCGTCCGCGGCCACGCGGCAGCCATCCTCCGTTGGCCCTTTTGCTAACATGGGCTCACCTTCCTTAAAATAAGGACAAGGGGGCCAATGGATGGTTGACACATGGCTGCAGACCAGCTGCGGTCACCCCCTTCTCCGATCAAAATAGTACTGTTCTTTATTGTATGGTACTGTTGTTGCACAAACACAGAACATTAGATGCTATACATGCAATACAGATATCTTGAGTTATGTCGATGTCGTTAATGATACTGTGCATATCATTTTGGCTGCTGTGAATATGTACGTGAGAAATATGTACCGATACTGACACAGTGCCGATATAGATATCGGTCAGGAAGATGGTAGGTCTGTCTAATACAAAGAAGCATGAATATGTACCTAAGAAATACTTGATCAGGTGAGATCATAAGGCTACTTGGGGACAAGTCCAGTTTGTATTCCATCCGGGACTTCATTTGATTGGAGAGATCGGACAAAGGAGTTTTATTTCAAATGGATTTTTTTTAAATGTGTCGTTCATTCCTGAAATTAAATGGATGTTTCTGATTGCTAACATGAAGAAGAGTTGTGGAGATGGAGGTTTGAGATATATGTAGAGTTGTTTAGTAATAGGGTCTCACATAATAGTTGATATTAGGGTTTGGATTTCCAAAATGTTCAGCATTAGTATTTGGGTTTTAAATTTACTGTTAACGAAGGCAAGTGAACAGTAAATTTAAGATCCAAACACTGACGTCGGATATTATGGAGACTCAAACCCTAATTTTAACTATTATATGAAGCCTTATTACTAAATATTCCATATATGTATGTATATCACTCGGATATATATTATTCCGTCAATATACTATTTTCACCCATCACCCTTTATAATTATTAGCAAATTCGAAAAGAAGAGAGTAAGCATGAACATGAAATCTAAAATTATGATAAAAGAGAAGAAGGTGTATAAATAAAAGCAAGAGAACAAGCAAACTTTCGCAATGGAGTGTTGATTCCTGAAAAAGTTGGTCTACAAATAGTTAAAATCCAAACATGCATATGAAGGCAAGACTGTCATTTGAGTCATTTGAAGTCCAAGTCAGTAAAACAAATTAACTTGACAATTGAAAACAAGTTCATTAGTTTAAAAGACGAGTTCCACGAAACCGACAAATAAGTCACTACTTCATTTTCACAATGTTGGACGCTTCTGCGTCGCTATACTACTGGATGCTTCCGCACCGATGTACGCCAAACCAACAAAGCGATTCTATATAGGGTGTAACAACCCACATTCTTAGTGGGTTGTTGGCACCCTATCACGAAGCCATCGTGGCTTTTATTCTCGTGAATAGAAAAGTTAAATAGGTCATTGTGCGTGGCCTTGTTCCCAGTGGAGAGTGGAAGATAACATCCCTACTAATCTGTGGTTGAACCGCTAGATGGCCCGTGAAGCTTGTGATGTAGCTTTGCAGAAGGTTGTGAAACTGCTTTTCAGTTACAGAGGGGTTTCCTCTAGAAATCCTATAAATAGCCCATCCAAGAGATGAACGCAGGACCTTAGCAGCCTAATGAGGAGATAGTCGCTGAAAAGATCAGTCACTACCAAAATACAGTAAATTAGCGACCGACAATTAGCGACAGAAATTTTCAGTCGGCGTTAGCGACGGCTTTGTGGCAGCTCGCCGACGGATTACCGACGACAAGCCGTTACATTTTTTATTTTAATTTTAGGGGGAGGAAAGGTCGTACATCCGTCGCTAGGGTGTCGGAGATATAGCGACGGACAGTCAGTCGTCGCTATGCAGTCGATTATTTGGCGGAAATTGTGTGGAGAATTGGCGGGACATATCATCGACTACGTAGCGACGGATATTCAGTCGGCAAGTATCAAAAATAGCGACTAACAGGCGACGGACTAAGCGCCGTCGCTAGTCCGTCGCTAAATATACGATCCAGACTTAAAATGAAACGGCGGAGGGAACTTTTCGTATTCCCCCTAAATTCACTCTCTCTCCTCTCTCTCTCTCTCTCTCTCCCGCGGCTTCGGTGTCGGTAATCGGCGTCGGCGTCCTCTCCTCTCTCTCTCCCAAAGGTAATCCCCTATCTCTCTCTTTCGATCTCTCTCTCTCTCTCTCTCGCGGTGTCGTAGGCGCAGCGGGGGCGGCGGGCTTGGGGCGGGGGCGTCGGAGGCTGGGCGGCGGGCTTGGGGCGGGGGCGTCCGGGGCTGGACGGCAGGCTTGGAGCGGGGGCGTCGGGGGCTGGACGGCTGGCTTGGGTCGGGGGCTGGGCGGTGGGCTTGGGGCGGAGGCGTCGGGGGCTGGGCGGCGGGCTTGGGGCGGGGACGTCGGGGGCTGGGCGGCTGACTTGGGGCGGGGGCCTCGGGGGCTGGGCGGCGGGCTTGGGGCGGGGGCGTCGGGGGCTGGGCGGCTGGCTTGGGGTGGGGGTGTCGGGGGCTGGGCGGGGGCGTCGGGGGCTGGGCGGCGGGCTTGGGGCGGGGGCGTCGGGGGCTGGACGGCTGGCTTGGGGCAGGGGCGTCGGGGGTATATGCAACCGACACACAGCCATAAGCACTCTTCATATATATATATGCAACCGAACTACTGGGCGGCGGGCTTGGGGCGGCGGGCTTTGGTCGGGGGCGGCGGGGGGCTTTGCTTCTCAAATTCATCTGAGTTTATATATTGGCTAAATAATGTGTTATCCTTATTGGGTGTTATCCATTAGTTTGGTGGTGTTTGGATTAGTAAATGTGAATATGGGATTTGGGTTCATAGTGTATATGTTCACTGTCTCAAGGACAGTGCGAGTTCTTCATCTGCCTTCGTTGTTAAGAATATCCTTGGGACATTCGCTTCACCAAAGTCACTGAATAAGTGAAATTTTTCCTGGAAAACCGACCCTTAGAGTGTATCAGTTGTGTGCTTCTATATAGATGTATATATCTATACATCTAGCTGTGATATACATATGTGTATGTGACAATCTCAGTTAGCGACAGACTTGTGACCGGTTAGCGACGGATATTTCCAGCTCCATTTGTATTAATCTACGGTACGACATGGTAATCAGGCCATAGTCCCTGCAGCCATTCGACTGGCGAGGCAGAAACTATATAGCCGTAGATAAAGTTGACTGTCCTCCGACCCTCATCCCTCGGCAATGATGATACGACAACCTATCACTATATCTTATATAGTAGTAGATGATGTCTTAGTATTACATTATGTGAGTTCATCTTGATTCTGTTATATACTTCAGATACTAGATACGATAAGAACATATACTACACCATATGTACAGAACATAGATGATTCACACTAATGTATGCTAGAATGAATTTTGGGTTGTGTTCTGAGCCATCCGTTCTCGGTGCCTATATTGTCACTCGAATCTCCCTTTCGACTCGTATCGTCCTCTTCTTCGTCTGTCTTTTCGCTCCTTGTCTTGCAATCATCTGCTATCACCGCCGACTCATTCGACTCCTTCTCCGAGTCTTCTTTCTCCTCCTCCTCCTCCTCCTCTTCGGAGTAATCAGAATTCTCCTCCTCATCATTGAAATACTTTGCGTAAGAAACCCTTTCCTGCTTCCCGGACTGCATCCTCGTCCTCAAGCGTCTAGCGGTCGTCCTCAAGCGTCTAGCCGGTTTTGGAGACTCCTCGTCGTTGCTGCCATTCTCTTCACCGGACACCTCCATCTTCGGCACATCGAAGCCGCCGCCACCGACGACCGAGTCGCTGTCCTTGGTATGAGCTTCTTGATTCTCGGCGGAGGCATTACTGCTGAGAAAGACCCTCGGCCCTTGAATATTAATGTTCAAGGGGGAGTACCCGGAGCCCAGCTTCCAGGGGCCGAGGGTCTCTCTCAGCAGCAATGCCTCCGCCGAGAATCAAGAAGCTCATACCAAGGACAGCGACTCGATCGTCGGTGGCGGCGGCTTCGATGTGCCGAAGATGGAGGTGTCCGTTGAAGAGAATGGCAGCAATGACGAGGAGTCTCCAAAATCGGCTAGACGCTTGAGGACGACCGCTAGACGCTTGAGGACGAGGAGTCTTCGACCCTCATCCCTCGGCAATGATGATACGACAACCTATCACTATATCTTATATAGTAGTAGATGATGTCTTAGTATTACATTATGTGAGTTCATCTTGATTTTGTTATATCCTTCAGATACTAGATACGATAAGAACATATACTACACCATATGTACAGAACATAGATGATTCACACTAATGTATGCTAGAATGAATTTTGGGTTATGTTCTGAGCCATCCGTTCTTACACTTAAAACACATAGGAATTAGTAGTGTGAGAGCGCCGGAGAGAGTGAGAGCGCCGGAGGAGGGGAGGAGAGAGAGTGAGAGAGTAAAATAGTACGACATGGTGAAGTAGTACTGTATTTTGGCTCCAGCTCCATTTGTATTAATCTACGGTACGACATGGTGATCAGGACATAGTCCCTGCAGCCATTCGACTGGCGAGACAGAAACTATGTAGCCGTAGATAAAGTTGACTGTCCTCCGACCCTCATCCCTTGGCAATGATGATACGACAACCTATCACTATATCTTATATAGTAGTAGATGATGTCTTAGTATTACATTATGTGAGTTCATCTTGATTCTGTTACATTCTTCAGATACTAGATACGATAAGAACATATACTACACCATATGTACAGAACATAGATGATTCACACTAATGTATGCTAGAATGAATCTTGGATTGTGTTCTGAGCCATCCGTTCTCACACTTGGCAAAAAATTGAATTTTTTGTACTTTATTTGCTTTCAAAAATGTACTCAAATTACATGATGGTTCCTTTAGTTAGCTTGCTTATGTTACAATTATATTATTTGTGACTATCGATCTTACCAGATGGCACCCATGACCCGAGGAGCGGCACGTCGTTTGAGGAAAATAGTGAATGCTGAGGTGGTTCCTCCTACAGTTAAGGAGGAAGTGGCACCGGTTGCTAGTGAGACCGGGAGTTCTATTCATCCAGCACTGGTAGCTAGTGAGACCGGGAGTTCTATTCATGCAGCACTTGTAAGGGACTACATCTCTCCTTACGCCAAAGATCCCGCTTTTTCGAGGTGGTTGCGTGATCGTATCACTGAGCATTTGCGTGAGCTGCGTGGTTCTCATTAGCTATTAGTACTTATTTGTATTGGACTATTTGTATTGGGTTGTTTTTGTATTAGACTATTTGTATTGGACTACATAAATGAATTAGTACTGTGTCAATCTCTGGATTGTATTGGACTACGACATGGTGATCAGGACATAGTCCCTGCAGCCATTCGACTGGCGAGGCAAAAACTATGTATCCGTATATGAAGTTGACTGTCCTACGACCCTCATCCCTCGGCAATGATGATACGACAACCAACCAGAGAGGATACTCTGAGAGATCCATCTGAGTAGGACGTATACTCTGAGAGTCACCTTTACAAGAATGATATCAGTAGTGGGATTGAGTGTTGGAGGAGATATTATCAGAATATACGTCCTACTCAGATGGGTCTCTCACCGTTACTATTTTTTTTTGACAGCATGGTGGATGTGCTCCGTCAACAGATTCTTGCTCCGAGCCAAAACTTTGCTCTGGAGCTCAAGTGGATATCCTTCGTGTAGAGCTCGAGTGAGAGGTTCCTGACAGCATGGTGGTCTCCTTTGTCAAAGTATACATGTAGGACGAGCACGGATACTTTGACAAAGGAGACCATCATGCTGTCAGGAACCTCTCACTCGAGCTCTACACGAAGGATGTCCACTTGAGCTCCGGAGCAAAGTTTTGGCTCGGAGCAAGAATCTGTTGACGGAGCACATCCACCATGCTGTCAGAAAAAAATAGTAACGGTGAGAGACCCATCTGAGTAGGACGTATACTCTGATAATATCTCCTCCAACACTCAATCCCACTACTGATATCATTCTTGTAAAGGTGACTCTCAGAGTATACGTTCTACTCAGATGGATCTCTCATAGTATCCTCTCCGGTTGGGTTGTGTTCTGAGCCATCCGTTCTCACACTTAAAATACATATGAATTGGAACTGTGTTTTGTATTTTCGGCGAACCCAGGGATTAGATTCTATATTTTGTATTTTGGTTTCTGTATTTTGGCTCCAGCTCTATTTGTATTAATCTACGGTATGACATGGTGATCAGGACATAGTCCCTGCAGCCATTCGACTGGCGAGGCAGAAACTATGTAGCCGTAGATAAAGTTGACTGTCCTCCGACCCTCATCCCTCGGCAATGATGATACGACAACCTATCACTATATCTTATATAGTAGTAGATGATGTCTTAGTATTACATTATGTGAGTTCATCTTGATTCTGTTACATTCTTCAGATACTAGATACGATAAGAACATATACTACGCCATATGTACAGAACATAGATGATTCACACTAATGTATGCTAGAATGAATCTTGGGTTGTATTCTGAGCCATCCGTTCTCACACTTGAAGATAAATCGAATTATAACGATGGATATTAGGTTACTCTTCAGAATAATTGATGTCTATTTTATATTAATTTGGTTTGGTCTATATGATTCTTGGATAATTGGTGTGCATTAAATTCGTATGTGCATATTTGGTCTATGTGATTCTTGGATAATTGGTGTGCATTATATATTTGGTCTATGTGATTATTGGATAATTGGTGTGCATTATATATTGGTTTGGTTTATGCATATTTTTGTGAACAGGGAAAGCGCTGCAATTTTTTTTCAAAAAAATCTCAGTTAGCGACGGATATTTCCAGCTCCATTTGCATTAATCTACGGTACGACATGGTGATCAGGACATAGTCCCTGCAGCCATTCGACTGGCGAGGCAGAAACTATGTAGCCGTAGATAAAGTTGACTGTCCTCCGACCATCATCCCTCGGCAATGATGATACGACAACCTATCACTATATCTTATATAGTAGTAGATGATGTCTTAGTATTACATTATGTGAGTTCATCTTGATTCTGTTAAATTCTTCAGATACTAGATACGATAAGAACATATACTACACCATATGTACAGAACATAGATGATTCAAACTAATGTATGCTAGAATGAATTTTGGATTGTGTTCTGAGCCATCCGTTCTGATCAAGCATCTTCCTTCTCCTCTCCTCCACTATGGCTCTGGACCCATCTGCTCCTTCCTACTTTCTTTCTTCTTATTTGACTCTCTCAGCCACATATGATATCCACCTCAAGTGTAGAGTCGGGGGAGAAAAAGTGGGCAGAAAGAGGAGGGGGAAGCAGCACAGCCGGCGGCATGACCCGGAGGAAGTACAGATGTTTTCTTCAACATTCGTAGGAGAACTATAAGGATATATCTTTTCACAACATATCACCTTGTCAAAGACCCTTAATGTGAATATCATGTTACTGCGGTGTCGGAAGACTAACATGTCATAATTTTTTAAGCCGTGTGTTTTGACATAATCCTCCAAGCTCTTTCCTTCTATGTAGTAATCTTGCATTACTACATAGCAGAAAAGAGTTTGGAGGATTATGTCAAAACACACGGCTTAGAAAATCATGACATGTTAGTCTTCCGACACTGCGGTAACATGGTTGTCACATTAAGGGTCTTTGACAAGGTGATATGTTGTGAAAAGATATATCCATATAGTTCTCCTACGGATGTTGAAGAAAACTTTTGTAATTCCTCCGGGTCATGCCGTCGGCTGTGCTGCTTCCTCCTCCTCTTTCTGCCCACTTCTTCTCCCCCGACTCTATACTTGAGGTGGATATCATATGTGGCTGAGAGAGTCAAATAAGAAGAAGGGAAGTAGGGAGGAGCAGATGGGTTCAGAGCCATGGTGGAGGAGAGGAGAAGGAAGATGCTTGATCAGAACTTGAGATGGAAAAGTTGTGACGTTGATGGTGTGAGAGAGGGAGAGGGTGAATGGAGGGAGGGAAGTGGCTGCATGCCTTTGGCTCACTCGAGCGGTATTTGTCCTCCAACCCTCATCCCTCGACAATGATGATATGACAACCTATCACTATATCTTATATAGTAGTAGATGATGTCTTAGTTAGGGCTGCAAATGAGCCAAGCCGTTCGTGAGCTGCTCGAAGCTCGGCTTGATAAAAGCTCGTTTGAGCTCGGTTCGTTTAGTAAACAAGCTGAGCTCAAGCTTTATTTTTGAGCTCGTTTAATAAACGAGCCAAGCTCAAGCTTAGAAGTACTCGGCTCGATTGAGCTCGCGAGCTGGCTCGTTTATGAGCTTGCAAGCTAGCTCGTTTAGGAGCTTGTTTAGGAGCTTGTTTATTTTTATAAAATTATATATATATATATATATATATATATATATATATATATATATATATATATATATGGTTGTGTGCATTATATATTTATCTCCTTAACGAGTGATATTAAGGAACTTTTTTAATTAATATAAATAATTGTTAATATTTCATATACTTGAATTCAAACCTAACTAGCTTGAAATCAAGCTCGTTAAGCTTGAAATCAAGCTCGTTAAGCTTGAAATCAAGCTTAATGAGCTTGAAATAATGTTTTGCGACAAGCTTGATTTCAAGCTTATCGAGCTTGTTTATCAAGCTTGAATCAAGCTTCCTTATCAAGCCAAGCTCGAGCTCAAACTAAGCCAAGCTCAAGCTTAATATAAACAAGCTCGAGCCAAGCTCAAGCTCCAAAATAAAAAACTTATCAAGCTCGAGCTCGGGCTCGAGCTCAAATAATTCTAGTCAAGCCAAGCTCAAGCTTACAAAAGCTTGGCTCGGCTCGGCTCGTTTGCAGCCCTAGTCTTAGTATACATTATGTGAGTTTATCTTGATTCTGTTACATTCTTTAGATACTAGATACGATAAGAACATATACTACACCATATGTACAGAACATAGATGATTCACACTAATATATGCTAGAATAAATTTTGGGTTGTGTTCTGAGCCATTCGTTCCCATACTTGGCAATTAAGCATGTGAAATAGAACTGATTATGTTTAGTTTGTCTTACGATACAGATTTTTACATCCAAATTGAAATGGATCGTTACTTCGTTGATCGTACATGGATGTACTAGCGGATCAACCTCCTGGACCGTAGGTACTTATAAGTATTGACCGTGTCGGATTAGTATCGATCTATCGTTTTGGTATGGGCCGTATCGGTTGGTATTGGTCTTAGCGAATTGGTATCGTCCTATCCGATATGTATCGGCCGTATAGCTAGGATTCATATTGGCCTTATCGATTTGGTATCGGTCATATCCGATAGGTATCGGCCGTGTTGGATTATTATATACCATTTTGGATTAGTATCATAGAAGGTTTAGTAACAACTGTACTTGGATTTCTCTCTTCTAGAGCTAGATTACCATTGCAAGAGAGTCACGAGAGCGTAGCTGGCCAGTTACAGAACATACATACTTTTTTTTCAATCTCGCTTTTCCTGATGGAAAAGGAAGCATGTATGTTACTGTAACTGGCCAATCACGATCTGGTGACTCTCTTGCAATGGTATTCTAGCTCGAGAAGAGAGAAATCCAAGTACAGTTGTTACTAAATCTTCCACGATACTAATTCGAAATGGTCTATACTAATCCAACACGGTCGATACCTATCGGATATGACCGATACCAAATCGATAAGCCAATATGAATCCTAGCTATACGGCCGATACATGTACATATCGGATATAGGACGATACCAATTTGTTAAGGCCAATACCAATCTGATACGTTCTATACCAAACCGATAGACCGATACTAATCTGATACACTAGATACTAAGTACATCCGGCCTATACCAGCGGATCCACCAATTACTGTACGATAGGCCCAACGACTCTAGTTACATCCAGTTATTGGTGAGTACATGATTATATAGTAATTCTGTTAGTCTTGTGATACAGATTTTTACTCTCTCATGCTACCAACGTCACAACTTTTCTAGTGCTGCTCCTTCTAATGATGATGAACGCAAAAAACCAACGTCACAACTTTTATAATTTGAGTAAATTTCTTTTCCCTATATGAAAATTTTTGTTGTCAGAGAGTGGCTCCTAGGACTCGCCAAGGTGGTGCTGCTAGTCGAGGAAGGGGCCGAGGCAAGAAACCCTTGGAGGTCGACACGGAGGAAGTCTCCATCGTCAAACAAGAGCCGGTGACTGTTAAGGAGGAGGTGTTACCAAAGGTCGAGGTCAAGGAAGAACCGATGACCATCAGGGAAGAGATTGCTCCCAAGCTTGAAGTTAAGGAGGAGCCACCGTCAGAGAGTAGTAGTATCGGGACCGACCCTCCTGTCCCTACAGAAGACCTCAACCAGATTGAGCCTTCGTATGTAAAGTGGCTAATAGAATGGTACATGCCTCAACGCAACTATGATCCCTAGCTGTGAGGATTCATCATCTGACTTGCGGTCTTTGCTGAGGCCAAAGTCGATTTTCCTATGTGTTTTGGAATATTTGTAGAAATTTTGGAATATTTGTGGGAATTTTGGAATATTTGTGGGAATTTTGGAATATTTGTGCTATGATCGGATTATAACGACGGATATTAGGTTACTCTTCAGGATAATTGATGTCTATTTTATATTAACAAATTTTGGTCTATATGATTCTTGGATAATTGGTGTGCATTAAATTCGTATGTGCATATTTGGTCTATGTGATTCTTGGATAATAGGTGTGCATTATATATTTGGTCTATGTGATTGTTGGATAATTGGTGTGCATTATATATTGGTTTGGTTTATGCATATTTTTGCGAACAGGGAAAGCGCTGTAATTATTTTTCAAAAAATTCTCAGTTAGCGACGGACTAGTGACCGGTTAGCGACGGATATTTCCAGTTTCTGACTACTGTTCGACGGTAAATCCGTCGCTAACTGGAGATTTGAAAATGTTTCCAGGTAGCGACGGGTGGTCGACGGAATATCCGTCGGCAAAGTTCTGATGGTATATAGTTCGACGGAATAGCGACGACCTTTCCGTCGCCATGGTTCTGGAAATACCAAGAATTTCCAGAACATGGTCGACGGATAATCCGTCCGTATTCCGTCGCTAAACCGTCTTTTGTTAGCGACAGTGATCGACGGAATAGCGACGACTCATCCGTCGCCATGGTGCTGTAAATGCCTACTATTTCCAGAACCTGATCGACGGATAATCCGTCAGCTTATCGTCGCTAATCCGTCCTTTGTTATCGACGGCTATCGACGGAATCGCGACGGAACGATACACTCTGATACGCTATTACGACGGTTTACCGACGGACCATTACGTCGCTATTGGCTACACAGTTCAGTATTTAATACTTGAAATGGACGAAAGTCCGTCGGAAAGTAGTCGCTAATGCTTCGTATTGTGAAGTCGAAATGCCGTCGCTATTCCGTCGCTTAACGACTACGTAGCGACGGACCATGATTAGCGACGAGCTAATTGCCGACGGATTTTTTGGCCAAGATTCGTCAGTGATCGGTCGCTAATAGAAATTTCTGTCGGACGGGCGACGGATCTGGCCGTCGCTAAATCGATAAATTTTGGTAGTAAGTACCTCAAAATTATCCTAAGAGTTTGAACTTGGAGAAGAGCATAAGAGAGCGTTCCCTTTGCTTTGTGATCGACATTGAGGAGTTCGGAAGAATCTGAAAAGAACTTATCCATCGTGGAAAAGTCATCTTGGTTCGGATCCTTAATGGAATAAAGTGATCGTGCGCTGATCAAGATTCCAATGTCGCACTTCTCCAGAATATGTAAAAATATTGTAGACATTACTTAAGATTTTGTTGTAAAGTTGTAATTTGTCGACAATCAATACGAGTTTTCCTTCGCATTCAATAATTTTCTTCGAAAATATGTAGTAGCTAGACGATGATAAAAAACAAAATTACCAATATAATGCAGAATCCAAGTACGTTGCTTCTTACGAAGAGCAATGAAAAGATTATCCATAACATCTGTAGGGGCAGACGGTTATATAGTATCCTAGCACGACTTTTGTTTATGACCACGGGAAGGTGGTGGGAGTGTAGTGGAGGAAGTAGGTGGTACTGGTGAAGGAGTGAATGGTGTAGTGGGAATAGATGGTTCATCAATCATGAACGAGTAGTTTGGAGGCTATGGCGATTGAAGGCGAAGGGGGAAAGAAAGAAATTATCAAGGAAGGTAATGTGGATTGGCCTTCACTAGTGAAGATAGATTTGACGGTTGCCATGTGTTCTCTAGAGTATTAGGTCTATAGAAGAAAAACTGCTCTGTTACTAGTTGTAGAATCGTAGAGGCAACTCTAGAAGGGGTGAACAGAGTGTAACAGAATAATGATCCCTTATTAAATATAAAGGTACAACACCAACTAAATAATGTAATAGATATATGTCATGACCCGCACCCGTTTTTTGGGATACGAGTACGTAGCCAAGTCCAGCTTACATCGCAACATCGACAGTAGTATGCTGTCTAGACCTCAATAATAATCTCAAACCAAATAAACAATATTTGATCGCAAAATTATCTATTTGCTCATTTACAATAACTATTCAATTTCAAATCCAATGATACATTAAAACGATATTCGGAAACAAACCCGCAAAATATTTAAATTCAATAACTATCTAAATCTATCTAGAATCTAAGAATTGGCCTCTGTAATGACTCTACCTCCCCATAAAGATCCATAGCAAAATGGCAAGAATGACAAGTCACCTGCAACGTATCCAAACAAGTAAGGAGCAAAGTACAACCCTATTGCAATAATGTAACTCAGCACAAAATAAGCTAGCTATACAGTAAAATGCAACATTAAGAGAAATATGTATATAAACTAGAAACCGTGAACACGAACGAAAACTGGAAACAATAAATACAAACAAGAGCTACTGGCAAGAACATGTATAACAAGACAACTAGATATTGAACATGAACATGTAAGACTAACAGACAGTGCGTTTGAAAACCTATCGACATGTGAACGGCAGGACTAATACGGCACATCATATAGATGGCTATCCACAATAAAAGGTACAACTAACCCATACGTGAGGTGTATGACGTAGCTATCCACAATAACAATAATTTGGGTTTGTTCACATACCAACTGGGTATTTTCTCTCTCGACTCACTAAACAATCAATAAACAAGCAATGATACAACAAGTCATATCGTGTCACAATCGTGTCTCAACATGACAGTAAATGAAAATACAATAAGGAATAACATTATAATGTACTAAGAACATAAAACAATAGTGTACTTGCCTCAAATTAAACTAAAGTTGACGTGACTTGATCATATTGGCACATGATAGGTTCAGATACACTACACCAAAATAAGGATTTTCTAACATCCCTTTTTTTTTCAATTACTAAGGGTTTTTTACTGTTACTAATTACCAACGGTGAAAAACCGTTAGAAACTCAAAAAAACTGTTAGTATAAAGAGTAAAAAGTTAATTTTAATATTAGTAAAATATATTATTTATGGCTTTTTCTAAGGGCACTACCACTTTTACTTGGGGCTAGCCCTTACTTGGGGACAGCCCAAGAAGGTGAAACTTTTGCTGGGAGCTGCCCAAAAGTTGCTTGGGGCTAGCCCAACCCCCCAAACACTCTCTCCCATCTCATTTCCTCATTTCCTTTCTCTCTCTTCCAAATTCTCTAAATCACTAAACCCCAAACACTATCTCCACTTCCGGCATATCTCCTTCCTCCTCTGACTCCGTAACCTCCTCTCCGCCGTCCCTCCCTTCCCCTCCGCCGCCCCTCCCCCTCCGACGACCCCCGCCACTACCGCCCTCATCCGCTCCTTCCTCCTCCTCTCCCTCCTCTCCCTTCTCCTCGAGCTCGTCGCCTACTCCCGCGGCTAGCACTTCGCCCCGCCCTCCCTCTCCTCCTCCGCCCACGCCCTTGAGTCCCACCACCTCCATCCCGGCCATCACCACCCGCGGTTGGTTGTGGTCATGGCCATGGCCGGGAAGGACGCTCGTGGTTTCACCAATCGGCCTCCAGAACAAAAATAGGACTGCCAACTTGTTGGCAATCCTACATTATGGTTTTCAACTGAGGTTTCCTCCAGTTTGTGTCACACCCACTTTTCATTTCAAGGGTATT
>JANAVB010028820.1:12425372-12438241 GCA_029216955.1 Iris pallida
AGGGTGGCTGCCCAACACAAGAAGGACAGATCCAGCTGTACCAGCCGAGGACTCCAGGTATTCAGGACTTCCAGAAGATGTGGCCGCGAGAGTTTAAGGGTACCGAAGGTATCCTATATGTCGACGACTGGATCGAGCATATAGAGGAGATCTTCCGTCTCGCAGAGATACCGGCTAGACTCCAGGTGGAAGCTGCGGGCAGTCAGATGCAGGACCTTACCCGCACTTGGTACCAGACCGACCCCAGGGTTGGTACTCGGGGCAAACTTGGGAAGCTTTTAAAAAGCTTTTCAAGGAGAAATTCTTCTCCGATACAGCACTTGGCGCTTTGGAGATGCAGTTCGAGAACCTGGTTCAAGGGAACCAGACAGTAGAGGAGTACGCGGAGAGTCCTGCCGTTTGGACAGATTTGTGGAGGGCCTTAGCGAGACAACGAAGGCTAGGTGGCTCAGGAAGGGCTTGATTAAGGAAGTCAAGTCCTTGACCAAGAGCAACATGAATGCTAATTTGAGGAGATTTTGATGGAAGCTATGGCAGCAGAGGATGATCTGGAACTGAAGACGAAGAGAGGTCGAGATTCACATGGAGCCAGTGGCAGTAGGGGCTCAGCCAAGAGGCCTCATTATCAGCAGCAGCAACATCAGTAGAAGCCATTTCAGTAGAGCAGTTTCAGCAGGCACCGTGACAGCATCAGACAATCAGTTGTACTTTCTGTAAGAAGCCAGGGCATGTATGGAATGAGTGCAGGAAGAGGTTCGGTAAGTGCCTACTTTTTGGTGCATAGAGCATCAGTTGAGGGATTATCCCATGGCTGCGAGACGTACAGCTCAGGGAGCAGGAGCCAAGGCTCCGGCAGTACAGCAGAAAGGACCACTGCCGACCCAGCAGTAGAAGTTCATTCAGCACCAGCAGCAGGCCAGAGGAGGGCAGCAGGGGTGAGCTTTTGCCATAGCAGCTGAGGAATTTGTGAGACCCGTCTCACGTATCGATATTTTATACGGATACGTGTTTATTTGAGCCGTGTTTCGTTTATCGATTTGCGTGATATTTTAAATTTTTCCTAAGTGTAGGATTTTCGTGACTTGGTTTAACTTAGACTTGGTTTTATTTGGTTCGGTTCCACTTTGACTTGGTTTGGTTTAGTTTGGTTTTTATGAGATGAGGTGTATGGTTTAGATTTAGTGGAGAGGAATGAATGGTGGAGATTGCTTGGGCTTGTTATATAGCCACTTTCTCTCTCCCTCCCATTCACCATCATTCATTTCTTTTCCACCAAACCCTAGCCATTGGAGAGAGGCAAGTACACCTTGCCGAACCTTGAACAAATTTATTTCTGTTTGTTCCATCTTCTTTCTTGCATGATTCTAAGCATCTTTAGAACTTGAAATTTTCGGTTTTACCGAGTGGATTGTTGTAGATCTAGCTTTGTGGTATTTTCGATTTTTCTGGGTTTGATCTGTCAAACTTGCGTATTTTTGCTAGTTGATGGTTTCATGTTGTAGAGAATTTCATTCTACCCCGAATTGACCTATGGAAGTCCGAATTTGGACTCCGGTTGGAAGTTTGGTGGTATGGAGAAGCACGGCATTTTTCCATGAACTTCTTCTCAGTTGGCAACAATTATTACTAGCTTGCATTTTGGCCGCATGATTCATGCTTAGCCGCATGGACATGTCAACATTGTTTGCTTCCTGACATGATAGCATCTATTAGTCAGCATATTAATTGGGTAAGGCCTAACAATAATTACCACGTACAGCTTGCAATTGCCTGCATTAATTGTACTAGAGAGCCGCATGAATTTACAATATTTTAGCTGCATGATAATGTGAAAGCTGGCCGCATATGCCTTTTTTCCCTCCTCCATTTAAATTAGCCCCAGCCGCATACATTTTTTTAGCATTAACTAAATGCCTTGCCCAGCCGCATGCCTTCCTAAAGCATTAAATGCACTGCTTGGTTCCATAAATGCAAAAGCATTAGATAATGCTTTGCTTCAGAAATGGCATTGAATGCACTTTGTTAGCATATTAAATAAATGCTTGTGTCAGAATGCATTGAATGAAATTCCTAGCATTTTCCAACTAGCCGCATGGGACAAGCATTACTTGAATGCAATTTTTTCTAATACCTTTTTGTTAAAGAGCCGCATGGAATGCATTAGCATTCAAATGAAGATTAATGCCTTAATACTTTCCATGAATTAGTTCTATTCTAAGCAATTAATGCATTCCATGCATTAGGTATTTAGTGTATTTCATGCATTGACAAATGCCTTCCACGTATCCATTCCATGCATGCATTAGTTATATTACATGCATTATATTACATGCATTAGCAAATGCCTTTAACGTACTAGCCAAACCCGGCCGCATATGGAGAGCATTCCCTGATCTAGCAATTGCTTAGCATTGCATACGAATGCTTGGCCGCATTAATAGTTAAGCAATACCAAGTTTGCCGCATGGGGGAAACATTGGAGCCGCATAAGGCTTGGCCTTTGTGTGACCGTTAATGCATGAATCAAAATAGCAGCCGCATGTATGAGCATTAATTATTGACTTGCGTGGAAAAAAAAATTTCTTTGGCCGCATGGCCTCTTCCCACTTGCTGGCCGCATGGCCATTGTACTTTTTGGACTTGAATTTAATATTGGAATGCATGGCTTTTATTGAGTTGCCTGTTGCAGGATATATTTTATGTCATCATTGCTTAGCCACGTGAACCAATATTTAAATGGTTCACGTGAACCTTTTCTTATTGCATTAATTGTGGGGGGGTCCCACATAACTTCTTTTAGTTGACTTGCTTGTTGAAGTGGAAGCTTGCATTCATTGCGGGTCCCACTCTCTTTGTCTTTTTGATTTAAGGAATATCTCTTGCTGGTATTTAATTTTGGAGCCGCATGGGTGGCCTCCCACTCTTTGACCGCATGTTTGTTCTCCCACTTTTGGGCCGCATGGGTCCCACTTTGATTGTTTAAATGTTTTATTTGCCTGAATTGTGGTCAGAATTTCTTCCCACTCCCAACATGAAAATTATAGAGTTTCTCCTTGGCTTCAAGAATATATATATATTATTTAATTGTGCAAGTTTCTTCCTTCTTGATAAATGACATGACACGACGGTGACCCGTAGTGGTGCACTCTTGAGATGAACTTGACATGATATTCTTGACTTGATATCTTGACTTGATAATTGACAGTGATAACTTGACATGATATGCTTGACCTGATTCTTGATAGTGACCCGCCGTGGTGCACTCTTGACATGATAACTTGGAATGATAAATAAGAATGACTTGATAGAGGTCCGTCGTGGCGCACTCTTGACAAGTAATAATGATAATGATAGTGGCCCGTCGTGGCGCACTCCTGACAAGAATTAATTAGTATCCTGACACCGTGGGTGATTATATTTGTACAAATGAATCCGTCTTGTCTTGCATCATGTCTAGGACGGGGATCCCTGAGTACCACGGTCAGGGGGCACCCACTAAAATCGACTAAGGCTAATCACTAGAATAAATCCAGTAGTCATGAAGAGATTTCCCAGCTACAGGCAATCCCGTTATCTGGGCGCCCCACTTGGGATCTGTAGCCTGCCGTCGAGTAGGGCACATTTCCAGCACACTGTCATGTGTTGCACCCTCTAAGTCACCTAAGGGTACATGCGTTTCCTGGACGATGTACCCACTTGAACTCAACTCTAATTGCGTCCGGATAGCCTGGATGGTCTGCAGGGCTTGTGGCTGTGGAAGATTCTCACTGCATCTTGTTAGTAATTAGGCTTGTGACAACCCTAGTTAGTTAAAGTATCAAGCCGTACTTATTGCTTGGCCGTGAATGTTGGATGGAGTTCAATCGGTCTAGTCTCGTCTTGATCCTGTACTTGAATGTTACATGTCCTGATTTTTTATATTATCTTGCCGATAAATGGTGGGAAAAACCAAGTTCCGTTCAGACGAAGGGTTACAACCCCGGTCCTTGTTTGGTTTACGGGTTGTAACCTGGTTATCTGAATAGTCCCATGGCTATCTCATCGTATACACCTTCCCAGTTCTATTATTTAACATGTTCTCTAGTTTACTTTATGCTAAATGATGATTTACTTACTGTCTTCCTATGATCGGGACAAGTGCATTGGTACTGCACAAATCTCGATCCTCCCTTACTTATTTGCTTGTTGTTTGCTAATGATTGCTGGTTTTAAGTTCATAGTTCGGCCTCCTTTGTGGTACTTGCTATTTGGGGTCTGACCCCACTGGTTTTGCATGGCCAGGTTCTGATAGAAGAGCCCGAAGGATCTACCGCACCATCTACTCGACGGTGACCAGCCGGAGCACCAGAGTGCCTCAGTGGGTTTCTTCTTCATCCTCCCACTGATATGTAAATTCTCCTCTTGTAACGTTTAGCCCCGAGCACGTGTTTAGCTCGTGTTTTGGTATTTTTGATATTGTAGCCTACGGGCATAAACATGATATGTGTATTCTAGACTATAGCTAGTCCTTATCGTACGACTATTACTCTAGCTAGTCATCAGCTTTGTGGTACTAGCTTCATGATCATTCATGTATATGGTTCGGGACGCCTACTCTTGCTCTTGTATAATTGCCTGTGATTGAGATACCTAGGATTGTTAAACCATAGGATTGATGATGGCTTGTAGAGTAACCCCCATGTCTTGACAGCTTATACATGATTTCAGAGTATTAACGTACTTTGGGATTGCGTAGCTGGCTATGTCTGTCCCCGCTCTCCGGTATTCCGGTTCTGGGGCGTGACATAGTTTTAGTGGTGGCGCCATGCAGGTCTGAATCTCGATTTTCAGATTTGTGGGGGTTACCATATTAGATATCTCAATCACGATTATCCTTATTGATCTCCTTCGGATTATTCTCTACCTCTGATACTTGACTTGATATCTGTTTTGATCGTTGGTCATTCCTGTTCCCATGATTTGATCTTGTGTCCTTCAACTTTCAAGGGCACTGTTCTTGATCCTTTTGATTATCTTATTCGTGGTTTGCCGAGGGCAGCTCAGCATTCTTCAGCCAGGCCAGTTATGGAGGATCAGTCTCAGCGTGCAAGCGGAGATGTCAGTCTATCCCGATCAGCCAGTCGCTTCTGTCATCATAGTTGAAGCAGAGTCATTGGTACGATGACACGTCCTGGGTAGAGTCATGTCTTGAACTAAGTCATTGGTACCGACTTACCTTGAGGCTTGACTTTTATCCATTTTTGGGAGTCAGCTTAGGCCAGCAAGTACGTTGGTTTCTACACAACTGTCCCAGGAGACATATTGATCCATATGCCTCCAACCCTTCTTGATCAGGATTGTAATTGTTCTTGTGCATTTATTTACTGCTTATGCATTTATTTATAATACTGATTGTTTTACTTACTTACTTGCCATGCTTGATTTATTGAGATTGTTGAGTTTCCTGGAGCTTTTGTTTTGTTATCTTGCTCGACTAGCCTCAGGAAATTCTGAGGACGGAATTTTTCTAAGGTGTGGAGAGTTGTGAGACCCGTCTCACTG
This sequence comes from Iris pallida, assembly GCA_029216955.1. Classification (NCBI taxonomy): domain Eukaryota; kingdom Viridiplantae; phylum Streptophyta; class Magnoliopsida; order Asparagales; family Iridaceae; genus Iris; species Iris pallida. The sequence continues at coordinate 12,430,914 of JANAVB010028820.1, forward strand.
TATCGATATTTATACGGATACGTGTTTATTTGAGCCGTGTTTCGTATTTATCGATTTGCGTAATATTTTAAATTTTTCCTAAGTGTAGGATTTTTGTGACTTGGTTTAACTTAGACTTGGTTTTATTTGGTTCGGATCCACTTTGACTTGGTTTGGTTTAGTTGGTTTTATGAGATGAGGTGTATGGTTTAGATTTAGTGGAGAGGAATGAATGGTGGAGATTGCTTGGGCTTGTTATATAAGCCACTTTTCTCTCTCCCTCCTCATTCACCATCATTCATTTCTTTTCCACCAAACCCTAGCCATTGGAGAGAGGCAAGTACACCTTGCCGAACCTTGAACAAATTTATTTCTGTTTGTTCCATCTTCTTCCTTGCATGATTCTAAGCATCTTTAGAACTTGAAATTTTCGGTTTTACCGAGTGGATTGTTGTAGATCTAGCTTTGTGGTATTTTCGATTTTCCTGGGTTTTGATCTGTCAAACTTGCGTATTTTTGCTAGTTGATGGTTTCATGTTGTAGAGAATTTCATTCTACCCCGAATTGACCTATGGAAGTCCGAATTTGGACTCCGGTTGGAAGTTTGGTGGTATGGAGAAGCCACGGCATTTTTCCATGAACTTTTTCTCAGTTGGCAACAATTATTACTAGCTTGCATTTTGGTCGCATGATTCATGCTTAGCCGCATGGACATGTCAATATTGTTTGCTTCCTGACATGATAACATCTATTAGTCAGCATATTAATTGGGTAAGGCCTAACAATAATTACCACGTACAGCTTGCAATTGCCTGCATTAATTGTACTAGAGAGCCGCATGAATTTACAATATTTTAGCTGCATGATAATGTGAAAGCTGGCCGCATATGCCTTTTTTCCCCCTCCTCTATTTAAATTAGCCCCAGCCGCATACATTTTTTTTAGCATTAACTAAATGCCTTGCCCAGCCGCATGCCTTCCTAAAGCATTAAATGCACTGCTTGGTTCCATAAATGCAAAAGCATTAGATAATGCTTTGCTTCAGAAATGGCATTGAATGCACTTTGTTAGCATATTAAATAAATGCTTGTGTCAGAATGCATTGAATGAAATTCCTAGCATTTTTCCAACTAGCCGCATGGGACAAGCATTACTTGAATGCAATTTTTTCTAATACCTTTTGTTAAAGAGCCGCATGGAATGCATTAGCATTCAAATGCATTAATTAATGCCTTAATACTTTCTATGAATTAGTTCTATTCTAAGCAATTAATGCATTCCATGCATTAGGTTTAGTGTATTTCATGCATTGACAAATGCCTTCCACGTATCCATTCCATGCATGCATTAATGCTTACATGAGTTAATATTACATGCATTATATTACATGCATTAGCAAATGCCTTTAACGTACTAGCCAAACCCGGCCGCATATGGAGAGCATTCCCTGATCTAGCAATTGCTTTAGCATTGCATACGAATGCTTGGCCGCATTAATAGTTAAGCAATACCAAGTTGCCGCATGGGGGAAACATTGGAGCCGCATAAGGCTTAGCCTTTTGTGTGACCGTTAATGCATGAATCAAAATAGCAGCCGCATGTATGAGCATTAATTATTGACTTGCGTGGAAAAAAAAATTTCTTTGGCCGCATGGCCTCTTCCTACTTGCTGGCCGCATGGCCATTGTACTTTTGGACTTGAATTTAATATTGGAATACATGGCTTTTATTGAGTTTCCTGTACTTGCAGGATATATTTTATGTCATCATTGCTTAGCCACGTGAACCAATATTTAAATGGTTCACGTAAACCTTTTCTTATTGCATTAATTGTGGGGGTGTCCACATAACTTCTTTTAGTTGACTTGCTTGCTGAAGTGGAAGCTTGCATTCATTGCGGGTCCCACTCTCTTTGTCTTTTCTGATTTAAGGAATATCTCTTGCTGGTATTTAATTTTGGAGCCGCATGGGTGGCCTCCCACTCTTTGACCGCATGTTTGTTCTCCCACTTTTGGGCCGCATGGGTCCCACTTTGATTGTTTAAATGTTTATTTGCCTGAATTATGGTAAGAATTTCTTCCCACTCCCAACATGAAAATTGTAGAGTTTCTCTTGGCTTCAAGAATATATATTATTAATATATTATTATTTAATTGTGCAAGTTTCTTCCTCTTGATAAATGACATGACACGACGGTGACCCGTAGTGGTGCACTCTTGAGATGAACTTGACATGATATTCTTGACTTGATAATTGACAGTGATAACTTGACATGATATGCTTGACCTGATTCTTGATAGTGACCCGCCGTGGTGCACTCTTGACATGATAACTTGGAATGATAAATAAGAATGACTTGATAGTGGCCCGTCGTGGCGCACTCTTGACAAGTAATAATGATAATGATAGTGGCCCGTCGTGGCGCACTCCTGACAAGAATTAATTAGTATCCTGACACCGTGGGTGATTGTGTTTGTACAAATGAATCCGTCTTGTCTTGCATCATGTCTAGGACGGGGATCCCTGAGTACCACGGTCAGGGGGCACCCACTAAAATCGACTAAGGCTAATCACTAGAATAAATCCAGTAGTCATGAAGAGATTTCCCAGCTACAGGCAATCCCGTTATCTGGGTGCCCCACTTGGGATCTGTAGCCTGCCGTCGAGTAGGGCACATTTCCAGCACACTGTCATGTGTTGCACCCTCTAAGTCACCTAAGGGTACATGTGTTTCCTGGACGATGTACCCACTTGAATTCAACTCTAATTGCGTCCGGATAGCCTGGATGGTCTGCAGGGCTTGTGGCTGTGGAAGATTTTACTGCATCTTGTTAGTAATTAGGCTTGTGACAACCCTAGTTAGTTAAAGTATCAAGCCGTACTTATTGCTTGGCCGTGAATGTTGGATGGAGTTCAATCGGTCTAGTCTCGTCTTGATCCTGTACTTGAATGTTACATGTCCTGATTTTTTATATTTATCTTGCCGATAAATGGTGGGAAAAACCAAGTTCCGTTCAGACGAAGGGTTACAACCCCGGTCCTTGTTTGGTTTACGGGTTGTAACCTGGTTATCTGAATAGTCCCATGGCTATCTCATCGTATAACCTTCCCAGTTCTATTTATTTAACATGTTCTCTAGTTTACTTTATGCTAAATGATGATTTACTTACTGTCTTCTTATGATCGGGACAAGTGCATTGGTACTGCACAAATCTCGATCCTCCCTTACTTATTTGCTTGTTGTTTGCTAATGATTGCTGGTTTTAAGTTCATAGTTCGGCCTCCTTTGTGGTACTTGCTATTTGGGGTCTGACCCCACTGGTTTTGTATGGCCAGGTTCTGATAGAAGAGCCCGAAGGATCTACCGCACCATCTACTCGACGGTGACCAGCCGGAGCACCAGAGTGCCTCAGTGGGTTTCTTCTTCATCCTCCCACTGATATGTAAATTCTCCTCTTGTAACGTTTAGCCCCGAGCACGTGTTTAGCTCGTGTTTTGGTATTTTTCTTGATATTGTAGCCTACGGGCATAAATATGATATGTGTAGACTATAGCTAGTCCTTATCATGTACGACTATTACTCTAGCTAGTCATTAGCTTTGTGGTACTAGCTTCATGATCATTCATGTATATATGGTTCGGGACGCCTACTCTTGCTCTTGTATAATTGCCTGCGATTGAGATACCTAGGATTGTTAAACCATAGGATTGACTGATGGCTTGTAGAGTAACCCCCATGTCTTGACAGCTTATACATGATTTTAGAGTATTAACGTACTTTGGGATTGCGTAGCTGGCTATGTATGTCCCCGCTCTCCGGTATTCCGGTTCTGGGGCGTGACAGAATTCGAGCCAGTACGAGATCTTATAGAAGGTTCTGTTCTTATCGACTCTTTTCCCGCATTCGCATTATTTGATTCGGGTGCTTCCCATAGCTTTGTGTCTGTATCATTTGCTGTTAGACACCAGCTTTCTTCTGAACCATTGCCTAGGACTTGCAAGATCACGACTGGGGGTGGTATTATCCTCGTCCGTGATGTTTGCAAGGATCGGAGAGTAGTATTGGGTGGCCAAGAATGGATGTGAGTCTGCTCGTAATGCTATTACCGAACTACGATATTGTACTCGGTATGGATTGGTTGAGCAGGCACCATGCCAGTATAGATTGTCGAGGTGGTAGAGTTCTTTTCAGAGTGCCAGGAGAGCCAGAGTTCGAGTTCACCAGGCGGGAGACAGAGCAGAGCAGCGGAGTTTTCTGCAGAGTTTAAGCAGAGGAGCAGAGTGTGCCATATCCATTGATAACTGAGTTTATGGATGTATTTTCGGAGGAGTTGCCAGGGTTACCTCCGGACAGAGATGTGGAGTTCTCTATAGACTTGGTGCCTAACACAGAGCCGATATCTCAGCACGTCTATAGAGTGAACAATATTGAGCTTGTGGAGTTGAAGAAGCAGGTGGATGAGTTGCAGGACAAAGGCTTCATCCGATCGAGTTCTTCACTGTGGGGTGCGCCAGTACTCTTTGTACCGAAGAAGGATAGGTCGGTACGGATGTGTATCGACTACAGGGCACTCAACAACCTCACGATCAAGAATAAGTACCTGCTGTCGAGGATCGATGATCTGTTCGATCAGTTGAGTGGAGCGAAGGTATTCTCCAAAATTGATCTGAGGTCAGGTTATCATCAGGTGAAGGTAAAGAAAGAGGATATTTCGAAGACAGCTTTCAGGATACGGTATGGCCAGTTTGAGTTCATGGTGATGCGTTTGGGTTAACTAACGTGTCACGACCCGTACTCGCTTTTCGGATACGAAGCGTGTCCAAACCCAGCCTACGCCGCAGTATCGGCGGTAGTATGCTGTCTATACACAAGTCACGGCAATCTAGAATTACATGGTAAACTATATCTCATCCACAGAATAATCGGATCAACCAAGATCAATGAAATACCAAAGAAACTGAATAATATGACTGAATATATCCAAGATTCAATTCACGTCCGGTGGACACAAATCCACTACCAATAGACGGAAGGAGAAATAAATACATGGAATACACTAACTGAATACAACCTGCTAAGCAAGGCAACCCCAACTGCAAAGCTCCGCGGTCTGGTGCTGACTCAACCTGCTCAACTGCTCCTGACTCAAACTCGGCTAAACCTGAAGAGATCATCAGGTCCTCAGAGGACTAGCAAGATACCTAAAAATGAGCCTTTCTAACAGTTTATTATGCATGGAGAAAAATACAGAATAAACAAGTAAAATCGAGTAATGAATAAATATGAATATGTACGTTGTCTACACATAAATGAACTGCTGGAGAAGAACAAAAGAATACGATATCACGATGTCAATGGATAGCCAAATCGAATACTCAAACCCTCGTCCCTAGTGTGGACTCGCAGGTTTGTTCAAACTACTAGCCCTCGTCCCTAGTGTGGACTCGCAGGCTAGCACACCTCGTCCCTAGTGTGGACTCGCAGGTGTGAACCATATACTACTAACCCTCGTCCCTAGTGTGGACTCGCAGTTTAGCATCACCCTTGCCCTAGTGTGTGGACTCTCTGGTGTAATTGGTCAACCCTCGTCCCGAGTGTGGACTCTCTGGTGCCAATGATCACGACAAACACCCTCGTCCCGAGTGTGGGGCTCTGGTGCACCAAACAACCCTCGTCCCGAGTATGGACTCTCTGGTTGTGTAAAACGATAATCAAGGCTATGGTAGTTCACTACACGCCCTCGTTCTATGACACGACTCAAGCAAGGTACTGACGAAAAACTCCAAGTGTGAACCACAAGACCAAACATGAACACGGCTATATAAAAAAAACAACTCAAAGGAATATAATACGAAAAGCACATGTCCATAAACAATCAAAACTGGAAAATAAAATATAATGCATGTAAAAAAACTGTAGAGGAAGGCATGGTATACTTGCCTGGAGGTTGCACGCAGATCCAACAAAATATAGTCAACTGGTAAGCCGATAAGTCCCAATCATCATAACTGTCTCCGAAAGATGAAACGATATTGCCAACATTCTTAGAATAGTCAAATTAGCTAGGATTGCCTGTCCTTAAGTCCAATTCTGGATACAGGGGCAAAACGGTAATTTCGGGCAAAAACAATGTCCGCCGTTGGACCCACTTTGCACCGAAAAGCGTGCCAGAGTCAATGGTCTCTAAAGTTGTCAAACTATATGTCTACGGATCCAGTTTTTTGATATGAACCCAATGGTATGTCCAATTTTGGATTTCGATGGGCCGTGCACAAAATTACCGTTAAATCGGATCATGGGGCCCGCGAAACGGCGATCCGATCAACTATCTCAGAATCGGACCAAAATTGGCATACAGGACCAGAAAAACGATACGGTCCTGTTGGCGTAAGTTTTGTCTCGATCTGACGAACGTGCACAAAGTAATTGGAAAACTTGCACAGAGGCCGATACGGTGAATTTTGACGGATACGCATCAAATTCGTCGCGCACACGCAACCAATTTGAATTTCGTCAAAGCTCACACGACCACGAAGCCGTTACGCACCTTCGATGCTTTTGGTTCGCGACCACGTCGCCCGGATTGGCGGAACGCACGTCGTATCGAGCGATTTTATTATTTTAAAACAGGTTTTCATGAACTTTGGGATGCAATTTCTCGACACGTAGTCGATGAAATCGACTTCTGCAAATTAGATTATGGAGCCCTACTGTTGTCTAAAAGTGTGTTCAAATAGATTTCTAATATGGCATTAGATCGATCAAAATCGATCGGCAAACATGGATGATTGGACTGTACTATGTCCTGTTTTTGGACGGGTTTTCACTCGACTTTGAGTCGATTATTGGGCAATCCAGCACATGAGAATTAAACCAATTTGAAGGAATTCTAAGGGGTATATATGGGTACGTACCAGCACAAACGGCTCGGGAAACTGCGAAGCGTGGTGGCGGGAAAGTCGTCGCAAAACTCGCATACCGTCTGTTGCTGCTGCTACTGCCATGGTTGCTGTTGCAACCCCCGCGCGCGCGCGACCTTTCGGCCGGCGGCGGCTGTTGCCCGGCGGCGCGCCTAGGGTCTGGGAGGGTCGCCCAGCCTCGAGGATGGCACGTGGTGGGTTTACTTAGGGTTTTCGTGCGAAACTCTCTCTTATATGAATCCGCAGGGGGGTCCGGTCTGGGAATTCGTGTTGTGAGGAAGGCTTAGGGTTCTGCTGGGAATGGGTTCAGCTTGGGCTAGCCTTGGTGGGTTGACTGGCTAGGTTCGACTGGGCCTGAGCTGGGTGCTACTGCTTCTGTGTTTTATTCTTTTTCCTTTTTCTTTTATTATTAACTACTATTATATAAA
>JANAVB010028820.1:12438254-12450754 GCA_029216955.1 Iris pallida
GGGATGGGCGCGGGGGGGGGGGGGGCTTGGGGCGGGGGGGGCGTCGGGGGCTGGGCGGCTGGCTTGGGGTGGGGGTGTCGGGGGTGGGCGGGGGCGTCGGGGGCTGGGCGGCGGGCTTGGGGCGGGGGCGTCGGGGGCTGGACGGCTGGCTTGGGGCAGGGGCGTCGGGGTATATGCAACCGACACACAGCCATAAGCACTTCTATATATATATGCAACCGAACTACTGGGCGGCGGGCTTGGGGCGGCGGGCTTTGGTCGGGGGCGGCGGGGGCTTTGCTTCTCAAATTCATCTGAGTTTATATATTGGCTAAATAATGTGTTATCCTTATTGGGTGTTATCCATTAGTTTGGTGGTGTTTGGATTAGTAAATGTGAATATGGGATTTGGGTTCATAGTGTATATGTTCACTGTCTCAAGGACAGTGCGAGTTCTTCATCTGCCTTCGTTGTTAAGAATATCCTTGGGACATTCGCTTCACCAAAGTCACTGAATAAGTGAAATTTTTCCTGGAAAACCGACCCTTAGAGTGTATCAGTTGTGTGCTTCTATATAGATGTATATATCTATACATCTAGCTGTGATATACATATGTGTATGTGACAATCAGTTAGCGACAGACTGTTGTGACCGGTTAGCGACGGATATTTCCAGCTCCATTGTATTAATCTACGGTACGACATGGTAATCAGGCCATAGTCCCTGCAGCCATTCGACTGGCGAGGCAGAAACTATATAGCCGTAGATAAAGTTGACTGTCCTCCGACCCTCATCCCTCGGCAATGATGATACGACAACCTATCACTATCTTATATAGTAGTAGATGATGTCTTAGTATTACATTATGTGAGTTCATCTTGATTCTGTTATATACTTCAGATACTAGATACGATAAGAACATTACTACACCATATGTACAGAACATAGATGATTCACACTAATGTATGCTAGAATGAATTTTGGGTTGTGTTCTGAGCCATCCGTTCTCGGTGCCTATATTGTCACTCGAATCTCCCTTTCGACTCGTATCGTCCTCTTCTTCGTCTGTCTTTTCGCTCCTTGTCTTGCAATCATCTGCTATCACCGCCGACTCATTCGACTCCTTCTCCGAGTCTCTTTTCTCCTCCTCCTCCTCCTCTTCGGAGTAATCAGAATTCTCCTCTATCATTGAAATACTTTGCGTAAGAAACCCTTTCCTGCTTCCCGGACTGCATCCTCGTCCTCAAGCGTCTAGCGGTCGTCCTCAAGCGTCTAGCCGGTTTTGGAGACTCCTCGTCGTTGCTGCCATTCTCTTCACCGGACACCTCCATCTTCGGCACATCGAAGCCGCCGCCACCGACGACCGAGTCGCTGTCCTTGGTATGAGCTTCTTGATTCTCGGCGGAGGCATTACTGCTGAGAAAGACCCTCGGCCCTTGAATATTAATGTTCAAGGGGGAGTACCCGGAGCCCAGCTTCCAGGGGCCGAGGGTCTCTCTCAGCAGCAATGCCTCCGCGAGAATCAAGAAGCTCATACCAAGGACAGCGACTCGATCGTCGGTGGCGGCGGCTTCGATGTGCCGAAGATGGAGGTGTCCGTTGAAGAGAATGGCAGCAATGACGAGGAGTCTCCAAAATCGGCTAGACGCTTGAGGACGACCGCTAGACGCTTGAGGACGAGGAGTCTTCGACCCTCATCCCTCGGCAATGATGATACGACAACCTATCACTATATCTTATATGTAGTAGATGATGTCTTAGTATTACATTATGTGAGTTCATCTTGATTTTGTTATATCCTTCAGATACTAGATACGATAAGAACATATACTACACCATATGTACAGAACATAGATGATTCACACTAATGTATGCTAGAATGAATTTTGGGTTATGTTCTGAGCCATCCGTTCTTACACTTAAAACACATAGGAATTAGTAGTGTGAGAGCGCCGGAGAGAGTGAGAGCGCCGGAGGAGGGGAGGAGAGAGAGTGAGAGAGTAAAATAGTACGACATGGTGAAGTAGTACTGTATTTTGGCTCCAGCTCCATTTGTATTAATCTACGGTACGACATGGTGATCAGGACATAGTCCCTGCAGCCATTCGACTGGCGAGACAGAAACTATGTAGCCGTAGATAAAGTTGACTGTCCTCCGACCCTCATCCCTTGGCAATGATGATACGACAACCTATCACTATATCTTATATAGTAGTAGATGATGTCTTAGTATTACATTATGTGAGTTCATCTTGATTCTGTTACATTCTTCAGATACTAGATACGATAAGAACATATACTACACCATATGTACAGAACATAGATGATTCACACTAATGTATGCTAGAATGAATCTTGGATTGTGTTCTGAGCCATCCGTTCTCACACTTGGCAAAAAATTGAATTTTTTGTACTTTATTTGCTTTCAAAAATGTACTCAAATTACATGATGGTTCCTTTAGTTAGCTTGCTTATGTTACAATTATATATTTGTGACTATCGATCTTACCAGATGGCACCCATGACCGAGGAGCGGCACGTCGTTTGAGGAAAATAGTGAATGCTGAGGTGGTTCCTCCTACAGTTAAGGAGGAAGTGGCACCGGTTGCTAGTGAGACCGGGAGTTCTATTCATCCAGCACTGGTAGCTAGTGAGACCGGGAGTTCTATTCATGCAGCACTTGTAAGGGACTACATCTCTCCTTACGCCAAAGATCCCGCTTTTTCGAGGTGGTTGCGTGATCGTATCACTGAGCATTTGCGTGAGCTGCGTGGTTCTCATTAGCTATTAGTACTTATTTGTATTGGACTATTTGTATTGGGTTGTTTTTGTATTAGACTATTTGTATTGGACTACATAAATGAATTAGTACTGTGTCAATCTCTGGATTGTATTGGACTACGACATGGTGATCAGGACATAGTCCCTGCAGCCATTCGACTGGCGAGGCAAAAACTATGTATCCGTATATGAAGTTGACTGTCCTACGACCCTCATCCCTCGGCAATGATGATACGACAACCAACCAGAGAGGATACTCTGAGATCCATCTGAGTAGGACGTATACTCTGAGAGTCACCTTTACAAGAATGATATCAGTAGTGGGATTGAGTGTTGGAGGAGATATTATCAGAATATACGTCCTACTCAGATGGGTCTCTCACCGTTACTATTTTTTTTGACAGCATGGTGGATGTGCTCCGTCAACAGATTCTTGCTCCGAGCCAAAACTTTGCTCTGGAGCTCAAGTGGATATCCTCGTGTAGAGCTCGAGTGAGAGGTTCCTGACAGCATGGTGGTCTCCTTTGTCAAAGTATACATGTAGGACGAGCACGGATACTTTGACAAAGGAGACCATCATGCTGTCAGGAACCTCTCACTCGAGCTCTACACGAAGGATGTCCACTTGAGCTCCGGAGCAAAGTTTTGGCTCGGAGCAAGAATCTGTTGACGGAGCACATCCACCATGCTGTCAGAAAAAATAGTAACGGTGAGAGACCCATCTGAGTAGGACGTATACTGATAATATCTCCTCCAACACTCAATCCCACTACTGATATCATTCTTGTAAAGGTGACTCTCAGAGTATACGTTCTACTCAGATGGATCTCTCATAGTATCCTCTCCGGTTGGGTTGTGTCTGAGCCATCCGTTCTCACACTTAAAATACATATGAATTGGAACTGTGTTTTGTATTTTCGGCGAACCCAGGGATTAGATTCTATATTTTGTATTTTGGTTTCTGTATTTTGGCTCCAGCTCTATTTGTATTAATCTACGGTATGACATGGTGATCAGGACATAGTCCCTGCAGCCATTCGACTGGCGAGGCGAGAGAAACTATGTAGCCGTAGATAAAGTTGACTGTCCTCCGACCCTCATCCCTCGGCAATGATGATACGACAACCTATCATATATATTATATAGTAGTAGATGATGTCTTAGTATTACATATGTGAGTTCATTGATTCTGTTACATTCTTCAGATACTAGATACGATAAGAACATATACTACGCCATATGTACAGAACATAGATGATTCACATAATGTATGCTAGAATGAATCTTGGGTTGTATTCTGAGCCATCCGTTCTCACACTTGAAGATAAATCGAATTATAACGATGGATATTAGGTTACTCTTCGAATAATTGATGTCTATTTTATATTAATTTGGTTTGGTCTATATGATTCTTGGATAATGGTGTGCATTAAATTCGTATGTGCATATTTGGTCTATGTGATTCTTGGATAATTGGTGTGCTATATATTTGGTCTATGTGATTATTGGATAATTGGTGTGCATATATATTGGTTTGGTTTATGCATATTTTTGTGAACAGGGAAAGCGCTGCAATTTTTTTCAAAAAAATCTCAGTTAGCGACGGATATTTCCAGCTCCATTTGCATTAATCTACGGTACGACATGGTGATCAGGACATAGTCCCTGCAGCCATTCGACTGGCGAGGAAAACTATGTAGCCGTAGATAAAGTTGACTGTCCTCCGACCATCATCCCTCGGCAATGATGATACGACAACCTATCACTAATCTTATATAGTAGTAGATGATGTCTTAGTATTACATTATGTGAGTTCATCTTGATTCTGTTAAATTCTTCAGATACTAGATACGATAAGAACATATACTACACATATGTACAAACATAGATGATTCAAACTAATGTATGCTAGAATGAATTTTGGATTGTGTTCTGAGCCATCCGTTCTGATCAAGCATCTTCCTTCTCCTCTCCTCCACTATGGCTCTGGACCCATCTGCTCCTTCCTACTTTCTCTTCTTATTTGACTCTCTCAGCCACATATGATATCCACCTCAAGTGTAGAGTCGGGGGAGAAAAAGTGGGCAGAAAGAGGAGGGGGAAGCAGCACAGCCGGCGGCATGACCCGGAGGAAGTACAGATGTTTTCTTCAACATTCGTAGGAGAACTATAAGGATATATCTTTTCACAACATATCACCTTGTCAAAGACCCTTAATGTGAATATCATGTTACTGCGGTGTCGGAAGACTAACATGTCATAATTTTTTAAGCCGTGTGTTTTGACATAATCCTCCAAGCTCTTTCCTTCTATGTAGTAATCTTGCATTACTACATAGCAGAAAAGAGTTTGGAGGATTATGTCAAAACACACGGCTTAGAAAATCATGACATGTTAGTCTTCCGACACTGCGGTAACATGGTTGTCACATTAAGGGTCTTTGACAAGGTGATATGTTGTGAAAAGATATATCCATATGTTCTCCTACGGATGTTGAAGAAAACTTTTGTAATTCCTCCGGGTCATGCCGTCGGCTGTGCTGCTTCCTCCTCTCTTTCTGCCCACTTCTTCTCCCCCGACTCTATACTTGAGGTGGATATCATATGTGGCTGAGAGAGTCAAATAAGAAGAAGGGAAGTAGGGAGGAGCAGATGGGTTCAGAGCCATGGTGGAGGAGAGGAGAAGGAAGATGCTTGATCAGAACTTGAGATGGAAAAGTTGTGACGTTGATGGTGTGAGAGAGGGAGAGGGTGAATGGAGGGAGGGAAGTGGCTGCATGCCTTTGGCTCACTCGAGCGGTATTTGTCCTCCAACCCTCATCCCTCGACAATGATGATATGACAACCTATCATATCTTATATAGTAGTAGATGATGTCTTAGTTAGGGCTGCAAATGAGCCAAGCCGTTCGTGAGCTGCTCGAAGCTCGGCTTGATAAAAGCTCGTTTGAGCTCGGTTCGTTTAGTAAACAAGCTGAGCTCAAGCTTTATTTTTGAGCTCGTTTAATAAACGAGCCAAGCTCAAGCTTAGAAGTACTCGGCTCGATTGAGCTCGCGAGCTGGCTCGTTTATGAGCTTGCAAGCTAGCTCGTTTAGGAGCTTGTTTAGGAGCTTGTTTATTTTTTATAAAATTATATATATATATATATATATATATATATATATATATATATATAATATGGTTGTGTGCATTATATATTTATCTCCTTAACGAGTGATATTAAGGAACTTTTTTAATTAATATAAATAATTGTTAATATTTCATATACTTGAATTCAAACCTAACTAGCTTGAAATCAAGCTCGTTAAGCTTGAAATCAAGCTCGTTAAGCTTGAAATCAAGCTTAATGAGCTTGAAATAATGTTTTGCGACAAGCTTGATTTCAAGCTTATCGAGCTTGTTTATCAAGCTTGAATCAAGCTTCCTTATCAAGCCAAGCTCGAGCTCAAACTAAGCCAAGCTCAAGCTTAATATAAACAAGCTCGAGCCAAGCTCAAGCTCCAAAATAAAAAACTTATCAAGCTCGAGCTCGGGCTCGAGCTCAATAATTCTAGTCAGCCAAGCTCAAGCTTACAAAAGCTTGGCTCGGCTCGGCTCGTTTGCAGCCCTAGTCTTAGTATACATTATGTGAGTTTATCTTGATTCTGTTACATTCTTTAGATACTAGATACGATAAGAACATATACTACACCATATGTACAGAACATAGATGATTCACTAACTATGCTAGAATAAATTTTGGGTTGTGTTCTGAGCCATTCGTTCCCATACTTGGCAATTAAGCATGTGAAATAGAACTGATTATGTTTAGTTTGTCTTACGATACAGATTTTTACATCCAAATTGAAATGGATCGTTACTTCGTTGATCGTACATGGATGTACTAGCGGATCAACCTCCTGGACCGTAGGTACTTATAAGTATTGACCGTGTCGGATTAGTATCGATCTATCGTTTTGGTATGGGCCGTATCGGTTGGTATTGGTCTTAGCGAATTGGTATCGTCCTATCCGATATGTATCGGCCGTATAGCTAGGATTCATATTGGCCTTATCGATTTGGTATCGGTCATATCCGATAGGTATCGGCCGTGTTGGATTATTATATACCATTTTGGATTAGTATCATAGAAGGTTTAGTAACAACTGTACTTGGATTTCTCTCTTCTAGAGCTAGATTACCATTGCAAGAGAGTCACGAGAGCGTAGCTGGCCAGTTACAGAACATACATACTTTTTTTTCAATCTCGTTTTCCTGATGGAAAAGGAAGCATGTATGTTACTGTAACTGGCCAATCACGATCTGGTGACTCTCTTGCAATGGTATTCTAGCTCGAGAAGAGAGAAATCCAAGTACAGTTGTTACTAAATCTTCCACGATACTAATTCGAAATGGTCTATACTAATCCAACACGGTCGATACCTATCGGATATGACCGATACCAAATCGATAAGCCAATATGAATCCTAGCTATACGGCCGATACATGTACATATCGGATATAGGACGATACCAATTTGTTAAGGCCAATACCAATCTGATACGTTCTATACCAAACCGATAGACCGATACTAATCTGATACACTAGATACTAAGTACATCCGGCCTATACCAGCGGATCCACCAATTACTGTACGATAGGCCCAACGACTCTAGTTACATCCAGTTATTGGTGAGTACATGATTATATAGTAATTCTGTTAGTCTTGTGATACAGATTTTTACTCTCTCATGCTACCAACGTCACAACTTTTCTAGTGCTGCTCCTTCTAATGATGATGAACGCAAAAAACCAACGTCACAACTTTTATAATTTGAGTAAATTTCTTTTCCCTATATGAAAATTTTTGTTGTCAGAGAGTGGCTCCTAGGACTCGCCAAGGTGGTGCTGCTAGTCGAGGAAGGGGCCGAGGCAAGAAACCCTTGGAGGTCGACACGGAGGAAGTCTCCATCGTCAAACAAGAGCCGGTGACTGTTAAGGAGGAGGTGTTACCAAAGGTCGAGGTCAAGGAAGAACCGATGACCATCAGGGAAGAGATTGCTCCCAAGCTTGAAGTTAAGGAGGAGCCACCGTCAGAGAGTAGTAGTATCGGGACCGACCCTCCTGTCCCTACAGAAGACCTCAACCAGATTGAGCCTTCGTATGTAAAGTGGCTAATAGAATGGTACATGCCTCAACGCAACTATGATCCCTAGCTGTGAGGATTCATCATCTGACTTGCGGTCTTTGCTGAGGCCAAAGTCGATTTTCCTATGTGTTTTGGAATATTTGTAGAAATTTTGGAATATTTGTGGGAATTTTGGAATATTTGTGGGAATTTTGGAATATTTGTGCTATGATCGGATTATAACGACGGATATTAGGTTACTCTTCAGGATAATTGATGTCTATTTTATATTAACAAATTTTGGTCTATATGATTCTTGGATAATTGGTGCATTAAATTCGTATGTGCATATTTGGTCTATGTGATTCTTGGATAATAGGTGTGCATTATATATTTGGTCTATGTGATTGTTGGATAATTGGTGTGCATTATATATTGGTTTGGTTTATGCATATTTTTGCGAACAGGGAAAGCGCTGTAATTATTTTTCAAAAAATTCTCAGTTAGCGACGGACTAGTGACCGGTTAGCGACGGATATTTCCAGTTTCTGACTACTGTTCGACGGTAAATCCGTCGCTAACTGGAGATTTGAAAATGTTTCCAGGTAGCGACGGGTGGTCGACGGAATATCCGTCGGCAAAGTTCTGATGGTATATAGTTCGACGGAATAGCGACGACCTTTCCGTCGCCATGGTTCTGGAAATACCAAGAATTTCCAGAACATGGTCGACGGATAATCCGTCCGTATTCCGTCGCTAAACCGTCTTTTGTTAGCGACAGTGATCGACGGAATAGCGACGACTCATCCGTCGCCATGGTGCTGTAAATGCCTACTATTTCCAGAACCTGATCGACGGATAATCCGTCAGCTTATCGTCGCTAATCCGTCCTTTGTTATCGACGGCTATCGACGGAATCGCGACGGAACGATACACTCTGATACGCTATTACGACGGTTTACCGACGGACCATTACGTCGCTATTGGCTACACAGTTCAGTATTTAATACTTGAAATGGACGAAAGTCCGTCGGAAAGTAGTCGCTAATGCTTCGTATTGTGAAGTCGAAATGCCGTCGCTATTCCGTCGCTTAACGACTACGTAGCGACGGACCATGATTAGCGACGAGCTAATTGCCGACGGTTTTTTGGCCAAGATCGTCAGTGATCGGTCGCTAATAGAAATTTCTGTCGGAGGGCGACGGATCTGGCCGTCGCTAAATCGATAAATTTTGGTAGTAAGTACCTCAAAATTATCCTAAGAGTTTGAACTTGGAGAAGAGCATAAGAGAGCGTTCCCTTTGCTTTGTGATCGACATTGAGGAGTTCGAAAGAATCTGAAAAGAACTTATCCATCGTGGAAAAGTCATCTTGGTTCGGATCCTTAATGGAATAAAGTGATCGTGCGCTGATCAAGATTCCAATGTCGCACTTCTCCAGAATATGTAAAAATATTGTAGACATTACTTAAGATTTTGTTGTAAAGTTGTAATTTGTCGACAATCAATACGAGTTTTCCTTCGCATTCAATAATTTTCTTCGAAAATATGTAGTAGCTAGACGATGATAAAAACAAATTACCAATATAATGCAGAATCCAAGTACGTTGCTTCTTACGAAGAGCAATGAAAAGATTATCCATAACATCTGTAGGGCAGACGGTTATATGTATCCTAGCACGACTTTTGTTTATGACCACGGGAAGGTGGTGGGAGTGTAGTGGAGGAAGTAGGTGGTACTGGTGAAGGATGGGGTAGTGGGAATAGATGGTTCATCAATCATGAACGAGTAGTTTGGAGGCTATGGCGATTGAAGGCGAAGGGGGAAAGAAAGAAATTATCAAGGAAGGTAATGTGGATTGGCCTTCACTAGAAGATAGATTTGACGGTTGCCATGTGTTCTCTAGAGTATTAGGTATATAGAAGAAAAACTGCTCTGTTACTAGTTGTAGAATCGTAGAGGCAACTCTAGAAGGGGTGAACAGAGTGTAACAGAATAATGATCCCTTATTAAATATAAAGGTACAACACCAACTAAATAATGTAATAGATATATGTCATGACCCGCACCCGTTTTTTGGGATACGAGTACGTAGCCAAGTCCAGCTTACATCGCAACATCGACAGTAGTATGCTGTCTAGACCTCAATAATAATCTCAAACCAATAAACAATATTTGATCGCAAAATTATCTATTTGCTCATTTACAATAACTATTCAATTTCAAATCCAATGATACATTAAAACATATTCGGAAACAAACCCGCAAAATATTTAAATTCAATAACTATCTAAATCTATCTAGAATCTAAGAATTGGCCTCTGTAATGACTCTACCTCCCCATAAAGATCCATAGCAAAATGGCAAGAATGACAAGTCACCTGCAACGTATCCAAACAAGTAAGGAGCAAAGTACAACCCTATTGCAATAATGTAACTCAGCACAAAATAAGCTAGCTATACAGTAAAATGCAACATTAAGAGAAATATGTATATAAACTAGAAACCGTGAACACGAACGAAAACTGGAAACAATAAATACAAACAAGAGCTACTGGCAAGAACATGTATAACAAGACAACTAGATATTGAACATGAACATGTAAGACTAACAGACAGTGCGTTTGAAAAACCTATCGACATGTGAACGGCAGGACTAATACGGCACATCATATAGATGGCTATCCACAATAAAGGTACAACTAACCATACGTGAGGTGTATGACGTAGCTATCCACAATAACAATAATTTGGGTTTGTTCACATACCAACTGGGT
Organism: Iris pallida; assembly: GCA_029216955.1. Lineage (NCBI taxonomy): Eukaryota > Viridiplantae > Streptophyta > Magnoliopsida > Asparagales > Iridaceae > Iris > Iris pallida. The sequence continues at coordinate 12,448,899 of JANAVB010028820.1, forward strand.
ATTTTCTCTCTGACTCACTAACAATCAATAAACAAGCAATGATACAACAAGTCATATCGTGTCACAATCGTGTCTCAACATGACAGTAAATGAAAATACAATAAGGAATAACATTATAATGTACTAAGAACATAAAACAATAGTGTACTTGCCTCAAATTAAACTAAAGTTGACGTGACTTGATCATATTGGCACATGATAGGTTCAGATACACTACACCAAAATAAGGATTTTCTAACATCCTTTTTTTTTCAATTACTAAGGGTTTTTTACTGTTACTAATTACCAACGGTGAAAAACCGTTAGAAACTCAAAAAACTGTTAGTATAAAGAGTAAAAAGTTAATTTTAATATTAGTAAAATATATTATTATGGCTTTTTCTAAGGGCACTACCACTTTTACTTGGGGCTAGCCCTTACTTGGGGACAGCCCAAGAAGGTGAAACTTTTGCTGGGAGCTGCCCAAAAGTTGCTTGGGGCTAGCCCAACCCCCAAACACTCTCTCCCATCTCATTTCCTCATTTCCTTTCTCTCTCTTCCAAATTCTCTAAATCACTAAACCCCAAACACTATCTCCACTTCCGGCATATCTCCTTCCTCCTCTGACTCCGTAACCTCCTCTCCGCCGTCCCTCCCTTCCCCTCGCCGCCCCTCCCCCTCCGACGACCCCCGCCACTACCGCCTCATCCGCTCTCCTCCTCTCCCTCCTCTCCCTTCTCCTCGAGCTCGTCGCCTACTCCCGCGGCTAGCACTTCGCCCCGCCCCCTCTCCTCCTCCGCCCACGCCCTTGAGTCCCACCACCTCCATCCCGGCCATCACCACCCGCGGTTGGTTGTGGTCATGGCCATGGCCGGGAAGGACGCTCGTGGTTTCACCAATCGGCCTCCAGAACAAAAATAGGACTGCCAACTTGTTGGCAATCCTACATTATGGTTTTCAACTGAGGTTTCCTCCAGTTTGTGTCACACCCACTTTTCATTTCAAGGGTATTTTGGTTATTTTGTAATTTATATTATTTTATTAATTTATTGAATTCATGTGATGATATGTGGTTTTGTTTGATGTTTGAGTAGTCTTGATGGGTTTAACTTAGCCAACCATGACTAGAAACCTAATGCCATAATTAGAATTAATTTTTCATCAATTACATTTTAATTTAGAAATTATTAGTTATTCTTAAATGATTTAAATAATTTTTAAGTCATTTTCTAGTAGCCTTTTTAAAGCCTTTTTGGACTTGGGCTTTATTAGTGAATTAGGGAGCCTAGGCCCATGTGCTAACCTAACCCTAACCCCCCATATAGCTGGCTGGCCATAGGCAGCCCCCCTTCCATGTGTAGAAACTTTAGCCTCCAAGAGAGAAAACCCTAACCTCACTTTCTAAAAATCCTAACTTTTGCATCCGGAGTCCGTTTCTCCCCAAATGAAGTCCGTTGTGCTCGTAGGAAGGAGAGGATCTTGCTGGAGCATTGCTAGTAAGATTGTAGAGGCGTTTGCTTGAGGGTACTCGATCATTGGAGCGCTCGGGAAGACCTTTATATTGAGATTTTGACTTTGAATAGGTAAATCCTATTCTAGCATTGTTCTTCCTGATTTTTCTTCATGGTAGTATGCATCTAGGTACCCCTGACCTGTAGGTTCAATTTCGTTCAGTTTTGTACTCGTTTGGTGTCCGTATCGGACACGTGTCGGATATTTGTAAGTGTTTGATAAAATGTTGCAATGGTTTTAATTCTGATTTTTGTTGGATCTTTTTATATATTTTGGTAGCCCTATACACGAGGATCACGACCCCATGAGTTTTGACACGAATTTGACTCGTGTCCGTGTCCAAAAAGGACATGAACACGCTACAC
>JANAVB010028820.1:12455754-12671768 GCA_029216955.1 Iris pallida
ACTGCCGACCCAGCAGTAGAAGTTCATTCAGCACCAGCAGCAGGCCAGAGGAGGGCAGCAGGGGTGAGCTTTTGCCATAGCAGCTGAGGAATTTGTGAGACCCGTCTCACGTATCGATATTTTATACGGATACGTGTTTATTTGAGCCGTGTTTCGTTTATCGATTTGCGTGATATTTTAAATTTTTCCTAAGTGTAGGATTTTCGTGACTTGGTTTAACTTAGACTTGGTTTTATTTGGTTCGGTTCCACTTTGACTTGGTTTGGTTTAGTTTGGTTTTTATGAGATGAGGTGTATGGTTTAGATTTAGTGGAGAGGAATGAATGGTGGAGATTGCTTGGGCTTGTTATATAGCCACTTTCTCTCTCCCTCCCATTCACCATCATTCATTTCTTTTCCACCAAACCCTAGCCATTGGAGAGAGGCAAGTACACCTTGCCGAACCTTGAACAAATTTATTTCTGTTTGTTCCATCTTCTTTCTTGCATGATTCTAAGCATCTTTAGAACTTGAAATTTTCGGTTTTACCGAGTGGATTGTTGTAGATCTAGCTTTGTGGTATTTTCGATTTTTCTGGGTTTGATCTGTCAAACTTGCGTATTTTTGCTAGTTGATGGTTTCATGTTGTAGAGAATTTCATTCTACCCCGAATTGACCTATGGAAGTCCGAATTTGGACTCCGGTTGGAAGTTTGGTGGTATGGAGAAGCACGGCATTTTTCCATGAACTTCTTCTCAGTTGGCAACAATTATTACTAGCTTGCATTTTGGCCGCATGATTCATGCTTAGCCGCATGGACATGTCAACATTGTTTGCTTCCTGACATGATAGCATCTATTAGTCAGCATATTAATTGGGTAAGGCCTAACAATAATTACCACGTACAGCTTGCAATTGCCTGCATTAATTGTACTAGAGAGCCGCATGAATTTACAATATTTTAGCTGCATGATAATGTGAAAGCTGGCCGCATATGCCTTTTTTCCCTCCTCCATTTAAATTAGCCCCAGCCGCATACATTTTTTTAGCATTAACTAAATGCCTTGCCCAGCCGCATGCCTTCCTAAAGCATTAAATGCACTGCTTGGTTCCATAAATGCAAAAGCATTAGATAATGCTTTGCTTCAGAAATGGCATTGAATGCACTTTGTTAGCATATTAAATAAATGCTTGTGTCAGAATGCATTGAATGAAATTCCTAGCATTTTCCAACTAGCCGCATGGGACAAGCATTACTTGAATGCAATTTTTTCTAATACCTTTTTGTTAAAGAGCCGCATGGAATGCATTAGCATTCAAATGAAGATTAATGCCTTAATACTTTCCATGAATTAGTTCTATTCTAAGCAATTAATGCATTCCATGCATTAGGTATTTAGTGTATTTCATGCATTGACAAATGCCTTCCACGTATCCATTCCATGCTGCATTAGTTATATACAGCATTATATTACATGCATTAGCAAATGCCTTTAACGTACTAGCCAAACCCGGCCGCATATGGAGAGCATTCCCTGATCTAGCAATGCTTAGCATTGCATACGAATGCTTGGCCGCATTAATAGTTAAGCAATACCAAGTTTGCCGCATGGGGGAAACATTGGAGCCGCATAAGGCTTGGCCTTTTGTGTGACCGTTAATGCATGAATCAAAATAGCAGCCGCATGTATGAGCATTAATTATTGACTTGCGTGGAAAAAAAAATTTCTTTGGCCGCATGGCCTCTTCCCACTTGCTGGCCGCATGGCCATTGTACTTTTTGGACTTGAATTTAATATTGGAATGCATGGCTTTTATTGAGTTGCCTGTACTTGCAGGATATATTTTATGTCATCATTGCTTAGCCACGTGAACCAATATTTAAATGGTTCACGTGAACCTTTTCTTATTGCATTAATTGTGGGGGGGTCCCACATAACTTCTTTTAGTTGACTTGCTTGTTGAAGTGGAAGCTTGCATTCATTGCGGGTCCCACTCTCTTTGTCTTTTCTGATTTAAGGAATATCTCTTGCTGGTATTTAATTTTGGAGCCGCATGGGTGGCCTCCCACTCTTTGACCGCATGTTTGTTCTCCCACTTTTGGGCCGCATGGGTCCCACTTTGATTGTTTAAATGTTTTATTTGCCTGAATTGTGGTCAGAATTTCTTCCCACTCCCAACATGAAAATTATAGAGTTTCTCCTTGGCTTCAAGAATATATATATTATTATTTAATTGTGCAAGTTTCTTCCTTCTTGATAAATGACATGACACGACGGTGACCCGTAGTGGTGCACTCTTGAGATGAACTTGACATGATATTCTTGACTTGATATTCTTGACTTGATAATTGACAGTGATAACTTGACATGATATGCTTGACCTGATTCTTGATAGTGACCCGCCGTGGTGCACTCTTGACATGATAACTTGGAATGATAAATAAGAATGACTTGATAGAGGTCCGTCGTGGCGCACTCTTGACAAGTAATAATGATAATGATAGTGGCCCGTCGTGGCGCACTCCTGACAAGAATTAATTAGTATCCTGACACCGTGGGTGATTATATTTGTACAAATGAATCCGTCTTGTCTTGCATCATGTCTAGGACGGGGATCCCTGAGTACCACGGTCAGGGGGCACCCACTAAAATCGACTAAGGCTAATCACTAGAATAAATCCAGTAGTCATGAAGAGATTTCCCAGCTACAGGCAATCCCGTTATCTGGGCGCCCCACTTGGGATCTGTAGCCTGCCGTCGAGTAGGGCACATTTCCAGCACACTGTCATGTGTTGCACCCTCTAAGTCACCTAAGGGTACATGCGTTTCCTGGACGATGTACCCACTTGAACTCAACTCTAATTGCGTCCGGATAGCCTGGATGGTCTGCAGGGCTTGTGGCTGTGGAAGATTCTCACTGCATCTTGTTAGTAATTAGGCTTGTGACAACCCTAGTTAGTTAAAGTATCAAGCCGTACTTATTGCTTGGCCGTGAATGTTGGATGGAGTTCAATCGGTCTAGTCTCGTCTTGATCCTGTACTTGAATGTTACATGTCCTGATTTTTTATATTTATCTTGCCGATAAATGGTGGGAAAAACCAAGTTCCGTTCAGACGAAGGGTTACAACCCCGGTCCTTGTTTGGTTTACGGGTTGTAACCTGGTTATCTGAATAGTCCCATGGCTATCTCATCGTATATCACCTTCCCAGTTCTATTTATTTAACATGTTCTCTAGTTTACTTTATGCTAAATGATGATTTACTTACTGTCTTCCTATGATCGGGACAAGTGCATTGGTACTGCACAAATCTCGATCCTCCCTTACTTATTTGCTTGTTGTTTGCTAATGATTGCTGGTTTTAAGTTCATAGTTCGGCCTCCTTTGTGGTACTTGCTATTTGGGGTCTGACCCCACTGGTTTTGCATGGCCAGGTTCTGATAGAAGAGCCCGAAGGATCTACCGCACCATCTACTCGACGGTGACCAGCCGGAGCACCAGAGTGCCTCAGTGGGTTTCTTCTTCATCCTCCCACTGATATGTAAATTCTCCTCTTGTAACGTTTAGCCCCGAGCACGTGTTTAGCTCGTGTTTTGGTATTTTTCTTGATATTGTAGCCTACGGGCATAAACATGATATGTGTATTCTAGACTATAGCTAGTCCTTATCATGTACGACTATTACTCTAGCTAGTCATCAGCTTTGTGGTACTAGCTTCATGATCATTCATGTATATATGGTTCGGGACGCCTACTCTTGCTCTTGTATAATTGCCTGTGATTGAGATACCTAGGATTGTTAAACCATAGGATTGACTGATGGCTTGTAGAGTAACCCCCATGTCTTGACAGCTTATACATGATTTCAGAGTATTAACGTACTTTGGGATTGCGTAGCTGGCTATGTCTGTCCCCGCTCTCCGGTATTCCGGTTCTGGGGCGTGACATAGTTTTAGTGGTGGCGCCATGCAGGTCTGAATCTCGATTTTCAGATTTGTGGGGGTTACCATATTTAGATATCTCAATCACGATTATCCTTATTGATCTCCTTCGGATTATTCTCTACCTCTGATACTTGACTTGATATCTGTTTTGATCGTTGGTCATTCCTGTTCCCATGATTTGATCTTGTGTCCTTCAACTTTCAAGGGCACTGTTCTTGATCCTTTTGATTATCTTATTCGTGGTTTGCCGAGGGCAGCTCAGCATTCTTCAGCCAGGCCAGTTATGGAGGATCAGTCTCAGCGTGCAAGCGGAGATGTCAGTCTATCCCGATCAGCCAGTCGCTTCTGTCATCATAGTTGAAGCAGAGTCATTGGTACGATGACACGTCCTGGGTAGAGTCATGTCTTGAACTAAGTCATTGGTACCGACTTACCTTGAGGCTTGACTTTTATCCATTTTTGGGAGTCAGCTTAGGCCAGCAAGTACGTTGGTTTCTACACAACTGTCCCAGGAGACATATTGATCCATATGCCTCCAACCCTTCTTGATCAGGATTGTAATTGTTCTTGTGCATTTATTTACTGCTTATGCATTTATTTATAATACTGATTGTTTTACTTACTTACTTGCCATGCTTGATTTATTGAGATTGTTGAGTTTCCTGGAGCTTTTGTTTTGTTATCTTGCTCGACTAGCCTCAGGAAATTCTGAGGACGGAATTTTTCTAAGGTGTGGAGAGTTGTGAGACCCGTCTCACTGTATCGATATTTTATACGGATACGTGTTTATTTGAGCCGTGTTTCGTATTTATCGATTTGCGTAATATTTTAAATTTTTCCTAAGTGTAGGATTTTTGTGACTTGGTTTAACTTAGACTTGGTTTTATTTGGTTCGGATCCACTTTGACTTGGTTTGGTTTAGTTTGGTTTTTATGAGATGAGGTGTATGGTTTAGATTTAGTGGAGAGGAATGAATGGTGGAGATTGCTTGGGCTTGTTATATAAGCCACTTTTCTCTCTCCCTCCTCATTCACCATCATTCATTTCTTTTCCACCAAACCCTAGCCATTGGAGAGAGGCAAGTACACCTTGCCGAACCTTGAACAAATTTATTTCTGTTTGTTCCATCTTCTTCCTTGCATGATTCTAAGCATCTTTAGAACTTGAAATTTTCGGTTTTACCGAGTGGATTGTTGTAGATCTAGCTTTGTGGTATTTTCGATTTTCCTGGGTTTTGATCTGTCAAACTTGCGTATTTTTGCTAGTTGATGGTTTCATGTTGTAGAGAATTTCATTCTACCCCGAATTGACCTATGGAAGTCCGAATTTGGACTCCGGTTGGAAGTTTGGTGGTATGGAGAAGCCACGGCATTTTTCCATGAACTTTTTCTCAGTTGGCAACAATTATTACTAGCTTGCATTTTGGTCGCATGATTCATGCTTAGCCGCATGGACATGTCAATATTGTTTGCTTCCTGACATGATAACATCTATTAGTCAGCATATTAATTGGGTAAGGCCTAACAATAATTACCACGTACAGCTTGCAATTGCCTGCATTAATTGTACTAGAGAGCCGCATGAATTTACAATATTTTAGCTGCATGATAATGTGAAAGCTGGCCGCATATGCCTTTTTTCCCCCTCCTCTATTTAAATTAGCCCCAGCCGCATACATTTTTTTTTAGCATTAACTAAATGCCTTGCCCAGCCGCATGCCTTCCTAAAGCATTAAATGCACTGCTTGGTTCCATAAATGCAAAAGCATTAGATAATGCTTTGCTTCAGAAATGGCATTGAATGCACTTTGTTAGCATATTAAATAAATGCTTGTGTCAGAATGCATTGAATGAAATTCCTAGCATTTTTCCAACTAGCCGCATGGGACAAGCATTACTTGAATGCAATTTTTTCTAATACCTTTTTGTTAAAGAGCCGCATGGAATGCATTAGCATTCAAATGCATTAATTAATGCCTTAATACTTTCTATGAATTAGTTCTATTCTAAGCAATTAATGCATTCCATGCATTAGGTATTTAGTGTATTTCATGCATTGACAAATGCCTTCCACGTATCCATTCCATGCATGCATTTAATGCTTACATGCGTTAGTTATATTACATGCATTATATTACATGCATTAGCAAATGCCTTTAACGTACTAGCCAAACCCGGCCGCATATGGAGAGCATTCCCTGATCTAGCAATTGCTTTAGCATTGCATACGAATGCTTGGCCGCATTAATAGTTAAGCAATACCAAGTTTGCCGCATGGGGGAAACATTGGAGCCGCATAAGGCTTAGCCTTTTGTGTGACCGTTAATGCATGAATCAAAATAGCAGCCGCATGTATGAGCATTAATTATTGACTTGCGTGGAAAAAAAAAATTTCTTTGGCCGCATGGCCTCTTCCTACTTGCTGGCCGCATGGCCATTGTACTTTTTGGACTTGAATTTAATATTGGAATACATGGCTTTTATTGAGTTTCCTGTACTTGCAGGATATATTTTATGTCATCATTGCTTAGCCACGTGAACCAATATTTAAATGGTTCACGTAAACCTTTTCTTATTGCATTAATTGTGGGGGTGTCCCACATAACTTCTTTTAGTTGACTTGCTTGCTGAAGTGGAAGCTTGCATTCATTGCGGGTCCCACTCTCTTTGTCTTTTCTGATTTAAGGAATATCTCTTGCTGGTATTTAATTTTGGAGCCGCATGGGTGGCCTCCCACTCTTTGACCGCATGTTTGTTCTCCCACTTTTGGGCCGCATGGGTCCCACTTTGATTGTTTAAATGTTTTATTTGCCTGAATTATGGTAAGAATTTCTTCCCACTCCCAACATGAAAATTGTAGAGTTTCTCCTTGGCTTCAAGAATATATATATTATTAATATATTATTATTTAATTGTGCAAGTTTCTTCCTTCTTGATAAATGACATGACACGACGGTGACCCGTAGTGGTGCACTCTTGAGATGAACTTGACATGATATTCTTGACTTGATAATTGACAGTGATAACTTGACATGATATGCTTGACCTGATTCTTGATAGTGACCCGCCGTGGTGCACTCTTGACATGATAACTTGGAATGATAAATAAGAATGACTTGATAGTGGCCCGTCGTGGCGCACTCTTGACAAGTAATAATGATAATGATAGTGGCCCGTCGTGGCGCACTCCTGACAAGAATTAATTAGTATCCTGACACCGTGGGTGATTGTGTTTGTACAAATGAATCCGTCTTGTCTTGCATCATGTCTAGGACGGGGATCCCTGAGTACCACGGTCAGGGGGCACCCACTAAAATCGACTAAGGCTAATCACTAGAATAAATCCAGTAGTCATGAAGAGATTTCCCAGCTACAGGCAATCCCGTTATCTGGGTGCCCCACTTGGGATCTGTAGCCTGCCGTCGAGTAGGGCACATTTCCAGCACACTGTCATGTGTTGCACCCTCTAAGTCACCTAAGGGTACATGTGTTTCCTGGACGATGTACCCACTTGAATTCAACTCTAATTGCGTCCGGATAGCCTGGATGGTCTGCAGGGCTTGTGGCTGTGGAAGATTCTTACTGCATCTTGTTAGTAATTAGGCTTGTGACAACCCTAGTTAGTTAAAGTATCAAGCCGTACTTATTGCTTGGCCGTGAATGTTGGATGGAGTTCAATCGGTCTAGTCTCGTCTTGATCCTGTACTTGAATGTTACATGTCCTGATTTTTTATATTTATCTTGCCGATAAATGGTGGGAAAAACCAAGTTCCGTTCAGACGAAGGGTTACAACCCCGGTCCTTGTTTGGTTTACGGGTTGTAACCTGGTTATCTGAATAGTCCCATGGCTATCTCATCGTATATCACCTTCCCAGTTCTATTTATTTAACATGTTCTCTAGTTTACTTTATGCTAAATGATGATTTACTTACTGTCTTCTTATGATCGGGACAAGTGCATTGGTACTGCACAAATCTCGATCCTCCCTTACTTATTTGCTTGTTGTTTGCTAATGATTGCTGGTTTTAAGTTCATAGTTCGGCCTCCTTTGTGGTACTTGCTATTTGGGGTCTGACCCCACTGGTTTTGTATGGCCAGGTTCTGATAGAAGAGCCCGAAGGATCTACCGCACCATCTACTCGACGGTGACCAGCCGGAGCACCAGAGTGCCTCAGTGGGTTTCTTCTTCATCCTCCCACTGATATGTAAATTCTCCTCTTGTAACGTTTAGCCCCGAGCACGTGTTTAGCTCGTGTTTTGGTATTTTTCTTGATATTGTAGCCTACGGGCATAAATATGATATGTGTATTCTAGACTATAGCTAGTCCTTATCATGTACGACTATTACTCTAGCTAGTCATTAGCTTTGTGGTACTAGCTTCATGATCATTCATGTATATATGGTTCGGGACGCCTACTCTTGCTCTTGTATAATTGCCTGCGATTGAGATACCTAGGATTGTTAAACCATAGGATTGACTGATGGCTTGTAGAGTAACCCCCATGTCTTGACAGCTTATACATGATTTTAGAGTATTAACGTACTTTGGGATTGCGTAGCTGGCTATGTATGTCCCCGCTCTCCGGTATTCCGGTTCTGGGGCGTGACAGAATTCGAGCCAGTACGAGATCTTATAGAAGGTTCTGTTCTTATCGACTCTTTTCCCGCATTCGCATTATTTGATTCGGGTGCTTCCCATAGCTTTGTGTCTGTATCATTTGCTGTTAGACACCAGCTTTCTTCTGAACCATTGCCTAGGACTTGCAAGATCACGACTGGGGGTGGTATTATCCTCGTCCGTGATGTTTGCAAGGATCGGAGAGTAGTATTGGGTGGCCAAGAATTGGATGTGAGTCTGCTCGTAATGCTATTACCGAACTACGATATTGTACTCGGTATGGATTGGTTGAGCAGGCACCATGCCAGTATAGATTGTCGAGGTGGTAGAGTTCTTTTCAGAGTGCCAGGAGAGCCAGAGTTCGAGTTCACCAGGCGGGAGACAGAGCAGAGCAGCGGAGTTTTCTGCAGAGTTTAAGCAGAGGAGCAGAGTGTGCCATATCCATTGATAACTGAGTTTATGGATGTATTTTCGGAGGAGTTGCCAGGGTTACCTCCGGACAGAGATGTGGAGTTCTCTATAGACTTGGTGCCTAACACAGAGCCGATATCTCAGCACGTCTATAGAGTGAACAATATTGAGCTTGTGGAGTTGAAGAAGCAGGTGGATGAGTTGCAGGACAAAGGCTTCATCCGATCGAGTTCTTCACTGTGGGGTGCGCCAGTACTCTTTGTACCGAAGAAGGATAGGTCGGTACGGATGTGTATCGACTACAGGGCACTCAACAACCTCACGATCAAGAATAAGTACCTGCTGTCGAGGATCGATGATCTGTTCGATCAGTTGAGTGGAGCGAAGGTATTCTCCAAAATTGATCTGAGGTCAGGTTATCATCAGGTGAAGGTAAAGAAAGAGGATATTTCGAAGACAGCTTTCAGGATACGGTATGGCCAGTTTGAGTTCATGGTGATGCCGTTTGGGTTAACTAACGTGTCACGACCCGTACTCGCTTTTCGGATACGAAGCGTGTCCAAACCCAGCCTACGCCGCAGTATCGGCGGTAGTATGCTGTCTATACACAAGTCACGGCAATCTAGAATTACATGGTAAACTATATCTCATCCACAGAATAATCGGATCAACCAAGATCAATGAAATACCAAAGAAACTGAATAATATGACTGAATATATCCAAGATTCAATTCACGTCCGGTGGACACAAATCCACTACCAATAGACGGAAGGAGAAATAAATACATGGAATACACTAACTGAATACAACCTGCTAAGCAAGGCAACCCCAACTGCAAAGCTCCGCGGTCTGGTGCTGACTCAACCTGCTCAACTGCTCCTGACTCAAACTCGGCTAAACCTGAAGAGATCATCAGGTCCTCAGAGGACTAGCAAGATACCTAAAAATGAGCCTTTCTAACAGTTTATTATGCATGGAGAAAAATACAGAATAAACAAGTAAAATCGAGTAATGAATAAATATGAATATGTACGTTGTCTACACATAAATGAACTGCTGGAGAAGAACAAAAGAATACGATATCACGATGTCAATGGATAGCCAAATCGAATACTCAAACCCTCGTCCCTAGTGTGGACTCGCAGGTTTGTTCAAACTACTAGCCCTCGTCCCTAGTGTGGACTCGCAGGCTAGCATCACCCTCGTCCCTAGTGTGGACTCGCAGGTGTGAACCATATACTACTAACCCTCGTCCCTAGTGTGGACTCGCAGTTTAGCATCACCCTTGCCCCTAGTGTGTGGACTCTCTGGTGTAATTGGTCAACCCTCGTCCCGAGTGTGGACTCTCTGGTGCCAATGATCACGACAAACACCCTCGTCCCGAGTGTGGGCTCTCTGGTGCACCAAACAACCCTCGTCCCGAGTATGGACTCTCTGGTTGTGTAAAACGATAATCAAGGCTATGGTAGTTCACTACACGCCCTCGTTCTATGACACGACTCAAGCAAGGTACTGACGAAAAACTCCAAGTGTGAACCACAAGACCAAACATGAACACGGCTATATAAAATAAAAACAACTCAAAGGAATATAATACGAAAAGCACATGTCCATAAACAATCAAAACTGGAAAATAAAATATAATGCATGTAAATAAAACTGTAGAGGAAGGCATGGTATACTTGCCTGGAGGTTGCACGCAGATCCAACAAAATATAGTCAACTGGTAAGCCGATAAGTCCCAATCATCATAACTGTCTCCGAAAGATGAAACAGATATTGCCAACATTCTTAGAATAGTCAAATTAGCTAGGATTGCCTGTCCTTAAGTCCAATTCTGGATACAGGGGCAAAACGGTAATTTCGGGCAAAAACAATGTCCGCCGTTGGACCCACTTTGCACCGAAAAGCGTGCCAGAGTCAATGGTCTCTAAAGTTGTCAAACTATATGTCTACGGATCCAGTTTTTTGATATGAACCCAATGGTATGTCCAATTTTGGATTTCGATGGGCCGTGCACAAAATTACCCGTTAAATCGGATCATGGGGCCCGCGAAACGGCGATCCGATCAACTATCTCAGAATCGGACCAAAATTGGCATACAGGACCAGAAAAACGATACGGTCCTGTTGGCGTAAGTTTTGTCTCGATCTGACGAACGTGCACAAAGTAATTGGAAAACTTGCACAGAGGCCGATACGGTGAATTTTGACGGATACGCATCAAATTCGTCGCGCACACGCAACCAATTTGAATTTCGTCAAAGCTCACACGACCACGAAGCCGTTACGCACCTTTCGATGCTTTTGGTTCGCGACCACGTCGCCCGGATTGGCGGAACGCACGTCGTATCGAGCGATTTTATTATTTTTAAAACAGGTTTTTCATGAACTTTGGGATGCAATTTCTCGACACGTAGTCGATGAAATCGACTTCTGCAAATTAGATTATGGAGCCCTACATGTTGTCTAAAAGTGTGTTCAAATAGAATTTCTAATATGGCATTAGATCGATCAAAATCGATCGGCAAACATGGATGATTGGACTGTACTATGTCCTGTTTTTGGACGGGTTTTCACTCGACTTTGAGTCGATTTATTGGGCAATCCAGCACATGAGAATTAAACCAATTTGAAGGAATTCTAAGGGGTATATATGGGCTACGTACCAGCACAAACGGCTCGGGAAACTGCGAAGCGTGGTGGCGGGAAAGTCGTCGCAAACTCGCATATCCCGTCACTGTTGCTGCTCTGCTACTGCCATGGTTGCTGTTGCAACCCCCGCGCGCGCGCGACCTTTCCGGCCGGCGGCGGCTGTTGCCCGGCGGCGCGCCTAGGGTCTGGGAGGGTCGCCCAGCCTCGAGGATGGCACGCGTGGGTTTACTTAGGGTTTTCGTGCGAAACTCTCCTCTCTATATATGAAATCCGCAGGGGGGTCCGGTCTGGGAATTTCGTGTGAGGAAGGCTTAGGGTTCTGCTGGGAATGGGTTCAGCTTGGGCTAGCCTTGGTGGGTTGACCTGGCTAGGTTCGACTGGGCCTGAGCTGGGTGCTACTGCTTCTGTGTTTTATTCTTTTTCCTTTTTCTTTTATTATTAACTACTATTATATAAATACATTTATATATATATATACGCACAATTATGTATAAACATAATACTTTATATGTTTATATATATTTACACATATATACACATACGCACTTACAGCAGATATACACATACTCACATATTTATATATATTTACATATATACGCATATATAATATATTTCTATATATACAAACACGTACATATATATATATATATATATATATATATATATATATATATATATATATATATACTTAAAATATATATATATATATATATATATATATATATATATATATATATATATATATATATATATATATATATATATTTTAAGTATATATATATATATATATATATATATATATATATATATATATATATATATATATATATATATATATATATATATATATATATATATATATATATATACTTAAAATATATATATATATATATATATATATATATATATATATTCATAATATAGTGTCTTTTTTATATAAATATATATACACACATATATACATATCATTTATATAATAAAAGATTTAATAAATATAAATCGCCAATTCCTAAAATATATACAAAATACTTGTGTTTACCAAACATGTCTACAAGGCCGTATTTGGTCCCAATACATGCCTACATGGGCTTGGATTTGACTTGGGTCCAATCTGGACAGGTTCGGTACAACCGGGTTCCCGAAAACTCAATAATATAATTAAATAATAAATAAAATCTTCGGTAAGGGTTAAGTTGCAACTTGGTCTGGTTTTCCTAGTTAGGACGTCCCTATGGTTCGGCCTTCCCTACCCGGGCTAATAAACTAGTCAAAGCACGCCACTGCACTATCCGTGCCATGATTCCTAGTCGTCTTGTACTCAAACCCCTAATCATGACTAAAAACATCTACCGAAATAATTAACTAAATAAACCTTTATAAAATTCTAAAATCACTATTTAAATCAAATAAATAATAAAAAAATAATTTGAAAAAAATTCTCCGAGAAGGAAAGCTACATAACGCCCCGACAGTGTTCATGAACTTGATGAATAAGGTGTTCCACCAGTACTTGGAGAAGTTCGTGGTGGTGTTCATCGACGACATCTTGGTGTAGAAGATCCCAGAGGAGCATGAGGAGCATTTGAGAGTGGTTCTGGAGACTCTCAAGAAGGAGCAGCTTTACGGCAAGCTCTCCAAGTGTGAGTTCTTCTTGGATCGAGTTGATTTCCTAGGTCATGTTGTGACCGGAGATGGGATCTCAGTCGACCCGAAGAAGATCAGAGCCGTCGAGGCGTGGACAGCACCGAGTTCAGTTGCAGAGATCAGGAGCTTTCTGGGATTGGCAGGCTACTACAGGAGGTTTGTTCAGGATTTCTTCCGGATTGCAGAGCCATTGACTAGGCTGACCCGGAAGGACGCAAAGTTTATCTGGTCAGAGGAGTGTCAGGTTGCTTTTGATGAGTTGAAGAAGCGACTGACGACAGCACCGATTTTGACATTGCCATTAGGATCAGGCGGGTTCACTATCTACAGTGATGCCTCAGAGAAGGGTTTGGGTTGTGTCTTACAGCAGCATGGGAAGGTGATTGCCTATGCATCCAGGCAATTACGTCCATATGAGAAGAACTACCCTACCCATGATTTGGAGTTGGCGGCAGTTATCTTTGCTTTTAAGTTGTGGAAGCACTATTTATACGGAGAGCGTGTGGTGATCTTTACAGACCACAAGAGCTTGAAGTATGTGTTTACACAGAAAGAGCTCAATATGGTTGGAGTTGATGAAGGACTTCGACATTTCATTGCAGTATCATCCAGGGAAGGCCAACGTGGTTGTCGATGCCTTGAGTAGGTATCCGGTAGCTATGTGTTTGACGATGGATCGTTACTTGTTAGCAGATTTGGAGAGCTTGGGGATCGAAGTGATCGTGCCAGGAGTTCAGATACAGATGTGGTACCTTCATATTCAGTCAGACTTGATGGAGGGGATCAAGTCCGCTCAGTTCGACAATGTTACTCTACGGTGTATCCGAGAGTAGGTTCGAGCAGGATTGGTAGATGAGGAGTTTGTCATTGCAGAGGATGGCGCATTGAGGTACGGTTCCAGACTGTGTGTGCCTAGTGGAGAGCTTCGAAAGCAGGTCATGCTGGAGGCCCATCGCTCTCAGTACTCTATGCATCCAGGTGCCAACAAGATGTATAGAGATTTGAAGGAGCATGTATGGTAGTATAGGATGAAGCAGGAAGTAGCACGCTTCGTAGCTCGTGTTTAGTCTGTTAGCAGGTTAAAGCAGAGAGACAGAGGCCAGGAGGACTGTTGTAGCCATTGCCCATTCCGGAGTAGAAGTAGGAGCACATTACGATGGATTTTGTTTCTGGATTGCCGCGTACACCAGGAGAAAAAGACGCGATTTGTCATCGTGGATAGGTTGACCAAATCGGCCCACTTTTTGCCATTTAAAGTGGGCGTCTACTGAGAAGCTAGCAGAGATGTATATGCGACAGATTGTCAGGATACACGGAGTTCCAGTGAGCATTGTCTCGGATCGGGATAGTCGCTTTACTTTCCATTTCTGACGGAGTCTGCAGACTAGTTTGGGCACTCAGCTCAAATTTAGTACTGCATACCACCCTCAGACGGACGGACAGTCAGAGAGGACTATTCAGACCCTCGAGGACATGCTGCGGACTTATGTTCTGGATTTTGGAGGATCTTGGGAGGATCACCTGCACTTGGTGGAGTTTGCATACAACAACAGTTTTCAGGCCAACATTGGGATGTCACCATTCGAGGCACTGTACGGGCGTAGAAGTCGTACACCCTTGTCTTGGGATGACGTTGGAGAGCAAGATTTATTGGGACCTGAGATGGTTGTTGACGCAGCCGAGAAGGTGAAGCTCATCAGAGATCGACTTCGCGTGGCGCAGGACAAACAGCGGCATTGGGCCGGTAGCCACCGGAGACCTTTGCAGTTTGAGGTACAGCTTAGACTTAGGATTAGAATCTTGTTTGTTTTTTGATTTTTGTTTAATCATATGATTGTTATAGTTAAGTTGAGCCATGTTTGTGCTAGGTTGGAGATCTGGTGTTCTTGAGGATATCTTCGACGCGTGGTACTATTCGCTTTGGTGGAGGTGGAAAGCTTAGTCCGCGTTTTATCGGACCTTTCATTATCAGCGGAAGGGTCGGTGATGTGTCATATAAACTGAACTTGCCCCCTGCATTAGAGGGAGTCCACAACGTATTTCACGTGTCGCAGTTGAGACGGTATGTGGCAGATCCCAGCCATGTACTGGATCATTTCGAGATCGAGGTGGGCCCTACTCTCAGTTATCCAGAGCAGACTGTGGAGATTCTGGATCTACGAGAGAAGGTGCTGAGGAACCAGACGATATCCTTAGTTCGCGTAGCATGGAGGCCTCACTCTTCAGGTGAGTCTACCTGGGAGAGGGAGGATGAGATACGCGAGTAATACCCTTATCTTTTTCAGTCTTGAGGTATGACTTTCTATCCTTCTTGTCTATTCAGTTTTGTCTTTAATTTCGAGGACAAATTTTTTTTAAGGAGGGTAGATTTGTCACACCCATTTTTCATTTCAAGGGTATTTTGGTCATTTTGTAATTTTATATTATTTTATTAATTTATTGAATTCATGTGATGATATGTGGTTTTGTTTGATGTTTGAGTAGTCTTGATGGGTTTAACTTAGCCAACCATGACTAGAAACTTAATGCCATAATTATAATCAATTTTTCATCCATTCGATTTTAATTTATAAATTATTAGTTATTCTTAAATGATTTAGATGAATTTTTGAGTCATTTTCTAGTAGCCTTTTTAAAGCCTTTTTGGACTTGGGCTTTATTAGTGACTTAGGGAGCCTAGGCCTATATGCTAACCAAACCCTAACCCCCCTATAGCTGGCTGGCCATAGGCAGCCCCTCCTTCCTTGTGTAGAAACTTTAGCCTCCAAGAGAGAAAACCCTAGCCTCCACTTTCTAAAAATCCTAACTTTTGCATCTGGAGTCCGTTTCTTCCCAAACGAAGTCCGTTGTGCACGTAGGAAGGAGAGGATCTTGCTGGAACATTTCTAGCAAGGTTGTGGAGGCGTTTGCTTGAGGGTACTCGATCATTGGAGCGCTCGGGAAGACCTTTACATTGAGATTTTGACTCTCAATAGGTAAATCCTATTATAGTATTGTTCTTTCTAATTTTTCTTCATGGTAGTGTGCATCTAGGTACCCCTGACCTATAGGTTCAATTTTGTTCAGTTTCGTACTCATTTGGTGTCCGTATCGGACACATATTGGGTTATATTTGTAAGTGTTTGATGAAATGTTACAATGGTTTTAATTCTAATTTTTGTTGGATCTTTTTATATATTTTAGTAGCCCTATACACGAGGATCACGACCCCATGAGTTTTGATACGAATCTGACTCGTGTTCGTGTCCAAATAGGACACGAACGCGCTGCACGCCAGGCCGCGCGCGTGCCCTGCTGCTCGGGGTTAATTTCTCGATGCACAGGCCACATGGTCACGTGAAATTTGACGTATAGGTGGGGACCGTGACTGAGAACACGCTCCCAAAGTTTCGTGTAGTTTCGTCGAAAAACGAGGGAGAAATCGCGATCGCACTGATCGGCCACACGTGCGTTCGCGCGGGACAGCCATCGCTGAAACGGCGTTCGCGTGGACACAACACGACACATGGACACGATTCAGGGTGTCCAACATGTAGCCCTATACCTACCCTAGCCTAGGACACGAACACGAGACACGAGGTGGGACACACGAGTCCCTAGACTCGTTGACACGCGTGCACGACGCTGTGCACGGGATTGTGCACACGCGTATACCCGCGCATGGAGACGCCCCACGTGCGTATCAGACACAACACATGGCCGCACGCTAACTCGGCCAGTAGGTCGGGGATGTGTACATCCAGGTGTACGCGAAGTTTCACGTGAATTGGATCGAAAATGAGCGAGAAATTAGATTCGTATCGATTCGGTTCACGCGCGTATCGGGTTTCCCGATACTCGTTCGATGGACACGATACGGACACGGTTTTGACCCCGAGAATACTCGAGCAAGTCCCATGTGCTGAGACCGACGTATTTGCCAAGTTTCGTGAGTTGGTTTGGAGTATTTTGCGTTTTGGGTCTTAACGTGGATTTCGAGTTTTCCTTCAATTCAATATTTTGATCGAATTTGTGATATTTTGATTTCTTAAATTTTAACTGATATTTCCTGAGTTTATATCAGTAATATGGTATTCTGGACATGTGGGAATTGATCGTTGGTTTTATTTCCTAATAATCTACCATTTGTGTTTATATATAGCTTTTTGCTTTGTGTATAATACATATATATATGAATATATATTTATTTCAACCTATAAACTATATGAATATAAATATGTGTTGATGAGTTTTGGAAAAGTTAAACTTATTCTCAGATTTCACATTCCCTTCCCTCTTCAAAATCATTTTCCTTTTACCTATTGAGTTATTATGTATATTATGCATATGTCTACATATATATAAAGTTTCCCTTTAAATAGATATATGTGTATATGTATTTATATATGTGATATATCCCATAGTTGAGAACTTGGTTTTAATCTCAGATTTGAGTCTTTACACAGCAGTCCTTTATTGTATTTTTTCTTCAAGTCTCATATTACATAATTGTATGTGTATGTATAGATATATATGTGTTTGTATATATAATGAATGTGAATATACCTATATGTATGTGGTTTGATTATGAATATAACCATAAGGTATTAGGACAGATTAGGATCGTCATAATGAGCCTAGTTAGTCGAGTTGACCGACAAGTTGACCAAGTTGACAAAAGTCAACTTTGGTCAAACTTGATCCAAATCGACTCAAACGAACTCCGAATGACTTGAAAACTTGTGTATGACCTAAAAATTAGTAAACGAACTAGTTGACCTTCAGTTGACCAGGTTTGACCAGAGTTGACCAGGTTTGACCAGAGTTGACCAAGGGTTGACTTTGATCTAGAAGGACCTAGAATCATGTAGAATTGCATTGTAGGCATTCCTTATGATATGTTAGACCATGTTGTGACTTGTGGTTGTTTTAAATAGGTTTACATCACTCCAGTTCAATTACACATCCTCATCAGCAGCTCAGATTGTCAGACGAGTACATTCTCTGACCGTTTAATTCATGCTTGGACATATTTACTTGTTATAGACTAGTTTACTTGTTGCTGACACGATGTTATCACGGATTAGTACTAATATGGATCTCTTCATGCGATGTTATCCCCTCGGATACATCGAGTATATTATGCTCATGTACTTTATCATGTGCATCGTCTACTCTTGTATTCGTACTTATTCATGTATACTCATGTGACTTTCATGTACACTCATGATCATGTGAGCCTTCATGTATAACCCAGTGTGCATGTGGACTAGCTATCCATGTGACGCACTACCTTCATGTACAATAACATAACCTAGACAGATCCTTGTGTTCTGATTGGGGTAGAAGGAGTATTTATTTGGTTATGTGATCTACACCCTTTTCATGTGCAACTCCAAACTAGATTTAAGTCATGTATAACCTAAACCAGTTTATATAACCAGATTATACTCTATATCACGTAGTTAGTTCAGTTCTTTTATTATATCCTGTATATCTATTTCCTTATATCATGCTCTCTTTTACAGTCTCATTTTTTTATCAGCAGTTCATGTATATTATTCTATAGCTTGTTTTATATTTCCTTTCATGTTATGAACTGTGTAAGAGATATGTATTTGTTCCTGTCCTGACTGGACCTGTTAAAATATTACAGATGATGAGGATTGCTGTGACACTTACTATAGAACAGGCCTAGTTGACACAGGTGACCTGGACCCTCAGCAGGATCCAGTAGTCGCTGAGGACCTGCCATGAGTTAGAGTAGACTGATATTACTATCTAGTTATGAGACTTTGTGATTGCATTGAGATTTATTATGGTGTGGTTTACACCGGGATTTATATTCATATTATGACTCTCTGTTGTGATTATCTTTCTTCCATTCCATCTTAGTTATTGTGATTGAGTTGTACCATATATATATTATTCTCCAATCGGAGCATTTTCTAGATTGTGTTAGATGTTGGACCTAGGACAACGTTCTACCACAGACACTGCGACGTAGGCTAGATGTACCCATGTCTCGTGCCCTTACACTGGGTACGGGTCGTGATAGTTTGACACGGACCATGCTGTGAAAAGTATTACCACGGAAACAACAGAAAGAGAAAGATAGGCTGAAGAATCATCAGAAAATATAGCAGCTACCCAGTTTGAGCTCTCAGCATTCTGGTTTGCCATCTTCTGGATTATGAAAGCTTCTAATGCCCAGTCCAGGGGAATACCGCCCACCTGATTTGTGAATTCAATCCTATAGAAAAATTGATGATTAAGATATGTCGTCCATAAAATAATAATAAGTTCTATTACTGAAGATACATAACATCAAACAGAAAAATAGAAGTATGTATACTCTCCCTGGTTTCAGAAATTTTCAGAGCACTCGGTTCTTATGAACAATCCTCTTGTCATTTTATCCAATAACAACAAATTCCAAATTACCTCATAAAAATAATTAGGACTGCAGAGAGTGGGGCAGTCCTTCGAATACAAAGGACTGCCTCCATCAAGGCAGTCCAGTATATTTAAAGGATTGCCACAGTGTTGATTGTAGTACCCCATCCCGCTCAGTCAATCGGAGGAATCGAAACGCTGACGGCGTTCGGACTTAGCTACGTAATGGCTTGCTTGAAGACTCACTCAGGTGGGTGGCTTCGGTGAACTTGCCTCAGCTTGGCCTTTACACTAATAAAACGATAGTTTTCAAATGCACAAGTAGGCTTGATAATAAAAGAGATGCATCCACATAGCTAAGGAAATAATCCCAACTTGGGTCAGACTGAGTTAGAATATGGAAAGGTCCCACAGTCAGCTTAGAAGTTTGCTCAGCGTGCTTTCAAAATGACACTTGATCCTTTATTCCGTAGCTTGGGAGAAGAAAAGTTGGTATTCGCCACAAAGCTAGAATTAGAGTAAGTCATAGGCGTCGCTCGCGTATATGCTTAATAAGCATACACGGTCCCATCGTCCAAGGCTTGGCATAGCCTTCGCCTGTCCCGTGGTTTAAGTTGTATTGCACGGCTCGTGGCTTAAGTCTAGGCACCCAAAGAGCTTGGTTGTTCAAGTCGAACGCGTGCACGACACGTTTCTATGATGCGAAGCTTGGCGTAGCCTTTGCTCGTCAAGTCGTTACACGAATAAGTTAGACAAGAGTTTGGCTGGGCTATCGAAGTCATAGCAAGCATTGTCCCCTATTGTCCATGGTTGTCAAGTCACATAGTCCCACGATCTCAAGACACGTCATATAAAGTATGTGACTTGAGCGATAGTGTCACCTAGAGAACAAGTCTGTCTAAGGCACAAGCCACGGTTGTGTTGGGCTATTGGTCATGGTCAAATATGATTTTAATAATTGATCAAACTCTGTCTCGATATACGGAACAACTCAGATGTTTACTCAAGACGTTTTGGACACTTGGATACTGATCAAGATTGGATATCTACTCAGTTCAAGACTGAAGCTATATTTGCCACTCGAGACTGTATTTCTTTATGCAATATAATTTTTATTTTTATTAAGTCTAGGAATACATTGTATACCAAGTCGTACTGGCAAATAGGCTATCCAAAATTATTTTTAAAAATGACCTTTGTTTTGAAAAACATCTCTTATTTACAAAAGCTTCGAAGGATTTCAAAAAGCCCAAAAATATTTTCTTAAAATATTCCTGACCAACCTTGACAGAACTCGGCCAGAGCTCGGCCAGAGTTCGGCCAGAGCTCGGCCAGAGTGAACGTTATGTGAACGTCGGATTTTTGAACTTGGTCTCCCTTCAGTTACGGATTGTTACAAAGAGTTCTGTCCGAATTCTGCCCGAATTCTGCCAGAGTTCTGCCTTTGGAAAAACTATAAATAGAGAGGAATTCTGATCATTTAAAATTACTCATTCACTTTCATATCTTCTCTTCTAAAGCTTACGTTTCTTCCAAAGAGTTTTCTAAAAAGCTTTCATTTTCAAATCCCAAGCCAGTTACAATTCTCTAGTCAAATTTGCCGGTACGGTGCTGTCTAGAAGATTTCAGAGAAATTGTAATCAGAGGCTTGATTGAAGAAAGACTCTTCAAAACTGAAGTTGGTCGAGTTTTTCGTATCAAAGCTCGTGACTGTAGAAGTTGCAAGGACTTCGTATGAAAACTTGCATAATTTTCCAATAGTGGATTCAACTGGAAGCTAGAGTTCTTCCGACTGGACTAGTCCTCACAAAAAGAAAACCAGTATAAATTGCTGTGTTTGCGTTTACCTTCTAATCTTTTTTCTTTACAGTTATTACTTTATGATTATTGATATTATTTCTGTGATCTAATTGCTAACAAGATTTTAATTAGCAATATTTCGCTGCCTACTCTATTCACCCCCCTCTAGAGTATTCTGCTTTACGACTTCGTTCCTACAATTGGTATCAGAGCGGGTTATACAGGTAAAGCAAAGTAAAACTGCAGTTATATTTAATTATTATATAGATCACAGCATTACACATGGCAACTGTGAAATTTACAAGTGAAGGCCAAGCCACAAACAGACCTCCACTGTTTGACGGCACAAACTACACTTATTAAAAAATACGGATGAGTTTCTTCTTAAAATCTCTTGATTTTGACTTATGGTCTATAGTTATTGACGGCTACAAAAAGCCTCCTCATATTACTGTTGAGGAAGTTTTAGTTGATAAACCCCACGATAAATATACTGAGGATGAAAAGAAAAAGGCCAGTCTTGACGCATGTGCTATTAACGCTTTATTTGTGCTTTAGACAAAACTGAATTTAACAGGGTGTCGACTTGCACAACATCAAATGAAGTATAAAAACTTCTCAAAGTAACCCACGAAGGAACAACACAAGTCAAGGAGTCAAAGATCAGCAGACTTACTCAAGAGTACGAGGCGTTCAAGATGAAGTCAAATGAATCCGTCACTCAGATATTTGCGAGATTCCTGGATATTATAAATCCTTTGTCTTCATTAAGCAAGGAATACAGTAACCATGAGAAGATTCGCAAACTTCTACGAGCTCTCACGAAGAACTGGATTCCAAAGGCTACAACAATCATTGAAGGAAACGACCTCTCAACAATGTCTCTGGAAACACTCATGGGTAAGCTACTCACTCACGAGTTGGAACTTCAAGACTTTGAAGATGCTACACCAAAGGAGAAGTCAGAGAAGTCGATCGCTTTCAAGGCTCAACATAGAAGAACTGTTGAAGATGATTCTGACGACAGCGACTCTGACTCTAAAGATCAAGCTCTTCTGGTAAGAAAATTTAAGAAGTTCATGAGATTCAACAGAAGAACAAAAGACAGCAACAACAATAACGAAGAAGATCCTATTTGCTACGGATGTAAGAAGAAAGGACATATGAAGAAAGATTGTCCAACAACATTATCATCAACAAGAAAATCAGCAAATATGACAAAGGCTACCTGAAGAGATCTACATCAAGGAAGTACGCCAATACAAGTATATGGCATGAGAGCGAAGCCAGCGATTCAGAAGACGAACAATCGGATGACGCTGCAAATGTATGCTTGATGGCTTGCAATCAGGTAACCACTAATCCTCTGTTTGATCCTTATGATGATTTCATCTTTGTGCAATTAGGAGAGGCTTTCAGTGACCTATTAAATGACTACAGAAAACTGCGTAGTAAATATAAAATCTCTAAGAAGGTACTTAAAGAGTACAAAGGTGAGATAGGAAGACTTACCGACCAACTAGCTGATGTTAGAAATATTGATTCTTCTATTGAGTCTAGTGAGCTTTCTTCTATTAAGCTGTTGTTACACGAGACTATCAAGTTATCCGAAGAAAAAGACCAAACTATCATCCAGCTAAAGGAAGACCTATCTAAGGAGAGAAAGAATCTCCAGTATGCACAAGTCAGAATGGAAACACTTACATCTGACTATACTAGATTATATGACACCTCCAAAAAGTTGGAAATTAGTTTAGGAAAACGGCCTGAAGTTGCTGCTTCCTATTCTAACATGTATCAATTACCGAATCACCGGAACACAACCAAACCAAACACTGTCAGACCAAACCATACCAAACCTATGCCCAAGAAGACTAATAGGCATGCATTTTTCTATACTAGAAAACCAAAACCTACCAATCATGCACCTCACACTACTTTTAACACTCAACATACAAAATATCATTATTGTGGCCTCATTGGTCATATATCCTCTGCATGTAGAATCAGAAAGTTAGTAGATCTAAATGTTTATGCATGGATACCAAAAACTAACATATCAGGACCCTACAAAAAATGGGTACCAAGAGTTTCATCTGTAAACTGTTTTGTAGGTGGAACGCCCTTCACATGCTAGAAGCAAATGGATCATCGACAGCTGTTGCTCACGACACATGACCGGTGATGCATCATTATTCGTAACACTATTGAAGAAGAATAAAGAAGGATACGTCTCCTTCGGTAATAATTTAAGAGGGTACATAATCGGTATCGGTGACATTGGTAAGGCTTTCTATCATGTGATTAAAGATGTCTGTCTAGTTATCGAGTTAAAACATAATCTGCTCAGCATAAGCCATTTAGCTGATCACGGTTATGGAATTAACTTCGTCAAAGACAAATATACTATAGTTGATAGCTCAACTGGTAGTACTATCTTTGAAGGTATCAGGGAAGACAACATATATGTTTTCTATCTGTTAGAAGATGCTAACAAAATAGGTAGATGCTTGATGGCCAAGAGCATTGAGAGTCAATTATGGCATATGAGACTCGATCATACAAACATGGACACAATTTCAAAACTATCCATAAAGAAGTTGGTACGCGGCTTACCGGACATATCTTTCAAGAAGGATACAGTATGTAGCGAATGTGAAAAGAACAAAGCTACCCGATCCGCCTTTAAATCTAAGAATGCTGTAAGTACCACTAGACCTCTACAATTGTTGCATATGGACTTATTTGGACCTAGTAGAATTGCTAGTCTAGGTGGTAAGTGTAGAAGCATGAAAAAAGAGGGATATTGCTTTTAATCCCACATCGGAAAGGAGAAGAAGAAAGGTCTCATTCCACTCTATATATAGAGCCCTCTTGCCTCCTTTGAAGGGGGCACCAAAAAGAAATAAAGAAAAGGGAGTCCGTTATCCAGGGAGCCCGTTCGAGCCACAAAAAGTTACAGTAGTTCTTCTCTTCTTCTGGGTTGGCTGCAAGTTCTTCACTCGCTGTCAAGGCGAGAAAAAGTTGGATTCTGAATACTATGCACCTTCGCGGACTAGTACGAAGAACTCCAAGACGGCACGAGCTATGCTCCATCAACGTGCTATGCTAGCAGCGAAACTAGAAATGTGCGTTGAAAGTCATACGCACAGTTGATGGTAAGCTGTATAGGGTTGACTCAGGTGCTTTGATACCCGAAATGGGTCAACTCTCAAAGCCTCCCTTCCACTTGGGTGCATTTCATGCGCTGGAACCAAGTCAGGGGATAAATCTTGTAGTGTCAAACCCATGCGCCCACGTGGGTTGTGCACGTAAAGTGGGTTCCACTCGCAATACGTGCTGCTCTCCTACTAATGATCTAGGCACATTTTAGGCACTGGAACTGGATCATGGGACGCATTACTCATACACTTACCCTGACGCTTGGCTTTGCCATGCGCCTGAAGAGGGTACGAAGTGTCATTCATACACTCACCCTGACGCTTGGCTTTGCCATGCGCCTGAAGAGGGTACAAAGTGTCATTCATACACTCACCCTGACGCTTGGCTTTGCTATACGCCTGAAGAGGGTATGAGTGTCATTCATACACTCACCCTGACGCTTGGCTTTGCCATGCGCCTGAAGAGGGTACAAGTGTCAACATCTCCTCATATGATTTACGTAATGTGATCACGTCACTCACAGACGTAGATCAGAAAAAACGACCATCATGCACAACTCGCCCCTCACAGGACATACTTGTGCTACGGTCGCCATCAACTGCTACTGCCGCAAGACAGTGGCTCCACCACCAAGGCAGTCTATGTTCCAGCAGTTGCAACATGCTGTGCCTGTCCGACATCATCTCAGAAATATAATGCCAATTGAAGACTTTGTAAGTCTCAGCTAGCCGCATCGTCTCAGCCCGGCGTATTACTCTCCCAGCGCATCACTCCGCCCCGTCAGAGTGAATCACTTCCTCGTCAACGCATAGGCGCATCTGCCAGCCCGGGGCTCTTCTATCATAATGAGGCTTAGGTGCATCAAATCCAAACCATGCATTCAACTTGGCACTCGATGTCGTCTCGTAGAAGAATACTACCAGCAAGCGGCTCGAACATAAACTGCTATGTCCATTCCAATTCGGCGAATCTCGATCTTCTGAAGGAGTTCACCGTCAAAACTTCTTCGAACAAGGAGAACCATCACCCACAGTCGTCTTGCCAAGGAGGAGGATCAGTCGAATCCATCTTCGTCGAGAAGTCAAGAGAGAGGCAATAAAACTCTCTCAAACTGTTGCTATTTATAGGTCAGGGCAAATCAAACCCATGCGCCAAGTGACAACCTTCCCGAAGTTAGTGCAATGAACTTTTATTTATATTGATGAATTTGTCCCTTCGAATTTAGCTAAGTCAGAGAGTCATTAAATGACCCGAAGAACTCAACAGTCGGACCAATAGAAGATGCGTCATGCAACAGATGCGCCGGTCAGATACCACGCATCATACAGACGCGCCCATCAGTACCAAGCACCTCATAAAGATGTGTCGCACGCGTCCCCATGTGCCTAGTGGAACGCAGATCAATGCGCCCACTCAAAAGCCCATCATCCATCAAGAACATTAAATGCTGAAGTCTGATACGACAGTAGCCATGCCTAGATGACAGAGCAGCAACAGCTTTTACAGAAAACGAAGTGCCACTGATGTCAGCGTCATCATTACTTTCTACTGACGGTTACAAGCCACGTGACCGATTAACCACTTGCATGCGCCTCAAAAGCCATGCACCCAGACTGGTTCGTAACTTCTGAAGGTTACGAGCCAAAGTCTTCTCATGTGCCCAATCCCAGGCGCATCCTGTCAGATCACTCTCCACCAAATTCGAGATCTTTGAGCTACGGATATGCGCCACATGTCCTTTGACTCAGTTCAGTCCACGAAGGGGTGCTAACCACCCAAGATCTCAGCAACAGAAAGATCCTCTCCATTGCCACGTGCCAGCCATAAATGCAGCATGAAGGATTCAACCCACAAATCAATGCGCATCATCCATGCGCCTTCCTCCCGTCAGCATCAGCCACGTGGCGTTCCTACGTACAAACGCATCCTACATGTGCGCGTATGAGCAGCCCAACCTGCTGCTTATAAATATAGGGATCATTTCCTTCTTCTACACACACAGACATGCATAGACGCACAGTCAAAGACAGACATAACCAGAGCATCAGAGTTATCACCCACAGAGATCGGAAGAGACACTTAACGTCTTCTTCCCCTCTGCAAGCTCCAACATCCAGAGCAATCCAGACCTTCAGAGAACCGAAAACCGTCGTCAGATCGTCAACGGAGTCAACGCATTACCACTCGCTCCATCGACACAGGACCCAGATAAAAACAAAAGTGTACTCCTAGGACTACATCGAAGTCCTATATTGTAATACTGTTCTGTTTGTAATTGAAATTGTAATCAAAGATTTTAATAGCAAACAAGCTGGTGACTCTGTTGGAGACCTCTTTCTCCTTCGCTGAGAAAGCTGTGTCGTAATCTGACGACGTGAAGGTGGGCTCCTCCCACAAGACACTGGTCGTACACCTCAATCAACAGGCCTATGAGGAGTTCATCTCTGAAGGCAGCACAAGTCCTTTGAAGCGGCTGCCAAAGCCGAAGAAGACTCGCCAAGTCTGGGT
Source organism: Iris pallida (assembly GCA_029216955.1). NCBI lineage: Eukaryota > Viridiplantae > Streptophyta > Magnoliopsida > Asparagales > Iridaceae > Iris > Iris pallida. Next base: position 12,482,854 of record JANAVB010028820.1, read on the forward strand.
ACGCAAGGTCGAGGCCCCTGGCACCATCACCGAAGGGGATGTGCTGATGCAGCCTACCCTTTCCGCTGACGTCCTCAGCAGCCAGGATGCGCCTGCGGGTGCAGCACATCTTTCGGGGAATCATGGGGCTGACCACATTCTCCAACCATCTCCTTCTCAGACAAGGAAGATGCGTCGACGGAGCAGGGGCGCCCCTAACGCCCTGCGTATTAACTCTGATGTACCGCAGAAGGCTTCTGTCTTTGAAAGACTCACTCACTGTCGTGGCGAGGAGAATTTGGACTCCGAATACTATGCACCCCAGCGGACTGGTACAAAGAAGTCCAAGGCAGCACGGGCCACGCTCCTCGAACGTGCTATGCCAACAGTAAGTCAGAGGCATGCGCTCACAATCATGCGCGCTGCCGATGGTAAACTGTACAAGGTTGACTCGGGTGCTTCTGCGCCACCAACGGGCCAACCTTCAAAGACCTCGTTCCGCTTGGGCGCATCCGCTGCGCTTTCTACCAAGCCGTTCGAGCCAAACTCTGTGGTCTCGAACCCCCGTGCCTACATTGGTTGTGCGTCTGAGGTTGGTTCAAGCCACTCTAAATGTTGCTCCCCCACTATTGATCTGGACGCATCTTTTGTGCCGGATCAGGGGGTGCAGCATTCACTTGACCACCCCGGTACTTGGTCTTGTCCTGCGCCTGATGGGGGTGTGAAGGTGGCACTCTCCTCTGACGATTTACGTTATGTGATCATTTACAAATGCCGATCAGGAGAGTCGACTGACAAGCACAGTGTACCCCTCACAGGGCACACTTGTGCTGTAGTCACCATCAAATGTTGTTGCAAGACATCAGTCCCACTACAAAGGTAGTCTGTGTTCCAGTGGCTGCAATCATCAATACCCCTCCAATGTTGCCTCGGGAAGAAGGTGTCGATTGAAGAGGAGTCAGAACTAAAGGTTGCTTCTTGCAACGTAATCTCTAACTCCTCATCAATCCGAAAGGCGACTGGCAACTCCTCGACCTCGTCCTCATCCAAGAGCCAGCTGAAGAAAACTAAGACGACTGTCCCGTCCTCAGGAGTGTTTGAAGGCACCCGGGGGAGAAAGAAGATCTCGGAGGAAGCTGGGGGTAGTCAAGCCCTTGTTGATCTTCATCCCGAAGACGAAGATATCCTCCAGAACATAGCTGTGGGTAGTCAAGCCCTTGTTGATCTTCATCCCGAAGACAAAGATATCCTCCAAAGCATAGATGGGGGTAGCCAAGATGAAGCTCCAGGAGAAGTTCCTCTTCCACAAGAGAGCGAGGCTGAAAGGGAAGCTTCAACCAATCCATCCACTTCCAGTCACGTCATGACAATATACATGACGGGAGGTGGTGATACAGTGTCAGATGCTCCACCAGCAGACCTCGTTCAACGCATGGATACTTTGGAGGGGGAACTCAAAACCCTCTCTGCCTCCATGCAAACACTGACTCAAGCAGTGTTTGAGATACGGTCAGCTTTGGCCAGGGCACCTTCCACTAATTCTGTCCCAGGAGTCAACGGGGAATCAAGTGTGCCCCTTCAACGGGCATCCTTGAATACCGATTGCCGCAAAGCACCGCGAGTATCGGATCCTTCAAATGTACAACTCCAGACTGTACCGCCTTCTCCGACACCCAGTTCTATGGAAGACGTGGTTGAGATGAACAGGGACTTGCGTCAGCACTTCGAGTCAAAGAACAGACATGAGGAGCGCCAGAAGATGGGGATCCCACAACCATACCCCCTCGAATGGAACAAAGTGGTCTATCCTCCCAAGTATAAACCACAAACATTGACACCATACGACGGAAAGGACTCTCCACGCCGTTATCTGACATACTTCCAGTCTCAAATGGGATATCTCCCGAAGGAAGAAGCACTACTCACCAGCCTATTTGTCGTGACATTGAAAGGAGTGGCTTACGACTGGTACTGCAGTCTTCCTGACGACTCCATATCTTTCTTTGATGACTTGATACGCCTCTTCCTCGATCGTTTTTACGATGGAGGGAAAGATATGACGATGGCGTCCCTCATAGAGGTACGTCAGAAGGAAAAAGAGACGGTTCGAGCAATTATCGAACGATTCCGACAAGCCTGCTTCAGACTGCCCCCGGGTATGCCAGAACATGCACTCCTCTCCTCCTGCAGCATGAACATGTTTTCTGCGGTTACGATTTGGCTCAACTCCACTCCTTCTCCCAACTGGAGTTCATTAATTATTGAAGCGAAGCAGCTGAAAAGAAGGCATACAATGCTCGCCTTCTGGGAGTCAGTTTCTCTGTCTTTGAAGATAAGGAAAAATGGCCTGCCGCCAGCAACCCTGGACGTGAGACGAAGGGGAAGCAGGCATTGACTGTCAATACTTCTAAAGGCGCACAAGCACCTACTCAGAAGCCTCCGCTTGTACCGAGGCCAAATGAGGTCTATTCTTTCAATGATGAAGACACCTTGCAACTCTTCGAAATGCTGAAGCAGGGTGACAAGATTAAGTTACCGGACCCGAAGCGTCCCGACGAGGTTGGAAGAGTTGACAATTCGAGGTACTGCCATTACCATCGGTTTGTAGGACATCCAACTCAGGAATGCTATGTCCTCAAGAACTACATCCAGCGCATGATCAATACGAATGTCATCTCCGTCGATTACGAGGAGAAGACAGTCTCGGCCAACCTGGTGTCGCTCTAATTCCGTACCTTGTCGCCAACCACAACACAAGATGGCGTTGTCCCCATCCCAAAGGCGACAATGGAGGTGGTCAGCCTACCACCTACCCGTGACAACGTGAGTGGACTCATCCCACTCACCACATCTCGGGGAGAGGTCTTATGGGTTCACCCAGACCTCCTCTCCGAAGTTACTCAACCGGGGGTACGCCCTACCTCCAAAACCAAGGCCAAGAAGATCAAGTCTTGCCGCATGGTCTCTTCCTCCGTGGAAGAGGTACTTTCTGTACAAACGCGTTCACAGCAGAACGTCCAACCCGACGAAACTGTTGTCGAGGTGGTGCCTCCCTGCACCGCCCCTGCTGCCCAGGAATAAGGGCCCATCTAGACCTCCAGCAACCAATAAACAGAAGCACGTAGAGGCCCGTTTCGACAAGCCTTTGCGAAAGGAAAATGCTTCGGGGCTATCCAAGCCCCACAACTTTGACATACTGGCACAACTTACCGGTACTCTTGCCCGCTTATCTCTGTTCGAGCTTCTTCGTCTTTCCAAAGACACCCGCGAAGCTCTCTGTGAAGCTTTGAAGGATGCTGAGTCCTTCATCAGTCAGGTCAAGCAGCCCGAGGATATTCCGACCATATGTGCGCACTGCCATTGTACGGATGAGGTCATCTCCAACATAACCTTCAACCAACAAGACATGCTGCTCAAGCACAATCGGCACAACAGGCTACTGTATTACACAGGGTATGTAGGTTCCGTCAAGGTGAAGCGAATTCAGATTGATCCAGGGTCTTTCCTCAGCATCATCCCTAGGACTCTGCTCTCAATACTGGGGATCCCGATGTACCGTCTGGCGCCTTCCAATACTACAATCAGCAGCTTCAATGCCAGCAAAAGTGAACCATTGGGGAAAATTCGACTGAAATGTCATATCAGTAATCTTCGAACCGAAGTGACTTGCTATGTCGTGGACACCGACGTCAACTACAACCTCCTGCTGGGTCGCCCATGGCTGCACGAGTACATGGTGGTGCCATCTACACTCCACCAATGTATGAAGTACGTGTCCACTAACGACATCATCCGGACAGAGTTTGCGGACATCGACCCTTTCAAGGGGGTCGAAGCCTACTTCATCGATGCTAGCTTGTATAAGTCGCTCGATGAAGGGGAAGCCAATAATGCTGACGATGAAGCAGAAACAGCGGCGGAGCCGGACATGGAGCCAGAGATGATTCTCGACGCTCCCTTGAAAATTCGTCTCAAGGGAAAACCGCCCCAGATGCGGCCTCCCATGGCGATCAAGCTACCTGGAAAAGCACCGACTTCTCTAGGTAAAATACCCACTGAAGCTCCCTTGAAGATACGGCTCAAGGGAAGACCTCCTCAAACGTCGGCTCCCCTTGTGGCAAAATTACAGGGGAAGGCACCGGTCACCGAAGGCGCAGTTGAGGCACCCCTGAAGGTGCGTCTTAAAGGCAAACCTCCGTCATCTGCCTCACTCAAGCTGCAGGAAAAGGCCCACATAGCCCTCTCAGATCCCAAAGACAAGCCTGTGATAAGTTCTCCTGAACCAGCCCCAGTGCTCACAGATAAAGAGTTAGGGGAATACATATCTGCTGATATAGATGCACCTTTTCTTGACAATGTAATCCCGCGGGACAAAATTTCGTATTTTATCAATAATAGAGTGTCTTTCAATTATTCTAGTCTTCCACATTGGAATGCCATGTATACATTAGATAACGCTCTACGGTCGTTACAAACACAAATAACGACCGTCAATCATGTAAAGCGAGTAGTCCCATCCTAAGGAGTCTATTTTATAGTCCCCCCCGCAGAATCGGGACGAAGAACCCATCATCTTCGGCAAAGTCGAGCGTCATCAAGACCTCCCGCCACTCGAGCCAGAACCAGATACCGGCAGAATATAAGTCTATCGGTACACGGACAAGGCAAAGTACCTCATCCAAAAGATGGGTTACGATCTAAAAAGCAACAAAGGCCTGAACTACGGCAAAGGCGGCATCTTCCCCTCCGGCTCCCAATACCTGAAGGAAAGCCGCAGGACTACTATCATCGTACTCGATGGGGGGTGGGCTATGTCATGCCACAGTCAAGTCTAGAGAGTTCGGAGGCAGAAGAAGTGGAGCACTCTCATTCATCTGAAGAATCAACTTGGGATTCTGATACCAGTATCGGCTCAGTCTTCAGAATGGTGCTATCAGTCAATATGGCATCTATACAATCTCGAGAGGATGAAGGCGATGACCAAATGCCAGAATTTTTTAAAGAAGAACCTTGGGCTCAACGTCTAGGAGCGCAGTGGGAGTCTCGGTTTGAATTATACGAACCCCCTACCGAAGATGAAGTCGAGCAGATCAACCTTGGGGATGAGTCTTCTTTCAAACCTATCTTCATCAGCAAGAGCCTAAAGGAAAAAGGCTGAGAGTCTTTAGTCCAATTGGCCAAAGAATACATCGACGTCTTCGCCTAGAGCTACGAAGGTATGCCGGGACTTGATCCCCAGATCATGATGTATAGACTTAATATCTTACCTGATGCTAAGCCTATAAAGCAACAATAACGATGTTTTCGTCCTGACATCATGAACGCTATCGATCAAGAGGTGGACAAACTCCTGAGCAGCGGGTTCATTCGTGAAGAGCAACATCCAGATTGGGTGGCCAATGTCGTCCCTGTCACCAAGAAGAATGGAAAGATACGAGTCTGCATCGACTTCAGAGATCTTAATACTGCTTGCCCGAAGGACGAATTCCTACTTCCAATTACTGACGTGGTGATCGACAACACATGTGGCTTTGAACGCATGTCTTTCATGGACGGGTACTCGGGCTACAACCAGGTCAAAATATTTCTCGATGACGCAAAACACACGTCATTCAGGACACCGAAAGGGGTTTTTTGTTACACAGTGATGCCCTTTGGCCTAAAGAATGCTGGTGCTACATACCAACGAGCTATGAATACCATCTTCCATCAACATCTATGCAAAACAGTTGAGTGCTATGTTGATGATATCGCTGTCAGGAGCTGTCTCAAAGGTGATCACCTACAAGACCTAAAGACAGTCTTCGATCTCATGCGAGCACATCAACTCAAGATGAACCCCGCTAAATCCTTCCTTGGGGTTTCTAGCAAAAAGTTCTTGGGCTTCATTATCACGGTTAAAGGCATTCATGTCGACCCCGAGAAGACCAAAGCCATCCTTGACATGGACCCTCCGAAGAACCTCCGAGAACTTCGATGCCTGCAAGGGCGTCTTGCCTACATTCGAAGGTTTATAGCAAACCTTTTCGGGAAATGTCAACCCTTCATCCAGCTCATAAAGAAGGGAGTCTTCTATGTCTGGAAAGAAGAATGCCAGAAAGCTTTCGATGATATCAAAGCTTACTTGACAAGCCCGTAAGTCCTGGTGGCACCCGTCGCAGGCAAACCATTTCTTCTCTACGTCCGTGCCATGGATCATTCCCTCGGCACTTTGTTGGCTCATAACAATGATGCAGGCTACGAGCAAGCTATCTACTACCTTAGTAGAACAATAATCAGGGCTGAACACCGATACAACCCCGTTGAAAAGGAGTGTTTGGATTTGGTGTTCGCTATCCAGAAGACTCGCCATTATGTTTCGGGCCAGACAATCCATGTCATCTCCCGAGTCAATCCACTCAGGGTTCTCATGACGAAGCCAGGATCATTGAACTCCCGACTAGCTACATGGGCAATCCTGTCAACGCCGTACAACATGGTGTTCGTTCCACAAAAAGCCGTCAAGGGTCAAGCTCTAGCCGATTTTTTAGCCGCGTACCCCATCCCGGAGTCCTCCAGACTCTATGAAGACATCCCGGATGAGGTCCAAGAATCAAATGTCACCGAAGAAAACTCCGTTTGGCAGGTGTTTTTCGATGACACTTCAAGAGTAGGCCCCAAAGGCCAAATCATCGCCGGAGTGGGGGTTGTCTTAGTCTCTCCCGATCTGCTGGTTATCCAGCGTGCTTATTCCCTTTCAAAGCCATAATCTAACAATGTTGTCGAGTACAATGCTCTCATCATGGGACTCCAGCTGGCACAACAGTTGGGGGTGGATCATCTAGAAGCTTACGGTGATTCAAAACTCGTCATTAATCAAATCCGAGGGCAGTACGAAGTTCGCCATGAAGATCTGGTTCTTTACCATGAAGTTGCATTGAATATTATTTCAACCTTCACTAAGTTCTTCATAGAACACGTACCTCGGCTACAAAACCTGGAGGCTGACGCTCTGGCTGGCCTCGCAGCTTCATTGGCAGCACCCTTCGGGACTCAACACTACGTCATGGTAGTAGGACGAGACTTGGTCTGTCCTAAAAACAACCTATGCACACAAATAGCCCATGCCATGACGACAAGTGCCGGAGTTAATGTCCGAGACTGGAGATTCCCGTTCATCGACTTCGCTGTCTATGGAATTCTCCCAGAAGACCCGAAAAAAGCCGTCTCAGTCAGAAGGCGTTCCCTTCGGTTTTATTATGATACAGCTACTAAAAAGCTGTACCGACGTTCCTACAACGGACTTCTCCTTCGATGTCTATCCAACGAAGAAGCAGCCGAAGCCCTTCGAGAAGTTCATGACGGAACTTGCGGGGCTCATCAACCCGGGCCTAAGTTGCAGGATCGACTACGACGCATGGATTACTACTGGCCAACCATGGCAGCCGACGCCGTTGACTATGCTAAAAAGTGCCATGCTTGCCAGCTTTACGCCGACTTTATCCATACACCAACGGAACCACTACATCCTACGGTCGCTTCCTGGCCCTTTGAAGCTTGGGGCATGGACATTGTGGGACCTATCACCCCTCCTTCATCAAGGGGACACCGCTTTATCCTAGCCATCACCGACTACTTCTCCAAATTGGCAGAAGCAGTTCCACTGACAGAAGTGAAAAGCTCTAGGGTGATCAGCTTCATCAAGCATCATGTCATCTACCATTTCGGGGTACCCCGTAGGATTATCCACGATAATGGTCCTCAGTTCATCAGCCATGTTTTCAGCAGATTCTGTGATAAGAATCAAATTCAGAATGTGGCATCAACCGTCTACAATCCGACAGCAACCGGATTAGCCGAGGCTTTTAACAAGACTATTATCGGGATACTCAAAAAGGTCGTGTCATCCAACAAACGTGACTGGGACGAAAAGCTCGACAAATGCCTTTGGGCCTACCGTACAACGGTACGGACTCCGACGGGAAACACACCATTCTTCTTAGTTTACGGGAGCGAAACGGTACTGCCACTTGAGATCCAGATACTCTCACTCCATGTAGCGATCATAAATCAATTGACAGAAGAAGATAATCAATGCCGTTGTTTGCCATTGATTATAAAAGAACAGAACAGTTTTATGGGAGAACTGGACTTTTACTTCACAATACAAACTCGCTCGTACAAAGAGAGCCTAGAAACAAAACCTAGGAAAAGCAATCTAAGTACAATTGTTTAGTTTTTTCTGGGGGGTGACGGTAGAGGCTCGGGAAAGTGATATCAACTCTGCCTTACTCCTTAGACGATCGAACGTAGCTTCTGCTCTGGCGAAGAAATGCTCTTTGTGTGTGCGGGGGTTGCTAGTCTCTCTGCTCGGGCTCTGTGCGTATAACTCCGTGTGTGTTTCGAAGGAATAATCCTCTGCTGTTTATAGGGCTTTGTGATAAGTAGGGTGTGCAGTAATTGCTCCTTGAAAAGTAGGCAGTTGGAGATTGGTTAAGATTAGCCTTGATCTTGTTTGTTGGAAATCAATCTGGGCTGCTTATGTTGATTGGAACAAATCTGTATTGTTTGTTGGAAATCGATCTGGGCTGCTTATGTTAATTGAAACAAATCTGCATTGTTTGTTGAAAATCGATCTGGGCAGTTATGATGATTGCAATAAATCTGCATTGTTATGATTTGTTGGTTGCTAAATCCGAGTGGATAAGTCTTAGTCAATCTTCTGCCACGTGTCCCAACTGTCATTTATGCTGCGAGCCGCATGACTGAGCCGTATGAGCTCTTGGTGAACTGGTTCGCATAAAGTCCTATTGAACAGAACCGCATAAGCCCCTTGTAAAGTGGACCGCATGAAGTTCTACTGAACAGAACCGTATGAGCTCCTGATGAACTGAGCCGCATGAAGTCCTATCGAATAGAACCGCATAAGCCTCTTTGTAAACTGGGCCGCATAAAGTCCCATTGAACAGAACCGTATAAGCCTTTTTGTAAACTGGGCCGCATGAAGTCCCATTGAACAGAACCGCATAAGCCCCTTGTAAACTGGGCCGCATGAAGTCCCATTGGGACAGAGCCGCATGAGGACCCATCAGAACAGAGCCGCATGAACGCCGTTAAAACTGAGCCGCATAAAGCTCCATCAAATCAGAGCCACATGTGCTCCTTTAAATGATCCGCATAAAGAGCTTTGGAATTGGTGGATAATGCCAACTGTAAAGATTTTTTTCGTCTCTCTAGAAGCACGTAATTATGTCAGGGTCATCATTTTACCTTTATGTCAGAGCTGTCAATCTTTTGTGTCAGAGCTGCCGCACTGTGTCAGAGCATTTAACGAGCCAGCTGCACGGAGAAATGATGGCCAGCTGTAGAGTCATATTTTGAACCACATAGGACCACGTGGCTTTTTTCGAACCGCATAGAGCTATCGGGGACTTTCGAGCCGCATGAAGCTCTAAGGGGCTTTTTTGAGCCGCATGAAGCTCTAAGGGACTTCTTGATCCGTATAGAGCTCTAAGTGATTTTTGAGGCACATGAAGAGTCCCCCAAATATTGAGCCGCATGGAATCTCCTGTTCTTTTCCATGCTTCTACAAGACCCCCTTCAAAGTTTTTAATTTGTAAAATTGAAATACTTTGAATAAGAAGTATAGCTATGTCCGTATAAACTCCTCGTGCCGCATAGACTCCTCTGGCCGCATAGCCTTCTCTGGCCGCATAGGATGTTCTAGCCGCATGGACTGTTCTGGCCGCATGGACTGCTCTGGCCGCATGGACTGCTCTTCATGCCACGTAGGCGTCTCATTAATTGCCTTTGATTTGTTTTGATTTAAAGCCGTCTTTTGGGATAGGATCCCAAGAGTCAGCTTTAAATATTTAGATTTGTTCTTAATGATTACGAGTAATCTTTTGCATGCAGGGGATAGAAATCCAAGAGTCGATCTCCTCTCCTAGGCAGCACATGAATCGAAGCGTCCATCGGTCTACGAGCCCCCCTGTCTGCCTATAAATACGAGTGCTTTTGGAAGAGAGAGACTCTTTACTTTCTTTTCTCTTCAACTTTTCTTTGCCCTTAGTCGCCGTATTCTCTTCCTTCTCCGATCATCAATGGCTCCTAAAGCTTCATCTAGCGCTGCGGCAAAGGGTAAGGGAGTGGCCTTCTCATCAGCTGCGGCGATCGAAGTTCATCCTGACGTTCATCCCGCTATCGATGGTAAGATTTGTGGAGAAGGCTGCACGCTTCAAACCCTAATGAAAATGGCTATGTTGCATGTTTTATGCACAAGCCTTTCTCCTTGGCATTTAATGCGCTATTTGTCTTCATTGAACTGACTAAGTTCAGTACGATAAAACCGTATATGCTGTACTGTATGGGTCGCATGAACTTCTCATATCCAAGCCGCATGGGGTATGCCCCATGTCCGAGCCGCATGAGAATCGCTTCATGACTAAGTCGCATAAGGACCTTTAAAATTGGGCCGCATAAGAACCCACCAAAATAGAACCGCATGAGCTCCTAATGTACTGGGCCGCATGAAGCTCCACCAAATCATAGCCGCATAAGATTATTTGAACTGGGCTGCATGCCCCCTTTAAAACTGGACCGCATGAAATCCTACTGAACAGAACCGCATGAGCTCCTAATGAACTGGGCCGCATGAAGTCCCTTGAACATAACCGCATATGAACCCACCAAAACAGAGCCGCATGAACTCCGTTAAAACCGAGCCGCATAAGGACCCACCAAAACAGAGCCGCATGAACTCCGTTAAAACTGAGCCGCATAAGGACCCGTCCAAACAGAGCCGCATGAACTCTGTTAAAACTGAGCCGCTTAAGGACCCACCAAAACAGAGCCGCATGAACTCTTTTAAATATTTTCTGGCCATCTCCTGACTTTATTTCTTTTATCCTTTTTTAGTAAATTTGCCAGTTAATGCTGCGGGAGAACCTTTGGTGGGTCGCGCCCAATTTGCTGTGGGCTATAGGTTCGACCACATAGTCGAGTATGTGGTGAACCAGCTTCCAAAAGACGAACCTGTGGAGTGGTTGGGAGACATAAAAAAGCAGTCCTTCTTCTTTATCTCAGGGATGATGAACTCAGGGCTGCTGGGGGGCAAACACCTGAAGCCTGCGTTCCTCTTCGGGGACGCCATGACCGTGAAGAACTCCCAAGTTCTGGACATATCTAAGAGTTGGAGTTTTACTTCTGACGGAATGGCGATCCATATTCCTCTAATGGAGCGTCACTTCCCACTGTCATGGTTCAACATGCTACCGTTGGACAGAAAGATGGAGGAGTCTTTGACTCCACGTCGGTCTGGGATGTTCGTGGGCAACATCTATTATAACAACAACTTGGGGTCAGTGTATGCAGGCAAGGTCCGGGTCAGCCGCTACGTGATGGGGTTGGCCCCGGGCAGTTTTTTGAATGTGCAGGGTCCCAACTTCAAGTTCTCTCAAGCTGACACGTTCCTGAACCAGCTTGTTCGGAAGGGGTCCTATCCCGTTGGCCAGTTGTCGCTATCGAGTTGGGTAAACCCCATCCCTTCGTGGACCAACCTGTCTACGTGGATCACACGGGAATACGAGACTCTCTTGCGCGAGATTGGACTCTACCATGCTATTCGGGGCACCAGCTACGGCTTGCCCACAAATAAGAAATTGTTCATGGCTCTGCTGGAGATGTACAACTGCCGTACATGGACCTTCTTCATACCCGTAGGGGAGATGGGGCTTGCCCTCTAAGAGATGCACGCCGTCTCCCAGCTGCCTTGGGGAAATGAAGTCTTTGAGGTGTATACCCCGACGAACGAAGAGTTCGAGGATTTGGAGGAGAGGTTCCCGGGCTTCGTTGCCGTCTACCGGGAATTTTTGTGTCATCACAGCACATGCCAGCAGCTATCAAAGAAAAAGAACGACAGTTCAGAAGGGAACCTTCCTCACACAAAGGCCTGGCTCACTTATCTTTTTAAGCTCGGTGCCTCAGGCCGGGTTGCTCCCCAAAGTCTACGCACTCGGGAGGAGGTGCAGGACCAAGTATCGACCGCCAAGAGGGTAAGAACCACGGGTGACAGGTTCGGGAGTCAATCTGACTCTTTTGCTTATTTCTATCAAGCCACTCAGCCGTTGTCCGAGAAGGCACTCCTGGCAGGGTTCCTGATGGTGTGGCTACTGAATTGCGTAGTGTCAGGAGGGGCTGGTTCTATTGAGGGGATCAGCCGTAACTTCATCCTTCCTGCTGTGAAGCTGGTCGTCAGGGTCAGACTAGCTCTTCTCCCGGCCATGGTGTGCAGCATACACCGTGGCCTTCGTAGTTTCTCATCCAAGGTCATCGCTCGTGACACGACGAAGGACTTTGAATGCATTGAACTGCCCTATCACTATCTGATGGGGTGGCTGCTGATGCATTGTCGGTCTTTGATAAGGCCTGGCTCTGAAGATGACGTAACTGCCGACGATGCTTTTATCTTTCAGTATCGCCGCATGCCTTGGGAATGCGAGACTATGTGCGCCTGTCGGATGATACTGGAAAGAGTGGACAGATACACTTTTTTTGTGCCTGTTCCTCGATTTACTGCTGAGGAAGTGAGGGCCGTACATCTTGATGGTATTGGGCCTCCCGACTTTTTATCTGGCAAGATGCTCCTTTGGCTGCCCAACATTCGGCCTTCCCACATAGTATACCGTAACTGCAATACTGTCTATTTGGAGCCTTACTTGCCCAGCAGGTTCTCCCGCCAGTTTGGGTATAGCCAGTTATTCTTGGACAGCCCCAGCTCTTGCCTGGGTTTTGAAGGTAGCGTCCTTGACGGTATCAGGGCCTGGCACTATTACAACACGATTCATACACGTACCAACTTCTTAGTTCCTGATACTGAGGAGTCGGGGGAGATCTTGTATTTGGCAGCGCTATACCATGTCATGGCGAACAAGCCTCCTATTGGTTTTGACCCGAGTACCAGCTTCATTGTTGGTACTGGCATGGAGGAGAAGCCCAAGGGGTCAAAGGCGAGGAAGAAGAGGGAGAACACGGTTGCTGCGTCGGACTCGGAGTCTGCCAATACAGACGAAGAGGATGACGAGCATGACCCCGATAACTCTCTTCCTTCCGCAAAAAATATGGTGGAGGATCAGCCGCTTGTCGTACCTGGTCCTTCGCACAAGCGAAGCAGGCATGAGCTCGCCGTTGGCGACAGAACTTACTCCGTGAAATGGGCTACATTTAAGCCTTGCGGGCTGCTCATCAAGGTGAGAGGCGAGGATGTCGTCGTTTCGGAGGTGAATTGAATTACAACCATCTTCTTCTTTAGCTCTTCTTTTTCCTGAACTATGACCTAATCATTTTTTTTTTCTTCGTAGGCGTCAGGAGAAAGGGGACTTTTCAGAGCCGGCTGCTGCCTCTGAAGTCGACCCGGCTCTAACTACTCTAGTTAGAGATATGAGTGCCGGGATTATTGCCGTCGGGATTCTCCCACCGATGGCTGATGTTTTTCCAGTTGTTGACGTCCCAACCCAGGGCGATGTGGTCTCTGCTGAACCCGTCCCCGAGACTGCTGAATTTCAGTCGGGTGATGCTGATCCAGTTGTATCTCCTTCCGGGGCGGCTGGGGTAGATGAACCAGCTGCCTTCGGCTCGGACGTCGCTGTTGAAGAGACTACGGCGGCTGTGAGCGAACCTCAGTCTCAGCAACTTTCCTCTGGTAAGATAAGCCAAGTCTTGACTAGTGAGGAGGTTTATTTGCTCTATCATCATGTCCTTCGGGTTAAGCTGATTGATGGTTGCTCTGGACATACAGGTCCTGCTCCTTTACTGCCAACGACGGACATTATCAGGGGAGAGTTGGCCAGAGGGGATCTGGTGGAAGAGAGTGTGCCTCCTCCTTCTCCAGCTTATATTGAGGGACCTCCCGCTGAATCGAGTTCGGGAGAGCAGGCGGCGGAACGGCCGAGGCAGGGATAAATGGTCCCTGTACCCTTCTCTGTTCATGTGGCTCCGGAGGTTGACCTTTCCGTCTTGCCGAGTCTCCAGATCCTCCGGGCTGCGGAGGAGGAATTGGCCGCTATTCAAGCGTCCTTTTGCTCGAAGCTTGTTTCCCTTGTGGCAGGGATAGCAAGTTCCGGTGCATCTTCTTCGACTTTGTCGGCTACCCTTCCTTTGATGCCGTCTTCTTCGGAAGTTCTGGATGAATCGTCAAAAGATGTAGTTGACAGTTTTTATCGTCACCTGAGGCGAGGAGTTGAGGCTGCGGTGGAGAGGGGGACCTCTTTTGCCTTGGCCCGTAAATGCGTCCGGGGCCAGATTGAAATCCTTAGAACCCTCCCCGGTGGGACAGGGATAGTTGAGCTGCTGGAGCCCAAATTGCTAGAGGCGGATCAGCTTGTGGCCCAGTTTCAAGTACTGCGGCAAGTTGATCTGTCTTCAGCACTGCCATAGAGAAGGTAAGGGCTGCACGAGAAGCGTCCAAGCCTATTATAATGAAGGACCTCTGCGATCTCTCTCTGCAGTATGATCAGCTGAGCCGCCGGGGAGAGGATTGTATTGCTCGGAAAGCGGCAGCCTCTCGCGGGATAATCGACACGAAGGAGCAGATCCTCGACCTCTAGAGGAAATTGGCTTTCTTGGAATCTGAGCTCGAGGCCTCCCGTGCGGATAAGGAGGTAATTGTTCAGGAGGTCGACAAAGTCACCCAAACTTCTGCTGTCTTGGAGCGTGCTCTGAAGAAGCTTGAGGATAGCTGGTAGGCTCACGCGCGTCTGGAGGATTCGGAGTGGTTGACTCAAGAGGCCGAGCGCCGAGCCAAGCAGCGGTTTGAGCGGTTGATGGCCGTACTGAGGGACCGTCTCAGAGAATTATGTATCGCCGAACCATAGACGGCTTTTTCTTTTCTTTCTCTCTTTATGTTTTTTTTAATCTTTTTTGGTAGGGACATGGTCCCCAAGAATGTAGTACTTTTGATTTGATTTGAATAAATGACTTTGCTTGCATCATCCTTTATCTGTCGTACTTGTACTGCATTTATGTGCTTGCCCCACTGGGGTTTTTTTTTTCTGTGGACCTATTACCATTGGCATACATTAGTTTTAGGTACGGATAATAAGTTTGATATGGATACCTAGAACAACTCCGCGGTAAGGTGGATATGGAAGTTCTTGGTATCGAGCGAAAAAATGTTGTGGAACAGCTGGGTTCCAGAGGCATGAGAGTGTGAGAAAAGAGGCACGTGTACTAGAAAACTTAGTACAGCATTTTTGGTCAATTATGGACATTCGTGGTCAACTGTGGACATTTATGGTCAATTGTGGACATTTGTGGGCCTATTATCCTTGGCATACCCTGGTTTTGGGTACGGATAATAAGTCGAGAGAAAACCAATATACTTACTCAGAGGTAATGAGGACGTGGTAAATATCAGGGTTTCTTCGATGGAGTCTTCCTACTCAGAGGTAATAAGGACGTGGCAGGATTGGAAACCATGAAGGGTACATAAAATAACTCAGAGGTAATATGGACGTAAAAGTTCTACCTGAGGGATGATTTATTTTTGATGGAAGTGAAAAAACTCAGAGGTGACATCGACGTGGTTGTTTCGAAAAATTTGGGGATCTGTTACCCTTTTCTATGCACAGAAAGTATGGGTAATAAATCATGAGGAAGATGCTATTTTAGGAAGAAAGTTCAGAGGTATGATCATACATGACTTACTACCCAGAAGAGGCGATATGGATTCATTTGGGATGACCAAAGTGTAAGTTCAGCGGTACCTGGGGGCACATAACTTAACAGTCTGGTTGATTCAGAGGATGTCATTCAGACATAATACTTCTTCAGGAACTTGCCGTTGACGGGCAACATGAGCAAGTCCACATTTTGTTTTGCGAGGCGGTAAGCACCATTGGAGAATACAGCCTCGATGACAAATAGGCTTTCCCACTTTGGCTGGAATTTGCCGACAGTTTTGTGAGTCATAACCATCGGCCTCCGAACTGCCAGAACGAGATCGCCCACTTGGAATGTTCTGAGTTTAACCTTCTTGTTGAAGGCTCTGGAGATACGGGCTTGATAAAGCTCGATTCGCTGTTGAGCTAGCAGGCGCTTTTCATCTAAGGCCTCCAACTCTTGTAGTCGGCGACGGTAATTATCATCCGTCGTCAATCGATAGGTGAGGGCGACACAGAGCGAGGAGATTTGAGTCTCCAGTGGGAGAACTGCCCCACTCCCATACTCCAGAGAGAATGGTGTGTTCCCGGTAGCCGTTCGGACTGTAGTACGGTATGCCCATAAGCATTCGCCAAGCTTTTTATTCCATTCGCGTTTGTTGGAAGACACGAACTTCTTGAGCAGCTTGATTATAGTTTTGTTGAATGCTTCTGCCAACCCATTCGCCGCCGGATTGTACGGGGTTGAAGCAACATTCTAGATTCGGTGTTTGTCGTAAAACTGATAGAAGGCGTGGCTTGCGAACTGCGGACCGTTGTCGTGGATGATCATTCGAGACAGTCCGAAGCGATAGATGACGTGATACTTGAGGAAACTGATCACATTTGACGTCTTCACCTCTGCAAGTGGAATGGCTTCCGCCCATTTGGAGAAGTAATCTGTAATCGCCAGTATGAAGCGGTTCTAGACGAAGCTGGAGTGATTGGACCAATGATATCCATTCCCCATGCCTCAAATGGCCAGGATGCCATCGTTGGGTGTAGGAATTCAGATGGTTGGTGTATAAAATCTGCGTGGACCTGACAGGCTTTGTATTTTCTTGCATAGTCTATCGCGTCTGCCACCATCGTAGGCCAGTAGTAACCCATCCGGTGAAGGCGATCTTGCAATTTTGGGCCAGGCTGATGCGCCCCGCAGACGCTGTCATGTGCTTCACAGCTTCTTTGGCTTCTGTATTGGACAGACACCGAAGCAATAATCCATCGTATGATCGCCGATACAGCATCTTTGTTTCTGTATCGTAGAAGAATCAGAGAGAACGTCTTCTACTAGAGGTGGCTTCTTTCGGGTTCTCCGGCAAGATGCCATAAACTGCGAAGTCGATAAATGGGAGCCTCCAATACTGTGTCTCGTCGACCGTCAGGGCAGAATAGCTCTCAGCAAATTGGATGGTGTTCTTGGGACAGACCAACTCATGGCCTATTACGTCCATAAAATGATAAGTATATTTTGGGACCGCCAGGAAAGCGGCCAGTCCTGCTAAAGCGTCGGCTTCAATGTTCTGGAGTCTCAGAACATGTTTTATGAAGAACCCTTCCAGAGACATAATGATAGCGATCGCTACCTGATGATAGGAGATCATGTCTTCATGACGAACTTCATATGAACCCCAGATCTGATTGACAATTAACTGTGAATCGCCATATACCTCCAGGTACTCTACCCCCAGTTCTTTTGCAAGTCGGAGGCCGATAACCAAGGCATTGTACTCGGCCACATCGTTCGAGCAGGGTTCTGTAAGGGAATATGCTTGGTTGATCACCAAGCCAGAGGGAGAAATCAGTACCACTCCAACCCCAACAATAATATTGCCCTTGGGCCTGGTTCTTGAAGCACCGTCGAAGAACATTCGCCAGACGGGATCATCGGAGGCCATGTTTGAATTGGCGACCTTGTCTGGAATCTCTTCATATATTCTGGTTGACTCCGAACTTGGATGGGCTGCTAAAAAGTCCGCCAGAGCTTGACCTTTAACAGCCTTTTGCGGAATAAAGATCATGTCGTAGGGGGACAATAATATCGCCCAGGTAGGGAGACGAGAGCTGAGTGCACCTGGCTTGGTCATGAGAACCCTGAGGGGGTTAACTCGAGATATGACAAGGATGGTTTGTCCTATAACATAGTGTCGCGTCTTCTGGATAGCGAACACCAGAGCAAGACATTCCTTCTCCACGGCGGTGTATCTATGCTCAGGCCCAATCATCATTCGGTTGAGGTAATAGATAGCTTGTTCATGCCCCGCGTCATTGTTTTGTGCTAGTAGAGCACCGATGGAATGCTCCATCGCTCGTACATAGAGCAAAAATAGCTTTCCAGCAACCGGGGCCACCAGAACTGGAGGATTTGACAAATATTCTTTGATGTTGTCGAACGCGCGTTGGCACTCTTCATCCCATACGAATGAGATGCCCTTCTTCATGAGGTGGGTGAATGGTTGACATTGCCCGGAGAGGTTAGAGATGAACCTCCTGATGTAAGCTAGCCTCCCTTGAAGGACTCAGAGTTCACGAAGATTTTTCGGGGGATCCATCTCTATGATTGCCTTCGTCTTCTCCGGATCTATATGAATTCCCTGGGCAGTGATGATAAAACCTAGGAATTTTCTACTAGATACGCCCAAGAAGGATTTGATAGGATTCATCTTCAAGTTGTGCGCTCACATCAGGTCGAATACCGTCCTCAGATCCTGCAGATGGTCTCCCTTAGAGCGGCTTTTAAAAGCGATGTCATCAACATAGCACTCCATGGTCTTACGCAGGTGATCTCTGAAGATGACACTCATGGCTCTTTGATATGTGGCGCCGGCATTCTTTAAACCAAAGGGCATGACTGTGTAACAGTACACGCTAATCGTTGTTCAGAATGATGTATGCTTCTCGTTGTCAGGAAACATCTTGATTTGGTTGTATCCTGAGAAGCCATCCATGAATGACATGCGCTCAAAGCCACATGTGTTGTCGATCATAATGTCCATGATGGAAAGAGGGAACTCATCTTTAGGACATGCTTCGTTTAGATTCCGGAAGTCGATGCAAATTCGAATCTTTCCATTCTTCTTGAGGACTGGTACTATATTGGCGACCCAGTCTGGATGTTGCTCCTCCCGAATGAAGCCGCTGGCTATCAGTTTGTTGACCTCAGCTTCAATAGAATTCATGATGTCCAGACGGAACCATCGTTGCTGTTGCTTGACCGACTTTACGTCTGGATAAATGTTGAGTTTATGAAGTGCAACCTCAGGGTTTAACCCTGGCATGTCTTCATAGCTCCAGGCAAACACGTC
This sequence comes from Iris pallida, assembly GCA_029216955.1. Taxonomy (NCBI): domain Eukaryota; kingdom Viridiplantae; phylum Streptophyta; class Magnoliopsida; order Asparagales; family Iridaceae; genus Iris; species Iris pallida. The sequence goes on from JANAVB010028820.1 coordinate 12,501,812, forward strand.
GATGTACTCCCAGACGAGTTGTAAAAGCGTCTTCCGCTCTTCGTCTGTCAGACTTTTGCTGATAAAGATTGGCTTTGGAGAGGACTCATCGCCGAGGTTAACTTACATCACCTCATCTTCAGTGGGAGGTTCACGAAGTTCGAAGCGTTTCTCCCACTGTGCATCTAGTTGCTGGACCCAAGGTTATAAATCGAGAAGTTCGGGTACGTCTTTGTCTTTTTCGTAGGCATCATCAAATACCATATTGATAGATAGAGCTTGTCTGAATACGTCCCCGATGCTGACATCTGAATCAGAAGTTGGTGATCCGGTTGAATATGAATGCCAATCACATTCCTTATCTGAGCTTTTAGGAGTTGTTGCAGGTGTAACATAACCTAGCCCATATCTGGTCTTGTTGTAATAATCTCGTGGTTTTCCTGCCGGGACTGGCAACTGTAAAGGTAACCGTCGACCAGTGCCATAGTTTAAGCCTGGCGTAGTCTACAGATCATACCCCTGTTTTTGTATGAGGTACTTGGATCGGGAGCTATACAGATAAAGGGGCAGTCTTCCAGTGTCGGGTTCGAGATCAACTTCTACTATCCTGAAGGGCTGTGGATCATTCTTTCGGCCAAAGATGATTGGATGATCCTCTCCCTCGACTATGAATCAAGCATCTTCCACGGGAGTAAGTTGGTTTGCGGTGTAAACATTTGTCACCAGTGTGTGTAGGTGGGTGCCTATACCGTGTTCCATAGCATACATTGTACAAAGCTTATTAAGCTCGAGGTAGTTCAGAGATAACCCTTTATTGATGAAGTAAGGTATCTTTTCTGGTAGAATTACATCATCTGCGGACAAAATATCAGTATGAGCAGCCACATACTTGGCCAGCTCTAACTCTTTTTCGGCTACCCCCTGTGTAAATGAAGACTGGAGGACGACCTGGTTAGCTTAATCATCAGGGGCTCTACTGGTGGAGCAGAACGTGGAGTTATTGGCGCACTAGCGACCCCCAGTTTGGTGTTCGGTGCTGGGCGGAGAGTTGTTAGCTTGCTAGCAGTCCTCGGCTTAGTGCTCGGCTGTCGACTCATTCTGGAAAGACGAATCGTCATCGGCTTGATAGAGGGATTGAGCTCCTCTGTTTGTTGCTGGCTAGCTTTCGACAGCCTGACTGTCAGTGGCTCCGTAGTGGGTCTCGGCACTTGGCCAGACCTTGGCAGTCGGATTATCATCTGCTCCTTTTGTGTAGTGAGCACCGGGAGACTCGTTGTTTCTCTAGCATAGTGGCTGTGAGAGGTGTCATCTTTCCTGGTTTGTGGGGTTGGAGATAGATTCTCAAGGGTTCCTTCGACCCCGTAATTGCCTCTATCTGCTCTTGAGCATCCTTCTTGATCAGGTGCCTCTTCGAGTTCTCGTACAAGCAGGAATCCGAATAGTAGGATTCGACCCCTTTGAAGGGATCGATGTCAGCGAATTCTTTTTTGATGAAGTCGTGCTTGTCGACGTACTTAAAGCACTGATGCAATATGGAGGGCACGATCATGTAATCGTGTATCCACGGATGCCCCAGGAGAATGTTGTAGGAGGTGTCTGCGTCGATGACATAGCAGTTTACTTCCGACTGAAGGTTGCCGATTTGGCACTTCAGGCTAATCTTCCCGATGGGATAGCTTCTTCCGAAATTGAAGCCACTGATGGCAGTGCTTGTAGGAGTCAGCCGATGCATAGGGATGCGCAAATAGAAAGCAAGCTCTTCGGAATAATGCTTATCGAAGAGCCAGGATCAATGTGCATCCGATCCATCTTGACGTCGTCGACGTATCCAGTGTAATACAGAGGGCGATCGTGCAAGTTGGTCTTGATAAGCATATCCTGTAGAGTGAACACGATATTGGGCATTGCACCGGTACAAGCACAGTCCTGGGCATCTGCTGGCGAGCTCTCTCCTGTGAGCTTGACTTGAGCCAGATAAGCATCAGCATTTTGAAGTACGTCACTCAGGGCGACGCGAACATCCTTGGAGAGCCTCAAGAGCTCGTATAATGACAACTTGGCCGGTGTGTTGGCCAATTGTGCCAAGATGTCAAAGTTGTAGGACGTCTCCAGCCCATGAGGTGCCTCTTTTCGGAGTGGCTTGTCAAAGCGAGTCTCCTTCGGCCTAGGCTTGTCGGTCGTCGGAGGCTGAGAAGGTCCTGGAGCATCAGCAGCTGTCGGCTGATGATCTTCAGCCGAGTTACCCGGTGGGGGTTGAGTTTGTGCACCGGATCGGGTAACGACAGCCGTAGCTTCTTCGACATCTGCCGAGATTGTGCGGCAGGAGTTGACTTTTCCACCCTTCTTCTTGCAAGTAGAGGGTGATGCTGGCTGGGTTACTTCGGATACTAAGTCCTGGTGGATCCACATGACCTCCCCTCGTGATGTGGTGAGAGGTACCAGCCCAGCAGCCTGGTCTCGGGGAGGTGGAAGATTAGCGACCTCCATCTTTGCCCGGGGAACGGGCACTACTCCATCTTGAGTCTTCGTCGGAGGAAAGCTGTCGAATTGGACAGACACCATATTGGCCGCCACAGTTACCTCCTCGAAGTCAATGGTCAGAGCCTTAGAGTCGATCAGGTTCTAGATGTACCGCTTCAATTGGAAGCAGTCTTGAGTAGCATGATGGACGTAGCGGTGGTAGTGGCAGTACTTTGGGCTTTCTATCTCTGCAGGCCGAGGCTCATGTCTTGGTGGAGGGAGCTGAATCCTGTCTCCTTGTATGAGCATGTCAAGGATGGGCTTGACATGGCTGTCTTCGAAGGAGTAAGTCATCTGCGGCCACTGCTTCTCTGTCGGCTTTGGTTCGGGCTTCGGGGCTGTATCGGCCACCATAGCCTGTTTGCCCTTGTTGTCTCGATTGAAGAGCAGGTAGGGGGACAATAATATCGCCCAGGTAGCGAGGCGAGAGCTGAGTGCACCTGGCTTGGTCATGAGAACCCTGAGGGGGTTAACTCGAGATATGACATGGATGGTTTGTCCTGTAACATAGTGTCGCGTCTTCTGGATAGCGAACACCAGAGCAAAACATTCCTTCTCCATGGTGGTGTATCTATGCACAGGCCCAATCATCATTCGGTTGAGGTAATAGATAGCTTGTTCATGCCCTGCGTCATTATTTTGTGCTAATAGAGCACCGAGGGAATGCTCCATCGCTCGTACATAGAGGAAAAATGGCTTTCCAGCAACCGGAGCCACCAGAACTGGAGGATTTGACAGATATTCTTCGATGTTGTCGAACGTGCGTTGGCACTCTTCATCCCATATGAATGAGACGTCCTTCTTCATGAGGTGGGTGAATGGTTGACATCGCCCGGAGAGGTTAGAGATGAACCTCCTGATGTAAGCTAGCCTCCCTTGAAGGTCTCGGAGTTCACGGAGATTTCTCGGGGGACCCATCTCCATGATTGCCTTCGTCTTCTCCGGATCTATATGAATTCCCTGGGCAGTAATAATAAAACCCAGGAATTTTCCACTAGATACGCCCAAGAAAGATTTGGTAGGATTCATCTTCAAGTTGTGCGCTCGCATCAGGTCGAATACCGTCCTCAGATCCTGCAGATGGTCTCCCTTAGAGCAGCTTTTGACAGCGATGTCATCAACATAACACTCCCCGATCTTACGCAGGTGATCTATGAAGATGACACTCATGTCTCTTTGATATGTGGCACCGACGTTCTTTAAACCGAAGGACATGACTGTGTAACAGTACACGCCAATCGGTGTTCAGAATGATGTATACTTCTCGTCGTCAGGAAACATCTTGATTTGGTTGTATCCTGAGAAGCCATCCATGAATGACATGCGCTCAAAGCCATATGTGTTGTCGATCATGATATTCGTGATGGAAAGAGGGAACTCATCATTAGGACATGCTTCGTTTAGATTCCGGAAGTCGATACAAATTCGAATCTTCCCATTCTTCTTGAGGACTGGTACTATGTTGGCGACCCAGTCTGGATGTTGCCCCTCCCAGATGAAGCTGCTGGCTATCAGTTTGTTGACCTCAGCTTCGATGGAATTCATGATGTCTGGGCGAAAACGTCTTCGCTGTTGCGTGATCGGCTTTGCGTCTAGATGAATATTGAGTTTATAAAGTGCAACCTCGGGGTTCAGCCCTGGCATGTCTTCATAGCTCCAGGCGAATACGTCAATGTACTCTTTGACAAGTTGTAAAAGCGCCTCCCGCTGTTCGTCTGTCAGGCTTTTGCTGATGAAGATTGGCTTTGGAGAGGACTCATCGCCGAGGTCAACTTGCATCACCTCTTCATCAGTGGGAGGTTCACGAAGTTTGAAGCGTTTATCCCACTGTACATCTAGTTGCTGGACGGAAGGTTCTAAATCGAAAAGTTTGGGTACGTCTTCGTCTTCTTCGTAGGCATCAGCAAATACCATATTGATAGACAGAGCTTGCCTGAATACGTCCCCGATGCTGACATCTGAATCAGAAGTTGGTGATCCGGTTGAATGTGAATGCCAATCACATTCCTCATCTGAGCTTTCAGGAGTTGTTGCAGGTGTAACATAACCTAGCCCACATCTGGTCTTGTTATAATAATCTCGTGGTTTTCCAGCTGGGACTGGCAACTGTAAGGTAACCTCCGACCAGTGCCGTAGTTTAAGCCTGGCGTAGTCTCCAGATCATACCCCTGTTTTTGTATAGGGTACTTGGATCGGGAGCTATACAGATAAAGGGACAGTCTCCCAGTGTCGGGTTCGAGATCAACTTCTTATATCCTGAAGGGCTGTGGATCATTCTTCCGGCCGAAAATGATTGAATGATCCTCTCCCTCGACTATGAAGCAAGGGTCTTCCACGGGAGTAAGTTGGTTTGCGGTGTAAATATTTGTCACCTGTGTGTGTAGGTGGGTGCCTATACCGTGTTCTATAGCATATATTGTACAAAGCTTATTAAGCTCGAGGTAGTTCAAAGATAACCCTTTATTGATTGGGCGAACCTATAGCCCATGCGGCCAGAGGTCAACCAACTGATAGCCAGCGGCTTCATCCGGGAGGAGCAACATCCAGATTGGGTCGCCAACATAGTACCAGTCCTCAAGAAGAATAGAAAGATTTAAATTTGCATCGACTTCCGAAATCTAAACGAAGCATGTCCTAAAGATGAGTTCTCTCTTTCCATCACGGACATCATGATCGACAACACATGTGGCTTTGAGCGCATGTCATTCATGGATGGCTTCTCAGGATACAACCAAATCAAGATGTTTCCTGACGACGAGAAGCATACATTAATCCGAACACCGATTGGCGTGTACTGTTACACAGTCATGCCCTTCGGTTTAAAGAATGCCGGTGCCACATATCAAAGAGCCATGAGTGTCATCTTCAGAGATCACCTGCGTAAGACCGTGGAGTGTTATGTTGATGTCATCATTGTCAAAAGCCGCTCTAAGGGAGACCATCTGCAGGATCTGAGGACGTTATTCGACCTGATACGAGCGCACAACTTGAAGATGAATCCTACCAAATCCTTTTTGGGCGTATCTAGTGGAAAATTCCTGGGTTTTATCATCACTGTCCAGGGAATTCATATAGATCCGGAGAAGATGAAGGAAATCATGGAGATGGGTCCTCCGAGAAATCTTCGTGAACTCCGAGGCCTTCAAGGGAGGCTAGCTTACATCAGGAGGTTCATCTCTAACCTCTCCGGACGATGTCAACCTTTCACCCACCTCATGAAGAAGGGCGTCTCATTCGTATGGAATGAAGAGTGCCAACGCGCGTTCGACAACATCAAAGAATATCTCTCAAATCCTCCAGTTCTGGTGGCCCCGGTTGCTGGAAAGCCATTTTTGCTCTACGTACGAGCGATGGAGCATTCCCTCGGTGCTCTACTAGCACAAAACAATGACGCGAGGCATGAACAAGCTATCTATTACCTCAACCGAATGATGATTGGGCCTGAGCATAGATACACAGCCGTGGAGAAGGAATGTCTTGCTCTGGTGTTCGCTATCCAGAAGATGCGACATTATGTTACAGGACAAACCATCCATGTCATATCTCGAGTTAACCCCCTCAGGGTTCTCATGACCAAGCCAGGTGCACTCAGCTCTCGCCTCGCTACCTGGGCGATATTATTGTCTCCCTATGACATGATTTTCATTCCGCAAAAGGCTGTTAAAGGTCAAGCTCTGGTGGACTTTTTAGCAGCCCATCCAAGTTCGGAGGCAACCAGAATATATGAAGAGATTCCAGACGAGGTCGCCAATTCAAACATGGCCTCCGATGATCCCGTCTGGCGAATGTTCTTCGACGGTGCTTCAAGAACCGGGCCCAAGGGCAACATTGTTGTTAGGGTTGGAGTGGTACTGATTTCTTCCTCTGGCTTGGTGATCAACCGAGCATATTCCTTTACAGAACCCTGCTCGAACAACGTGGCCGAGTACAACACCTTAGTTATCGGCCTTCGACTTGCAAAAGAACTGGGGGTAGAGTACCTGGAGGCATATGGCGATTCACAGTTAATTGTCAATCAGATCCGGGGTTCATATGAAGTTCGTCATGAAGACATGATCCCCTATCATTAGGTAGTGATCGCCATCATTACGTCTCTGGAAGGGTTCTTCATAGAACATGTTTCGAGACTCCGGAACATTGAAGCCGACGCTTTAGCAGGACTGGCCGCTTCCCTGGCGGTCCCAAAATATACTCATCATTTGGTGGATGTAATAGGCCATGAGTTGGTCTGTCCCAAGAACACCGTCCAATTTGCTGAGAGCTATTCTGCCCTGACGGTCGATGAGACACAGGATTGGAGGCTCCCATTTATCGACTTTGCAGTTTATGGCATCTTGCCGGAGAACCCGAAAGAAGCCACCTCTATTAGAAGATGTTCTCTCAGATTCTTCTACGATACAGAAACAAAGATGCTATATCGGTGATCATATGACGGATTACTGCTTCGGTGTCTGTCCAATACAGAAGCCAAAGAAGCTGTACGTGAAGCACATGACAGCGTCTGCGGGGCCCATCAGCCTGGCCCAAAATTACAAGATCGTCTTCGCCAGATGGGTTACTACTGGCCTACGATGGTGGCAGACGCGATAGACTATGCAAGAAGATACAAAGCCTGTCAGGTCCACGCAGATTTTATACACCAACCATCTGAATTTCTACACCCAACGGTGGCATCCTGGCCATTTGAGGCATGGGGAATGGATATCATTGGTCCAATCACTCCACTTTCGTCCAGAGGACACCGCTTCATACTGGCGATTACGGATTACTTCTCCAAATGGGCGGAAGCCATTCCACTTACAGAGGTGAAGATGTCAAATGTGATCAGTTTCCTCAAGCATTACGTCATCTATCGCTTCGGACTGCCTCGAAGCATCATCCACGACAACGGTCCGCAGTTCGCAAGCCACGCCTTCTATCGGTTTTACGACAAACACCGAATCCAAAATGTTGCTTCAACCCCGTATAATCCAGCGGCGAATGGGTTGGTAGAAGCATTCAACAAAACTATAATCAAGCTTCTCAAGAAGTTCGTGTCTTCCAACAAACGCGACTGGAATAAAAAGCTTGGCGAATGCTTATGGGCATACCGTACTACAGTCCGGACGGCCACCGAAAACACACCATTCTCTCTGGTGTATGGGAGTGAGATAGGTCTCCCACTGGAGACTCAAATCCCCTCGCTTCGTGTCGCCCTCACCTATCGATTGACGACGGATGATAATTATCGTCGCCGGCTACAAGAGTTGGACCTTAGATGAAAAGCGCCTGCTAGCTCAACAGCGAATCGAGCTTTATCAAGCCCGCATCTCCGGAGCCTTCAACAAGAAGGTTAAACTCAGTACATTCCAAATGGACGATCTTGTTCTGGCAGTTTGGAGGCCGATGGTTATGACTCACAAAACCGCCGACAAATTCCAGCCAAAGTGGGAAGGCCCATTTGTCATCGAGGCTGTATTCTCCAATGGTGCTTACCGCCTCGCAAAACAAAACGGAGACTTGCTCATGTTGCCCGTCAACAGCAAGTTCCTGAAGAAGTATTATGTCTAAACGACATCCTCTAAATCAACCAGACTGTTAAGTTATGTGCCTTCAGGTACCGCTGAACTTACACTTTGGTCATCCCAAATGAATCAATATCGCCTCTTTTCGGTAGTAAGTCATGTATGATCATACCTTTGAACTTCCTTCCTAAAAGAGCATCTTTCTCATGATTTATTACCCGCACTTTCTGTGCATAAAAAAGGGTAACAGATCCACAAATTTCCCGAAACAACTACGTCGATGTCACCTCTGAGTTATTTCACTTCCATCAAAAATAAATCACCCCTCACGTAGAACTTCCACGTCCATATTACCTCTAAGTTGTTCTATGTACCCTTCATGGTGTCCACTCCTGCCACGTCCTTATTACCTCTGAGTAGGAAGACTCCATCGAAGAAACCCTCTTATTTACCACGTCCTCATTACCTCTGAGTAAGTATGTTAGTTTTCTCTCGACTTATTATCCGTACCCAAAACCAGGGTACGCCAAGGATAATAGGCCCACAAATGTCCACAGTTGACCACAAATGTCCACAGTTGACCACGAATGTCCGCAGTTGACCACAAATGTCCGCAGTTGACCACAAATGCTATACTAAGTTTTCTAGTACACGTGCCTCTTTTCACACAATCTCATGCCTCTGGAACCCAGCTGTTCCACAACATTCTTTCGCTCGATACCTAGAACTTCCATATCCACCTTACCGCGGAGTTGTTCTAGGTATCCCTATCAAAGTTATTATCCGTACCTAAAACCAAGGTATGCCAAGGGTAATAGGTCCACAGAAAAAACCCCCCAGTGGGGCAAGCACATAAATGCAGTATAAGTACGACAGATAAAGGATGATGCAAGCAAAGTCATTTATTCAAATCAAATCAAAAGTACTACATTTTGGGGACCATGTCCCTACCAAAAAAGATGAAAAAACATAAAGAGAGAAAGAAAAGAAAAAGTCGTCTATGGTTCGGCTATACATAATTCTCTGAGACGGTCCCTCAGTACGGCCGTCGACCGCTCAAACCGCTGCTTGGCTCGACATTCGGCCTCCTGAGTCAACCGCTCCGCATCCTCTAGATGCGCGTGAGCCTGCCAGCTATCCTCAAGCTTCTTCAGAGCACGCTCCAAGACCGCAGAAGTTCGGATGACTTAGTCAGCCTCTTGAACAATTACCTCCTTATCCGCGCGGGAGGCCTCGAGCTCAGATTCCAAGAAAGCCAATTTCCTTTGGAGCTCGAGGATCTGCTCCTTCGTGTCGATTATCCCGCGAGAGGCTGCCACTTTCCGAGCAATGCAATCCTCTCCCCGGTGGCTCAGCTGATCATACTGCAGAGAGAGATCGCGGAGGTCCTTCATTATAATCGGCTTGGACGCTTCTCGTACAGCCTTACCTTCTCCATGGCAGTGATAAGGAAGGCCCACTCCTGATCTATTGCTGAAGACAGATCAACTTGCCGCAGTACTTGAAATTGGGCCACAAGCTGATCTGCCTCTAGCAATTTGGGCTCCAGCAGCTCAACTATCCCTGCCCCACCGGGAAGGGTTCTCAGGATTTCAATCTGGCCCCGGACGCATTGACGGGCCAAGGCAAATGAGGTCCCCCTCTCCACCGCAGCCTCAACTCCTCGCCTCAGGTGATGATAAAAACTATCAACTACATTCTTTGACGATTCATCCAGAACTTTCGAAGAAGACGGCGTCAAAGGAAGGGTAGCCGACAAGGTCGAAGAAGATGCACCGGAACTTGCTACCCCTGCCACAAGGGAAACAAGCTCCGAGCGAAAGGACGCTTGAATAGCGGCCAATTGCTCCTCCGCAGCCCGAAGGATCTGGAGACTCGGCAAGGCGGAAAGGTCGACCTCCGGAGCCACATGAACATAGAAGGGTACAGGGACCATTTCTTCCTGCCTCGGCCATTTCGCCGCCTGCTTTCCTGAACTCGATTCAGCGGGAGGTCCCTCAATGTAAGCTGGAGAAGGATAAGGCACACTCTCTTCCACCAGATACCCTCTGGCTAACTCTTCCCTGATAATGTCCGTCGTTGGCAGTAAAAGAGCAGGACCTGTATGTCCAGAGCAACCATCAATTAGCTTAACCCGAAGGATGTGATGATAGAGCAAATAAACCTCCTCACTAGTCAAGACTTGGCTTATCTTACCAGAGGGAAGTTGTTGAGGCTGAGGTTTGCTCGCAGTTGCCGTAGCCTCTTCACCAGCGTCATCCGAGTCGAATATAGCTGGTTCCACTGCCCCAGCCGCCCCGGAAGGAGATACAACTGGATCAGCATCACCCGACTGAAATTCAGCAGTCTCGGAGACGGTTTTAGCAGAGCCCACGTCGCCCTGGGTTGGGACATCAATAACTGGAGAAACCCCAGCTGTCACTGGAAGAATCCCGTCAGCAATAATCCCGACACTCATATCTCTAACTAGAGTAGTTAGAGCTGGGTCGACTTCAGAGGCAGCAGCTGACTCTGGAAAGTCCCCTTCTCCTGACGCCTACAGAGAAAAGAAAAAATGATTAGGTCATGGTTCAGGAAAAAGAAGAGCTAAAGAAGAAGATGGTTGTAAATCAATTCACCTCCGAAACGGTGTCATCCTCGCCTCTCTCCTTAATAAGCAACCCGCGAGGCTTAACCGCAGCCCGTTTCACGGAATAAGTTTCGCCAACATCAGCGGGCTCACGCCTGCTTCGCTTGCGTGAAGGACCAGGTACGACAGGCGGCTGATCCGCCACCACATCTTCTACGGAAGGAAGAGCGTTATCGGGTTCATGCTCGTCATCCTCTTCGTCCGTATTGGCAGACTCAGAGTCCAACGCAGCAACCGTGTTCTCCCTCTTCTTCCTCGCCTTAGACCCCTTAGGCTTCTCCTCCAGGCCAGTACTAATAATGAAGCTGGTACTCGGGTCAAAACCAACAGGAGGCTTGTTCGCCATGACATGGTATAGAGCCGCCAAATACGAGATCTCCCCCGACTCCTCAGCATCAGGAACTGAGAAGCTGGTACGGGTGTGGACCGTATTATAATAGTGCTAGGCTCTGATACCATCAAGGATGCTACCTTCAAAACCCAGGCAAGAGCTAGGATTGTCCAAAAATAGCTGGCTATATCCAAACTATCGGACGAACCTACTGGGCAAGTAAGGCTCTAAATAGACAACATTGCGGTTGTGTTATACCAGGTGGGAAGGACGATTATTGTGCAGCCAAAGGAGCATCTTGCCGGATAAGAAGTCGGGAGGCCCAATACCATCAAGATGTACGGCCCTCACTTCCTCAGCAGTAAATCGAGGAATAAATACAAAAAAAGTATATCTGTCCACTCTTGCCAGCGCCGTCCGACATGCGCACATAGTCTCGTATTCCCAAGGCATGCGGCGATACTGAAAGATAAAAGCATCGTCAGCAGTTACGCCATCTTCAGGGCCAGGCCTCATCAAAGACCGGCAATGCATCAGTAGCTACCCCATCAGATAGTGATAGGGCAATTCAATGCGTTCAAAGTCCTTCGTCGTGCCACGGGCGATGACCTTGGATGAGAAAATACGAAGGCCACGGTGTATACTATTGAAGCTGAGGTCAACAAACTAATAGCCAGCGGAAAGGTCGACCTCCGAAGTCATATGAACAGAGAAGAAATGCTCTTTTTGATAGTTACCATGTTCTCACCACCTCTGAGTAAATATGATGGTTCCCTCTCTCAACTTATTATCCATACCTAAAACCAAGGTACGCCAAGGATGATAAGTCTACATAAAATTCCCAGCAGAGTCGCCATCGTGTTTGCCATTGATTATAAAAAAACAAAACAGTTTTATGGGAGGACTGGACTTTTACTTCACAATACAAACTCGCTCGTACAAAGAGAGCCTAGGAACAAAACCTAAGAAAAGCAATATAAGTACAATTGTTTAGTTTTTTCTGGGGGGTGACGGTAGAGGCTTGGAAAAGTGATATTAACTCTGCCTTACTCTTGGACGATCGGACGTAGCTTCTGCTCTGGCGAAGAAATGCTCTTTGTGTGTGCGGGGGTTGCTAGTTTCTCTGCTCGGGCTCTGTGCGTATAACTTCGTGTGTGTTTCGAAGGAATAATCCCCTGCTATTTATAGGGCTTTGTGATAAGTAGGTGCAGTAATTGCTCCTTGAAAAGCGTGCAGTTGGGGATTGGTTAAGATTAGCCTTGATCTTGTTTGTTGGAAATCAATCTGGGCTGCTTATGTTGATTGGAACAAATCTGTATTATTTGTTGGAAATCGATCTGGGCTGCTTATGTTGATTGGAACAAATCTGTATTGTTTGTTGGAAATCGATCTGGGCAGTTATGATGATTGTAATAAATCTGCATTGTTATGATTTGTTGGTTGCTAAATCCGAGTGGATAAGTTTTAATCAATCTTCTGCCACGTGTCCCAACTATCATTTATGCTGCGAGCCGCATGACTGAGCCGCATGAGCTCCTGGTGAACTGGTCCGCATGAAGTCCCATTGAATAGAACTGTATAAGCCCCTTGTAAACTGGACCGTATGAAGTTCTACTGAACAGAATCGCATGAGCTCTTGATGAACTGAGCAGCATGAAGTCCTATCGAACAGAACCGCATAAGCCTCTTTGTAAACTGGGCCGCATGAAGTCCCATTGAACAGAATCGCATATGCCTCTTTGTAAACTGGGCCGCATGAAGTCCCATTGAACAGAACCGCATAAGTCCCTTGTAAACTGGGCCGCATGAAGTCTCATTGGGACAGTACCGCATGAGGACCCATCAGAACTGAGCTGCATGAACTCCGTTAAAACTGAGCTGCATAAAGCTCCATCAAATCAGAGCCGCATGAGCTCCTTTAAATGATCCGCATAAAGAGCTTTGGAATTGGTGGATTGTGCCAACTATAAAGATTTTTATCGTCTCTCTAGGAGCACGTCATTATGTCAGGGTCATCATTTTACCTTTATGTCAGAGCTGTCAATCCTTTGTGTCAGAGCTGCCGTACTGTGTCAGAGCATTTAATGAGCCAGCTGTACGGAGAAATGATGGCTAGCTGTAGAGTCATATTTTGAACCGCATAGGGCCACGTGGCTTTTTTCGAGCCACATGGAGCTATCGGGGACTTTTGAGCTGCATGAAGCTCTAAGGGGCTTTTTTGAGCCACATGAAGCTCTAAGGGACTTCTTGAGCCGCATGGAGCTCTAAGTAATTTTTGAGCCGCATGAAGAGTCCCCCAATATTGAGCCGCATGGAATCTTCTGTTATTTTCCATGCTTCTACAGCCGCCGTCTACGAGAATTGGAGGCACTTGACAAAAAATGCCTCCTAGCTCAGCAGCGCATTGAACTCTACCAAGCCCGTGTATCACAGGCTTTCAACAAAAAGGTCAAGCAAAGGACTTTCCAAGTAGGCGACCTGGTCCTGGCAGTCAGGAGGCCGAGTGGGAGGGACCTTTCATCATAGAGACGGTATACTCAAACGGTGCTTACCGCCTCGCCCGACCAAACGGGGACTTGTTCATGATGCCCATAAACAGCAAGTTCCTAAAGAAGTACTACTCTTGGCATCTTTCAGATATGTACTTCCATTTCTACCTAGCAAGGGAATCAGTGGACCTGATCATCAGAGCCCACATATACCTCCCTTTCATAAAATCCTATATTTTGAGAACCCGGTTGTTCCATGGCATTCTATCCCCAGTAGAAGAACAACCACGTCCATATTACCTCTGAGTTGCTCCTCTATGCCCTGCAAAGTAGAATCTTACACTCCGTAAGCTTTTGCTAACTATCATTTTTACCACGTCCACATTATCTCTGAGTAAATATCCCGTACAGACAACCCCCGCGTTGCCGTACATCGATTGCAGAACTTCTATGTCCATATTACCTCTGAGTAGTTTCACGTATTCTTCCAGAGCCACTCCTACCACGTCCATAACACCTCTGAGTAGGAAGACTTCATCATTTGAACCCCATATTTGCCACATCCATATTACCTCTGAGCAAATATGTCGGTCCTCTCCAACTTATTATCTGTACCTAAAAACTAAGGTGCGCAAAAGATAATAGGTCCACACAAATCACTAGTTCATGACAGTAAAGATGAATATACCAGAAAATTCTTTATTTTTTATTTAAAAGTAAAGGATTACATCTCCAGCAAAGTTGCCAAAATATAACAAAAAGAAGAGAGACTACAATCCCTAAGCATCATTGGGATTGGCAGAAAGCTCTTCGACCCGATGCTTTAAGTCTTCAGCCCGAGTCCCCACAGTCGCCAAGACTCGGCGTTCAGCTTCTTGACGCATCGCTTCCATAGCCTCAAGAGCAGTATCATTCTCATGCTTCGCGTCCAACTCTTGCCGCTGGCAGGTCAGAGAAAGAATATGGCGGGTCACAACTGCTTCTTCCTCCTTAGACGATATGGGCTCAGCCTGGGCTCGCTCAGTATCCAACAAAAGTTGGGCCTGCTGGTCTTCAAGAAGGCGAATTTTGGCTGTGACCTCCGCTATACTAGCATCCAATGAGGCCCGCAGCTCCACCTTCTCCTGTGTGGACCGTGATAGTCTCTCCACCGCAGCCTCAGCATCGACCACCTCGCAGTCCCAAATGGCCACCGTGGCCTGATAAGATGACCCAACATCAGCTATCAATTTTATCTTTTCTGCTTCTATCAGAGCAGAAAAGTCATTCCGTCGAATACTCTGAAGTTCGAAAAGATGCTGGTCGAGCTCAGCCACCGACGCCTCCAGAATCTCAGCCATATGATCATGGCCCTGGTAGAAGTACCCAAACCTATCACATCCATACTACCTCTGATAGGATTGTCACACCTAAACAACTATACTATCCATGCTTCTTATTCAAAGTATTTCAAAACTTATCCAAAAGTTTTAAAAACTTTGAAGGGGGTCTTGTAGAAGCATAAAAAAGAGGGATATTGCTTTTAATCCTACATCAGATAGGAGAAGAAGAGAGGTCTCATTCCACTCTATATATAGAGCCCTCTTGCCTCCTTTGAAGGGGGCACCAAAAAGAAATAAAGAAAAGCGAGCCCGTTATCCAGGGAGCTCGTTCGAGCCACAAAAAGTTGTAGTGGTTCTTCTCTTCTTCTGGGTTGACTGCAAGTTCTTCACTCGCTGTTAAGGCGAGAAAAAATTGGATTCTGAGTACTATGCGCCTTCGCGGGCTAGTACGAAGAACTCCAAGGCGGCACGAGCTATGCTCCATCAACGTGCTATGCTAGCAGCGAAACCAGAAATGTGCGTTGAAAGTCATACGCACAGTTGATGGTAAGCTGTACAGGGTTAACTCAGGTGCTTTGGTTCCCAGAATGGGTCAACTCTCAAAGCCCCCCTTCTACTTGGGTGCATTTCAAGCGCTGGAACCAAGTCAGGGGATAAATCTTGCAGTGTCAAACCCATGCGCCCACGTGGGCTGTGCGCATAAAGTAGGTTCCACTCGCAATACGTGCTGCTATCCTACTTATGATCTGGACGCATTTCAGGCGCTGGAACTGGATCATGGGGCGCATCACTCATATACACACCCAGACGCTTGGCTTTGCCATGCGTCTGAAGAGGGTACGAAGTGTCATTCATACACTCACCCTGACGCTTGGCTTTGCCATGTGCCTGAAGAGGGTACGAAGTGTCATTCATACACTCACGCTGACGCTTGGCTTTGCCATGCGCCTGAAGAGGGTACGAGTGTCATTCATACACTCACCCTGACGCTTGGCTTTACCATGATCCTGAAGAGGGTACGAGTGTCAACATCTCCTCACATGATTTACGTAATGTGATCACTCACAGACGTAGATCGGGAGAGACAACCATCATGCACAACTCGCCCCTCACGGAACATACTTGTGCTACGGTCGCCATCAACTGCTGCTGTCACAAGACAGTGGCTCCACCACCAAGGCAGTCTGTGTTCTAACAGTTGCAACATGCTGTGCCTGTCCGATATCGTCTCAGAAATATGATGCCAATTGAAGACTTTGTAAGTCTCAGCTAGCTGCGTCGTCTCAGCTCCGGTGTATTACTCTTCCAGTGCATCACTCCGCCCCGTCAGAGTGAATCACTTCCTCGTCAATGCACAGGCGCATCTGCCAGCCCGGGGCTTCCATCATAATGAGGCTTAGGCGTATCAAACTCAAACCATGAATTCAACTTGGCACTCGATGTCGTCTCGTAGAAGAATACTACCAGCAAGTGGCTCGAACATAAACTGCTATGTCCATTCCAACTTGACGAATCTCGGTCTTCTGAAGGAGTTTATTGTCAAAGCTTCTTCGAACAAAGAGAACCATTACCCACAGTACAACGTCTTGCCAAGGAGGAGGATCAGTCGAATCCATCTTCGTCGAGAAGTCAAGAGAGAGGCAATAAAACTCTCTCAAACTGTTGCTATTTATAGGCCAGGGCAAATCAAACCCATGCGCCAAGTGGCAACCTTCCCGAAGTTAGTGCAATGAACTTTCATTTATGATGATGAATTTTTCCCTTTGAATTCAGCTAAGTCAGAGAGTCATTAAATGACCCGAAGAACTCAACAGTCGGACCAATGGAAGATGCGTCATGCAATGGATGCGTCGGTCAGATACCACGCATCATACAGATGCGCCCATCAGTACCAACCGCCTCATAAAGATGTGCCCCACGCGTCCCCATGCACCTAGTAGAACGCAGATTAATGCGCCCACTCAAAAGCCTATCACATGTCAAGAATATTAAATGCTGAAGTCTGATACGACAGCAGCCATGGCTCGATGAAAGAACAGCAACAGCTTTAACAGAAAACGAAGCGCCGCTGACGTCAGCGTCATCATTACTTTCTACTGACGGTTACAAGCCACGTGGCCGATCAACCACTTGCATGCACCTCAAAAGCCATGCGTCCAGACTGGTTTGTGACTCCTGATGGTTATGAGCCAAAGTCTTCTCATGCGCCCAATCCCGGGATTGGGCGCATCCTGTCAGATCACTCTCCACCAAATCTGAGATCTTTGAGCTACGGACATGCGGCATGTGTCCTTTGACTCAGTTCAGTCCACGAAGGGGTGCTAACCACCCAAGATCTCAGCAACAGAAAGATCCTCTCCACTGTCACGTGCCAGCCACAAATGCAGCATGAAGGATTCAACCCACAAATCATGGCGCATCATCCTTATGCCTTCCTTCCGTCAGCATCAGCCACATGGCGTTCCCACGTACAAACGTATCCTACATGTGCGGGCATGCGCAGCCCAACCTGCTGCTTATAAATAGAGGGATCATTTCCTTCTTTCATACACACAGACATACATAGACGCACAGTCAAAGACAGACGTAACCAGAGCATCAGAGTTATCACCCACAGATATCAGAAGAGACACTCAACGTCTTCTTCCCCTCCACAAGCTTCGATATCCAGAGCAATCCAGACCTTTAGAGAACCAAAAACTGTCGTCAAATCATCAACGGAGTCAACGCATTACCACTCGCTCCATCGACACAAGACCCAGATAAAAACAAAAGTGTACTCCTAGGACTACATCGAAGTTCTACATTGTAACACTGTTCTGTTTGTATTTGAAATTGCAATAAAAATTTTTAATGGCAAACAGTAAGTTATATACATTTGCCATTGTAGATGATTTCTCTAGATACACATGGGTATATTTTCTTGCACGCAAGAACGATACTTTGTCAGAATTCGTCACCTTTTGCAAGAAAGTACAGAATGAAAAATGTTTCATGATTACTCGCATTCGTAGTGATCATGGCGGCAAATTTGAGAATGCAGAGTTCAAGCAATTCTGTGACATACATAGTTATTTGTATGAGTTTTCCTATCCTAGGACTCCACAACAAAATGGAGTTGTGGAATGTAAGAACATGACTCTATCTGAAATGGCTAGAGTAATGTTGAACCAGTTTAGTCTACCTAGATACTTTTGGGCTGAAGCTGTCAATACAGCGTACTATATTCTTAATAGGGTTCTAATTCGATCTATATCGAAGAAGACTCCCTATGAGTTATGGTTTGATAGAACACCCACTGTTTCATATTTCAAGATATTTGGTTGTAAATGCTTTATTCTTAATACTAAAGACAACCTGAGTAAATTTGATGAAAAGGCCGATGAAGGTATCTTTTTAGGTTATACGAAAAAGGGCAAAGGGTACAGAGTCTTCAACAAGAGAACCATGATCATCGAAGAATCAATTAATGTCAAGTTTTGTGAACTAAATCAACATTTAGATGATGACGATAATGAAGACGTGAGTACACCAAATATAGCTACTGTAAAACCTTTCCACAAAGATGAAGAACCTTCACACCAAGCACCAGCTGAGTCTTCAAGCAAAGAAGTCGGAACCGGCAATCCTGAGGATATGCTAAAAGAGATGAGATTCTTGGCAGATCATCCAAAGGACTTGGTAATTGGTGAGATTGCCAAGGGTGTAAGTACTCATTCCTCTAATAAAGATATAGCTTCTTGTGTTTCTTTTGTTTCACAGCTTGAACCCAAAAATATTGAAGAAGCATGTAGTGATAATTTTTGGTTAGATGCTATGCAAGAGGAATTAAACCAATTCGAACAGAATCAAGTTTGGGAACTTGTTCCCAAGCCCATTGATCATCCGGTCATTGGCACCCGTTGTGTATTCCAAAATAAACTGAACGAGAATGGTTTAGTGACTCATAATAAGGTTCGACTCGTAGCTCAAGGATACAATCAAGAAGAAGGTATCGACTACGATGAGACTTATATCCCAGTTGCGAGATTAGAATCCATTCGCATGTTATGTGCATTTGCATGTTTTCATAATTTCAAGTTATTTCAAATGGATGTTAAAAGCGCATTTTTGAATGCTTTTATAAAAGAAGAAGTTTATGTAGCTCAACCTCCAGGTTTTACTGATTTCAAAAATCCTGATTATATTTTCAAGTTGAAGAAAGCCTTATACGGTTTGAAACAAGCCCCTCGTGCTTGGTACGATCGTCTAAGCTCTTTTCTACTTGACAACAGTTTTTTAAAAGGAAAGGTTGACACTACACTGTTCATAAAATCTTTGAATAATAATCTTCTTTTGATTCAAATCTATGTAGATGATATTATTTTTGGATCCACTGATTAATCTCTTTGTCAAATTTTTTTAAAGTGTATACAGAATGATTTTGAGATGAGCATGATGGGAGAGCGGAAATTCTTTCTCGGACTGCAAATTAAACAAACAAACAATGGGACGTTCATAAATCAAGCAAAGTACACAAAATATTTATTAAAAAAGTTTGACCAGGAAGCAGTAAAACTACTTAGCACTCCAATGGCGACTTCAACCAAGCTTGATATTGATGAACAAGGCAAACCCGTCGACATACGTAAGTATCGAGGTATGATCGGTAGCTTACTATACTTAACTGCTATTCGACCAGACATTATGTTTAGTGTTTGCTTGTGTGTACGTTTTCAAGCCAATCCTAAGGAATCACATCTGTGCGTAGTTAAGCATATCTTCCGATACCTTAAAGGCACTTCTTCTGTCGGCTTATGGTATCCTAAAACTACGTCATTTGACCTAATTGGTTATTCTGATACTGATTTTGCCGGATGTAAAGTAGATAGAATTAGTACCAATGGCACATGTCATTTCCTAGGAAAAGTCCTAGTCTCTTGGTTTAGCAAGAAGCAAAATTCTGTCGCATTATCAACAACTGAGGCTGGGTATATCGTCGCAGGACGTTGTTGTGCAAAAATTTTGTGGATGAAACAAACTTTAGAAGACTTTGGATTATATTTCACACACATACCCATTTTCTGTGATAACACTAGTTCTATTAATTTGACTAAGAATCCAGTATGTCACTCTTGTACTAAGCATATCAGATTCGACATCATTTTCTTAGAGATCATCAACAAAATGGAGATATAGACCTTGTATACATAGACACACAGAATCAATTGGCTAATATTTTCACAAAACCTCTAGCGAAAGATTGTTTCAATTATTTACGTCGAGAATTAGGAATTTTAGATGTTAATAATATTAAATAATTTTGTTTTATCAATTAGTTTATTCAATACTTAATAACTGTTTTCGAAATAAGCCTACAAAGAGTCTGTCTGTCACCACGACTACGGTCGAAGCGAAGCGGTACTTAATTATTCCCCGGTGAACTTCCGTTAGCTGGGACAGTACTCCTACAGCTAATCTGAAACAGATGCTGAGTAAAAAAATTAATTTATAAAATAATATTAATTATATTATTTGAAGTTTAAAATTACTAAACTTTGAATTAAATATTTGAAATGAGTTGATGAAAAGGATATGGCCCACAACTTTTTTAAGAACCAAGGAGAAACCTAGGTGAATTCGGCCCGAGTTCGGTCCTAATTCGGCCAGAGTTCTGTTGGTGCTGTAAGTTTTTAAGTCAGAACCTGAGGCCTTCTCCTCTTCATCTCTTCCAAACTATTTCATCACAGCAGCAGCCGAAGAACCCCCAAACCCTAGCTTTTCTCCACTTCTTTTCTTCCAATCTACGTGGAGAGTTCCATCCAAAATTTGGATTCGTGCGAAGAATCACGTCCTCTACAACATACTTGATTCTCGGAAGGTATAACTCCTTCTCTCCTCCACTTTCAAATTCTTAGGGTCACCTAGTTTTGGGAAAGACTGCCTAAGGGATTCAATCCTTTCAAGAGAAAGAAGACCAATGCCAGTGAAGAGGCATCGTCTTCCGATCCGAACATGGATTCACTCTTTTCCCCAGTCCACTCAGGTAACGGCGTGTCGAATGAGTTTTACTTCAAAACTCATGACCAAGCTTTGCTTTGGTATGTCGACTTTGCTATGCGTACAATATGCACAGGCGCTCCGATGAAATGGACTGTATTTCCAGATCACCGTCCTTTGTTTGAGGCATTAGGGTTACACCGTCTCGTTACCCAACAATTCCCTATAGCTACTAATGCCCTTAGACTATTCTATTGTAACTTTCTGTTAGACACTTTTACCGTAAGAACTCGTGTTGGCGGGATCGATATCGAGTTCGATGATGTGTTGCTAGCAGAAATCCTTAGTATTCCAAACGAAGGTGCCCCGCTCGATGACATCACCGACTTTGACTTTCCCGAGGGCACGACTCTTGTTAGTTTCAAGAATGAGCTTTGTGCGCCAGCACGTGCTCGTCCTGGAAAGTTCAAGGCCAATAACTCGAACTTATTTAACTATGAGTTACATCGTATCATCTATTCCACTATTCTTTTAAAATCTACTTCAAAAGATGATGTCACTGCACTAGAACTCTCTGCCCTTTATCACATTCTTAAGGAGATTCTTTTTTCTGCCCCTAAGACTATCATCTAGATGATGGGAAGAAGTCACGGAAGAGAACACAATCTCTCTTATGGGATGCTTATCCCTCGCATCTTTCAGCATTTTGATATCGACTTATCCACTTGCGCTCTGGACCCTGAGCCCAAGTTTCTTAAGCTTTCTCGTAGTAGCATTGCCACTGCTTCTCCATCTCCAGCACCTGCTCCTCCTTAGACCTACCCTATGACTTTTGAGGGTATCCATCAGTACTTCTCGAATTTGCAGACTTTTTTTGTTGACACTTCCAGGGAACATGAGTTTCGTGACGTGACTCGGTTCCAGGCTATTGCCAACTCGTTTGTCGATCTCCGATTTGCTCAGACGGGTCATTCTGCTAGTTCTCTTCCTAGAGAAGTGGTTCTGGTGCTACTCCACACACCTCTGGAGCTGGCATATCTGGAGCTGGTCTATCCGGACATGGTGGACATGCTGGCACTGCAGATGATGATGATGACGATGAGGATGATATGTGATTTATCGTACTATTGAGACTGATGTTATTGTCTTTGTTTACTTGGTAATGCTCCGACAAAGCTAGTATCAGTACTCTTATTTGGTTGTGATTTCTTGGGTTACTTTTGTCTGATGAACATGTTATATGTTTTCTTCAGCATATTTTATTCAGTTTAGCATTTTTCTCATAGCATTATCTTTTATTATGCTTCCATTTATACTGTCTATGACATATATATATATATTTTGTGTTTCTTCACTGATTGTTACTTATGCATATATTGTGGGGGAGCTTTCTCTTTTGCAATTATTTTGCTAAGTGACAACGGGGAAAAAAAAGATCTAACATCTTCGATCTGTAAGAATATAGGATATGAATAATTTACAGGAATAATTTTTTTGGTATATTATATCGGTACAATTTGTTTTGATAAAGACCAAAGATGTTATATCGGTCAAGGTTTGTCAATTATCAAAATG
Source organism: Iris pallida (assembly GCA_029216955.1). NCBI lineage: Eukaryota > Viridiplantae > Streptophyta > Magnoliopsida > Asparagales > Iridaceae > Iris > Iris pallida. The sequence goes on from JANAVB010028820.1 coordinate 12,524,140, forward strand.
GAGGAGATTGTTGGCCCATTGGTTATGGTCAAACCTGATTTTAATAATTGATAAAACTCTATCTCGATATACGAAACAACTCAGATATTTACTCAAGATGTTTTGGACACTTGGATACTGATCAAGATTGGATATCTACTCAGTTCAAGACTGAAGCTATGTTTGCCACTCGAGACTGTATTTCTTTATGCAATGTAATTTTTATTTTTATTGAGTCTAGGAATACATTGTACACCAAGTCGTACTGGCAAATCGGCTATCCAAAATCGTTTTCAAAAATGACCTTTGTTTTGAAAAACATCTCTTATTTACAAAAGCTTCTGAAGGATTTCAAAAAGCCCAAAAATATTTTCTTAAAATATTCCTGACCAACCCTGACAGAACTTGGCCAGAGTTCGACTAGAGCTCGGCCAGAGTGAATGTTATGTGAACGTTAGATTTTTGAACTTGATCTCCCTTCAGTTGCAGATTGTTACAAAGAGTTCTGTCCGAATTCTGCCTGAATTCTGCCAAAGTTCTGCCTTTGGAAAAACTATAAATAGAGAGGAATTCAGATCATTTAAAATCACTCATTCACTTTCATCTCTTCTCTTCTAAAGCTTACGTTTCTTCCAAAGAGTTTTCTAAAAAGCTTTCATTTTCAAATTCCAAGCCAGTTACAATTCTCTAGTCAAATTTTTCGGTACGGTGCGGTCTAGAAGATTTCAGAGAAATTATAATCATAGGCTTGATTAAAGAAAGACTCTTCAAAACTAAAGTTGGTCGAGTTCTTCGTATCAAAGCTCGCGTCTGTAGATGTTGCAAGGACTTCGTATAAAAACTTGCAAAATTTTCCAATAGTGGATTCAACTGGAAGCTAGAGTTATTCCGACTGGACTAGTCCTCACAAGAGAGAAACCAGTATAAATCGATATGTTTGTATTTGCCTTCTGATCTCTTTTATTTACAGTTATTACTTTGTGATTATTGATATTATTTCTATGATCTAACTGCTAAGAAGTTTTTAATTAGCAATATTCTGCTGCCTACTCTATTCAACCCCCTCTAGAGTATTCTGCTTTACGACTTCGTTCTTACAGGTTGCTTTAGAGAGAAGCGTGCCACGGACAAAGGAACACGTTCTGTTCAAGTTAAGATGACTGGTTGTCGCCGAGATCGGTCCCGCTACTTGGGAGTCTCGTGAAGGGAGAACACGAGATCGATCCCGCTACTTGGGAGTTTTGATAAGAAAGTACACGAGATCGGTCCTGCTACTTGGGAGTCTCGATAAGGAAGTACACGAGATCGATCCCGCTACTTTGGGAGTCTCGATAAGGAAGTATATGAGATCGGTCCTGCTACTTGGGAGTGTCGATAGAAAGTTGGAAAGCATGGTCATGATTAAGGAAGGACTTGGTAGATCGAGTTGAGTCTTGCATGGTCATTGGACAACTTGCGTGCAAGGGAAAATTCCTCGAACGATCCCGGGGCGCCGGGTTCGTGTCAGCCTAGGAAGAATTATAAATATTTTATGGCCTTCATCGACGGTACGACTCGATTGAAGTAAACTGTTATAATATAGGCTACGGGTCATTCGGTGGGAGCTCGTACCTCGCACGCGAATGGTCACCATATACAAAGATCCAGTATAGCTTGACATTGCTAGTGACCGCTTATATAGATGTGTCAGCATAAGAGCGGCTATCCGCATGTATGCCTTTAGATTTCATCAAGTACTAGCAGGTTACGAGTTAGGTTAACAAGGTACACTTTTAGCAAGCGCTAACCTTGAATCGGCATCGGTTAGGTGTGCACGGTTGCAGCACCATTCTAGAGCCTAAGATTTGGCTATAGCAAGGTCACGTGCTTCGGCATGAATGTGGCATCGTCATCGAGTCGTCTCGAGTTAAGTCAGGAAGGACCGTAAGACAAGTTGGTTAAGTCTGGTTGATCTTTGGAAGGCATGTCCTTGGTATTAAAGCACAATCAAGTCTATTGGCATGACCAGCACGAGTCGTCCCTTTGACGTTATTGACCCGAGAATGGTCTAGAGGTACATAAAAATAATAAAAGTCTTGGCACGACCGAGTTTGCATATGTTTCTACTTGGTGAGGCATTGCCTCGAATATATTGAAGCCATGAATAGAGTATAGCACAACCCTGTCGTTGCGTTGCCAAGTATAGGCCAAGGCGTCTTTGTCATAAAATTGATCCTAAGGCAAGACTAGAAGATAATCAAAAAGGGATTAAGCTGCACAAAGTAAATAAACGTATCGATTTTGGATGGGTGGACGAGGAGCTCACTCCACCAGTACAGTTATGTACAGACACCCACACAATTTTCATGTACAGGCATAGGTAGAAGCCCGATGGCGCGGAGCTCGCTTGGATGCGTCGAGGCACGGAGTTCCTTGGCGTTTATAGGCGTACGGCTGCATGGAGTCAGAACTTATACGGGACATAATGTGTAGACATCGTCGTTCTGCAGAATCTGCTACTCGTCGCCATGAAGCTTGTATTGAGAATTGAGAGATAGAGCATAGTGACTTGTAATATAAGAGAAAAACGAGCTTGAGAGACTTGTAATTTGGCCTCATGCCCACATTGTAATCTTTCAATATCAATAAAAGAGTATTTTGTATGACTTGTGTTTTGCTTTAAATTTTTGCTGCTGACTATTCAATGTTTCTGCTTGGGACTTCTGTGCGACGACTCCCGTCGCTTAGCCAGTAATCGTCCGTTATGGACCTGCCTTACGTGAGCGCAATCTAGGCTCACGCAGCATCACACCTTAGCGAGGACGATCGCTCCTACGGGAGCGGGGCATGACATAATGGTATCAGAGCATGACTTTACGTCCTTGGATTTTCGATTGAATTCTTTAACTCTGATGTTTCGCAAGCTCTGATGTTGTTTCGCAAATCGATATCCTTGGTGCACTCTCTCTCAAATATCCCACGACATGTCCATACAATAAGTCTAAATATTTTGCAAAATCATACGAAAGAAATTTGGTTGAACAAAAGTTCAAGTAAAGAACAGTTGGCTAAGTCAGGCTGGACATATACCCCAAGAATCGTGTTGACCTTAGCAAAGTCGAGTGCGGGATTCAAATTGTGTCAAACGAGAATGAGTTAGACTCAGTTCATAGAATGCGGGATGACTATCGATAGAGGTGCCATTAGACGATGTTATCGTCGATGTGATATAGATGAGCGTGCTTGGGTTCGAACAAAAATTCGAAGTATCATTCAAAACTTGTTTCGAGGATTTGTTGAATGACTTCATCCCTGAGTGGTGTATGGAATAGCTTCGAGGATGTCGAACGATTGAGGATACGGGGTGCCAATGAGTCTATCAACAAGCATCGCATGTATGCAAAGCCCTAGATCGAGTATCATTGAGTAAGTTATAATCTTGAAGATTTTGACGACTTGATTCGAACGAAATTATAATCGACGCACCCAGGATTAGAATTTTCATTGAGCGTGAAATGCAAGTGATAAGAAAAAAGATAGATTGAATCGAAGAAAAGTTAAGGTGTAACAAATAGATGACTTGATCGAAAAAATCGATATGTGAATCGTATACAAAAGTTACCATGATTAGATGATAGCGTACACGAAAATGATTCGAATATTTGAGAATAACTCTAAGGATTTAAATAGATGTGGCTCGATGATTGAGTTAACGTAGAACAATACGACTTAAGGAAATGTGTTACTCGATGACTTAAAATAGACGGATGAACATACATGATTTTGGGTTGAACGAATTAAACATGTAACGGGTTTGGGAGATAATGATCGAACTTGATCTTGAATGTCGAGAAGATTATCCAGTTCGTACGATAGCATCAGTCGCACGACTCGAAATTCTTTGCAAATGAAGATCGTCAGGTTACGTATATCATCGATGGTATTGAGGTATATCAAAGATCGATATACGATAACTCGGGGGTACTCTGATTCGGGGAATGACGATCGTGTAAAATGTTATTGTTCTGATGGATGCTATGCTTGGAATTTTGATGAAATGAATGTTGAATGAAAATGATCGTGTCTTGATGGTTACGTCGATAACCATAATATCGACATTTTTGTCTTGCGTGAGCGCAACTCTAGCCTCGCCATGCGTCACGTCGGATTTGGGAAACGATCGTTCCGCGTGAGCGCGAACATGGTGATTCATGTCGCGGGATCGATCGAACTTAGGAAATCAAGATGTGGCAATTTGGATTGCTTCAACTTGTGGTTTGAGGCGAAGGTGGATTCGAGGATTGATCGGACTTGTGATTGATAATTGAGTAAAACTTGAGGATCGAGGATATCCAATCTGCGTATCGAGAATGAATTAGTCTAGACTCAAAAACAAGGGTTGTGCTCCAATGAGAATGATTATTCCACGGGAGTGTTGCATGGTGATTTCATGCCGACCGTAGATAATCGGACTCGCGTGAGATTGGGGCATGGCATATTGTTAAAGCCAGACGACCTTGTGATCGATTACATGAATTGAGATAAATGACTTAAGGAATATGAAATGAGAATTATGGTTTAGCGACAAGTCATGTCGTAGCGTGCTTGACTTGGGAGGAATAGATAGGCGGATTATATCGAATATGTTTGAAAAGATAGACTATGCAAGTTGCTTGTTGGATGAACGATATTGATATGTCGAGGAAATGGTTGAACCTGACTCAGTGTAGGGTGACTTTGCTGAAGGACTTCGACCCCTTGGATTAAGTGTTGCAAGTGCGAATAGGATATATATATATATATATATATTATATATATATATGCTCGATGTTTAGAAATCTGAGTGATGCGAGCTTGGGTAGAAAATTTCGTACTATCAACTTTGGGTTGATGCTAGTATTAGGGTCAGTATTGGCATTATTATTGGGGAACTATAATTCCAATCCTGACATTGACTTTAGCCTTGAGAAATGACCTAGCGGGTTAGGCGAGACGTTCATGTTGCAAGATTTAGCATTGGAATGATTGATCTTGAGGATTAATATGGATGGATAGAATGATTCTAGATTATGAAATACCCCTCAAGAGATTCGGCTGACATGCATATATTTTAGGGATGCTTGAATATGTGCACGATGCGACTCGAGTGAGAATGACGAATTCTCTATCATGTGGCTTAGCTGAAATATATATATTTTGGGGATGCCTGGGATATGTGCATGATCCAACCAAGTGATATGTTGAATTCATATGAGACTTGAGGAGTGGAAAAGTGTCGAGGATTTTGAAATCGTATTTTAAAGAAAAGATTGATGGCAGTGCGAGCGTGGCTCGGATTGAAAAAATGCATAGGCGTAGTGTGTGCCAGAGTTGTAGAATGTTGAATAAAGTAATAAGTTGATGAGTAAATATTCAGTTAGTTTCGAGGAAAAAACTTTTTTTGAGTACTATATGATGTAGTGCCCCGTCCCGCTCAGTCAATCGGAGGAATCGAAACACCGACAACGTTCGGACTTAGCCACGCAACGGCTTGCTTGAAGACTCGCTCAGGTAGGTAGCTTCGTTGAACTTGCCTCAACTTGGCCTTCACACTAATAAAATGAAAGTTTTTAAATGCACAAGTAGGCTTGATAATAAAAGAGATGCATCCACATAGCTAAGGGAATAATCCCAACTTGGGTCAGACTGAGTTAGAATATGGAAAGGTCCCACGGTCGGCTTAGAAGTTTGCTCAATGTGCTTTCAAAATGACACTCGGTCCTTCGTCCCATGGCTTGGGAGAAGGAAAGTTGATATTCGCCACAAAGCTAGAATTAGCCTAAGTCATAGGCGTCGCTCGCGTATATGCTTAATAAACATACACGGTCCCATCGTCCAAGGCTTGGCATAGCCTTCGCCTGTCCCATGGTTTAAGTCGTATTGCACGGCTCGTAGCTAAAGTCAAGGCACCCAAAGAGCTTAGTTGTTCAAGTCGAACGCGTGCACGACACGTTTCCATGATGCGAAGCTTGGCGTAGTCTTTGCTCGTCAAGTCGTTGCACGAATAAGTTAGACAAAAGTTTGGCTGGGCTATCGAAGTCATAGCAAGCACTGTCCCCTGTTGTCTGCGGTTGTCAAGTCACATAGTCCTACGATCTCAAGGCTCGTCATATAAAGTATGTGACTTGAGCGATAGTGTCGCCTAGAGAACAGGTCTGTCTAAGGCACAAGCCATGGTTGGTTTAGGGAGAAGCATGCCACGGACAAAGGAACATGTTCTGTTCAAGTTAAGATAGAAAACTACTTAGTAGTAATTCCCTGTATTTCAAACGATAGAAGTTCACGCGAATGGTTGTCGCCGAGATCGGTTTCGCTACTTGGGAGTATCGATAAGGAAGAACACGAGATTGGTCCCGCTACCTAGGAGTCTCGATAAGGAAGTACACGAGATCGGTCCCGCTACTTGGGAGTCTCGATAAGGAAGAACACGAGATCGGTTCTGCTACTTGGGAGTCTCGATAAGGAAGTACACAAGATCGGTCCCGCTACTTGGGAGTCTCGGTTAGGAAGTTTACAAGATCGGTCCCACTACTTGGGAGTCTCGATAAGGAAGTTCACGAGATCGGTCCCGCTACTTGGGTGTCTCGATAGAAAGTTGGAAAGCATGGTCATGATTAAGGAAGGACTTGGTAGATCGAGTTGAGTCTTGCATGGTCATTGGACAACTTGCGCGCAAGGGAAAATTTGTCGAACGATCCTGGGGCGTCGAGTTCATGTCGGCTTAGGAGGAATTGCAAATATTATACGGCCTTTATCGATGGTATGACTCGATTGAAGTGAGCTGTTACAATATAGGCTGCGGGTCATTCGGTGGGAGCTCGTACCTCACACGCGAATGGTCACCGTATGAAAAGATCCAGTATAGCTTGATATTGCTAGTGACCGCTATTATAGATGTGTCGGCATAAGAGCAGCTATCCGCGTGTATACCTTTGGTTTGCGTCAAGAACTAGCAGGTTACGAGTTGGGTTAACAAGGTATACTTTTAGCAAGCGCTAACCTTGAATCGGTGTGGGTTAGATGTGCACGGTTGCAGCACTATTCTTGAGCCTAAGATTTGGCTATAGCAAGGTCACATGCTTCGACATGAATGTGGCGTCGTCATCGAGTCGTCTCGAGTTAATTCAGGCAGCGCCGTAAGGCAAGTTGGTTAAGTCTGGTTTATCCTTGGGAGGCACGGCCTCGGTCTTAAGGCACGATCAAGTCTATTGGCACGACCAGCACGAGTCGTCCCCTTGACGTCATTGGCACGAGAATGGTCTAGAGGTACATAAAAACAATGAAAGTCTTGGCACGAACGAGTTTGCATAAGTTTCTACTTGGTGAGGTACTGCCTCGAATATATTGAACCCACGAATATAGTATAGCACGACCTTGTCGTTGCGTTGCCAAGTATAGGCCAAGACGTCTTTGTCCTAAAATTGATCCTAAGGCAAGACTAGAAAGACAATCAAAAAAGGATTAAGCTGCACAAAGTAAATGAACGTGTCGGTTTTGTATGGGTGGATGAGGAGCTCACTTCACCAGTACAATTGAGTACTAACACCCATACAGTTTTCATGTACAGGCAAAGGTAGAAGCCCGATGGCGCGGAGCTCGCTTAGATGCGTCGAGGCACGGAGTTCCTTGGCGTTTCAAGGCGTGTGGCCGCATGGAGTCAGAACTTATACGGGATATAATGTGTGGACATCGCCGTTTTGTAGAATCTGTCACTAGTCGCCTTGAAGCTTGTATTGAGAATTAAGAGAGAGCCGAATGACTTATAATATGAGAAAAAAGTGAGCTTGAGAGACTTGTAATTTGGCCTCGTTCCCACATTGTAATCTTTGTTCAATATCAATAAAAGAGTATTTTGTATGACTTATGTTTTGCTTTAAATTTTTGCTGCTGACTATTCAATGTTTCTGCTTGGGACTTCTGTGCGACGACCCCTGTCGCTTAGCCAGTAATCAGCCATTATGGACCTGCCTTGTGTGAGCGCAATCTAGGCTCACGCGATATCACGGCGCCTTAGTGAGGACGATCGCTCCTACAGGAGCGGGGCGTGGCATTGATAGTCCTGTTTTAGAATTGGACTGTCAACTCTTTGGCAGTCCTAAATCATTGATGGACTGCCACATTTTCTGCAGTCCTCTGTTATCTATTAGCATGGGCTAGAGATCAAGAGGTTTGGTCAAAAAATTAGCTTGAACTATTCTGGTATAGTCATGGAAATCCAAACATTCAGATTTATTGTGAAGCTTGATGAGCTAACTATCAAAAGTTGGCATATGTATCCATAGATTTCCAACCATATACCGCAATCCTATAACGGATAGATGATTCATTGCTTATCTTCTTTGTGATATGTATAATCCATATTAATGTTCTTATTAGCAATAAGTTCTTATTAAATGACATGATTTGGTATCTGTACATACAACAAGCGTATGACAGAGAAAGAAGATGTTAGCAAAATCAATAAAGAACTTAGTTATGTTAAAAACATATGATATATGGCTTCCTCAGCCCCTGCTGTCCCTGGCTAATTTGTACAGTTTCCTTTGATAATCTTTCATGCATTTTGAGAATTTGACTGATCCTATTTTTTTTCTTTCAGATTCATGGCCTTGCTGAATATATTGCACAAGTGCCCTCTTCTTGTACTGTATGGTTTTCTAATTTGCTCGTCTTGCAAGATTTGCATCTAATTTTTTTATGGTTCATGTTACAGGAAGAGATGGATAGAAGATTTGCATCTAATTTGAGCTAGGGTTAAATTCTATGACCTAGAAATGTTGGGAGAGAAGAAAAGAGTAGAGATGGATAGAAGATTTGCATCTAATTTAGACTAGGGTTTAATTCTATGACCCAAAAATGTTGGAAGAGAAGAAAAGAGTAGAGGGAGAGAAGAAAAGAGTAGAGGGAGGGAGAAAAGAAATAAAAAGTTGATATTTATACCTTTCTTTGGGCTAGCCCCAAGTAAAAAAATGGATGGCAAACTTGTAATTTTTGTGAATATTTTTGGACTAGTCCCAAGTAAAAGTGGTAGTGCCCTTAGAAAAAGTCTTAGAGCATCTCCAACCCTATTGTGAGTTTAGAAAAAATGGTTGCCACATAGGAATGACAAACTTTCATTCCAAAAATTCTTCTCCAATGCAAATGTAGAATAAAACATGAAGTTGACATGGCAATGACATGGCAAGGAGAATGTGAAGTTGGTTGTCTAGATCTAGACAATGCACTTCACAATGACTTTGTTTCCATATCATCAATTATGAATAGAAATATTTATAAAAAAGTTCAAAAAGTGGAGGAGTTGCCTTGGAAGTTGGAAAAAATACTTTTTATTGTCTCCTCAATACTTTTGCATTGGAGAGAGTTTTTCTATCTCATTGTCTTTTGAGATATAGTTTTGCCACATAAATAAGACACTGTATTGTGGCTCATGCCACATAGGAGCCACCTAAGACTCACAACACTTAACAAGACAATAGGGTTGGAGATGCTCTTATTTATTATGTAACACTTAGAAATCGTTGGAAAAGTTAATAATAATTTTTCTTTTTGCAACATGTGCCTTTCACATGAGAAGAAAAGTGTTATATAGATACACACTTGGATTCTTTTTTTTGACTTGGCATCAGGATCTGGTCGTTTCGATTGGCATGTATAGGTTATACCTAAATTTGATCCTAATTTAATAATGGTTCTACGATGTTGCGGATATTTGCTGCACTATGTTTTGATGCAAAGTGCCGAAAGAGATGTCACCACTGTTGTAGTTGTCTTTTGCTCTGGTTTTCTTCCTTGTCATGCTTATTGCCATAGGTGAGTCTCCATAATTGCAATATTGTAGTGTTTTGATTATTTGTTCATTTGTTGACTGTTGGCCCCTTTCTTCTTATTAAGGAGTACATACTCAGGTATGCACAATTTGACTGATGTTGTAGCTGGAATCAGCAGTATGCTTGTTGTACTCGACTTTTGGCTTACAATTTAAGGCTCTGTCGACGATTTCATTGTTGTATTCGACTTTTGGCTTACAATTCAAGTCTCTTCCTGGATTTGCTTTTGCAATTACTTCCTTTTGGGCAAGTCTTTATTTCTTACTATGTTTCGCCTATCCAACCCCAAAAGTCCTAACTTCGAGTTTCAACTATCATATCATACAGCCTTTAAGGAATAGTAAGTCTATTCTACCTTCATCTTAGAGTAAATTGTTGCTCCACATTGGCATTTTGGAATGCCCTTCTCGGACACGGATACTGGAATGAATTTTTAGATAGTTTTTTTTTCCAGTTAACTGGAAGGTATAACTATTAAAATTTGTAGTATTGTGCAAGTAAAAGGACAAATTACTAGGAACTTATGTCCTTTGAATCTTGTTATTAATGAAAAACTTATCGATTGAGAGGGAAAAATCATAGGTGGCGTTAAAGTTTTGGGAAGGCTAGACATACGCAAATGCACTAGTATGAAAGATATCTGCAGTTAAGATTTCCATGATAAGTTCAACCTATTCAAAACCAGTTTTTACTTTCAATGGATTTCTAGTGATGTCCTTTGGTATAGATCATTAAGACTAAAGTGGAACCATGTGAAGTCATTTGCTTTTCATATATTGCGTGGACAACATCCTTTAAACTGGATTAGCATAGAACCCTTAGTTGTGCACTCTTTTCTCTTTTGTTATGTATCATTTGCTTTCCACGCTATGAAGTTGACCAACTTGGCAATTTGTCAATCAACATACACAGTTTCCAAACAAATTCAACAAGTTTTAAGTATGAATGAATCTACTATGAGATTGAAAGCAGTAGACATGTAATTATGTCAAGAAAAAAAACTGCAAGGAATAAACATAACTCAAAAATTGTAGCTTGGACAATTGAGGATAGAAGAAAGCTATAGGTAGGCAGGTGTTACCCTAGTGTTGCAGAGTGGCAATAAAAATAAGGATCTATTGGAGACGTCTTTTCAATCCAAACGAATGATCATAGTGCATATAGTTGTATTTTGCTTGTAGCCCATTGTTTCAAACTAAAAATGAGCAAGAGTCTTACTCCCTTGAAAATAAGGATATGTCTCAGTGAGGGCTTTCTGCAGTTGCAAGAGTTCTCATCCTTGAGAATAGAGATCGGTTAGCACTTTATGCAGTGAGAGTCTCGCTTCTTGTCTTTGCGACTTCTATCATCGACCCTTCAATTTGCTTAATTTATCAAATATATGAGGTTAATGCAGTGTTAACTCCTTGATTGAATTCATTATTTTTTGTCTTTTATTATTTGGACTTCTTGCTAACTCAAGTAAGGATTTTTTGGTATGACACTTGGTTCACATAAGAGTAAATCCTCTCCCAATTGGAAATACTTTTGGTATGGCACTTGGTTAACGTATTTTCTTAACCATCAGTATAGTAAAATGGCAGGATAGGTAAATTATGCTTTCCTCTTCTACTGCATTTCTTGGGCAAAGATTAATAGGAATTGCTAGAACTAAGGGTTTACCTAAATAAACATGATTGAGGTTGTAACAAAGATATAATTATTTTGTTAAGGCTACAAAGAAAATGGTCTTTCACATAGCTGATGGAAGACAAGATTAAATACCTGATGCCAAATTTCAGGATAAAGGCTTTGTTGTTGTATCAACTATTTGTAGAATTCACAACAGCAAGCAGAAATGGTGGCTTTCCCTACCGCAAATATCTGAGAGGCTAAAAACAAGTTCTGGTTCCTCATCCCTACATACCCATATCAAGAAGTAAATCAAAGAAATGTTGCTCTGGTTTTTATTTTATATTAATTAGAGGCCTATACAATATAGAGGTGACAGTTTTTATTTGAACTTGCAGGAGGAGACATCGGTCGACTGAGTGATAAGAAGAGTGAGTGGAGACAGCTACCAAGTTTTACTGATTGATGATGCTCGTCACACACAGAATATAGGTAATATGGCTGAACCACACAGTTTGTTGGTTGAGCTTAATTCTCAACCTAACAAAGTTTACTTTTTCTTTAGAAAATTTTGTGATATATCTGATATCATTGTTTCTTAGTTTAAGTTTTAGCATCCTTCATGAGAACTTAAGGTTCCATTTATACTTGTTGTAGTGGAAAAGGCATTGCCCCAGGTGGTTCCACTTCCATCTGTAACATTTGCCGAAGCAAGGAAACTCTTTCATGAATCAAGGCAAAATGGTGTTGCAGTTGTCATTAATAGTCACTGTAAAGGTATCAACCCAAATGCTTTTTCAATTTCACTAATCACAAAGCCAACTTTTAGTTTTGGAGATTGTAACAAGTTTATGATAATTTGTTTGAATACAAAACTTACACATAACTACATAAGTATTCTCTTGCTAATTATCTCTATGACTGAGTATGAATTACATGTCGAGTTCTATGCACAAATGATGATACGCCATGGACTCCGATCAGCCATTGAACCAGATTCAAGCATGGCATAAAGCCGCTGCACTCGCAGCTTGGAGTTGCTCTATGGTAGGAATTTTGGACATCTTATCAACTGTTAAAGCTACATATTTTATTTGGGTGACAGAGGTAGACCCGGAAGCACCGATTTTTGATGGTCCGCAAAATGGCAATTATAAACTTTGTGATATAGCCGATGGAGGTTTTGTGATTTGGCCAAAGTATCACTTGCGAAATTTCTAGCTTTTTTACTTTTGACATAATTTTGATAACTCTATTAAACTTTATGTTGTAATGCAAGTAAGTAGCAATTTTGTGGGCAACACATCAATTGTGAGTGCAAGCAAGTACCAGTCCTGCAAATGTAAAGGACAAATAAAGAATACATGTTCAAAAATGTTAGTACTTGTGAAAATAGTGATTTTAGCAACATATTAATTGATGCTTGATGCATTTTCTCATCTTTTTTACATAAGGTTGTTTCCCACTGTTGGAAAGATATTGCTTCAAGTTAATGAGAAGAACCATAGCTAAGTTGTTTGCATCTTATTGTATGTTGTGGGTACCTATGAATGGACCTAAAGCTTTCCATGTAACACTATTTGTGCAAGTGGTGGAAAAGATGGCTAACAATCTGTTTGTGAGGAAAATAATTAATTTATCAACAATTTTTTTTACCGTTGGGCAACACTTTTTAACTGTTAGAAAGTAAAATTTCACATTGCTTTTTACTGTTAGGATATATAATTTACCAACACTTATTTACTGTTAGGAAATTAATTTTTCTAACGGTATTTTATTGTTAGAAAATTCTACTTGCCAACAGGTTTTTACCGTTAGCAAAAAAATTTCCCTGACGGTAAAAAATTGTTACAATGACCGTTAGAAAAATTTCCCACGCCAGATATCCAACGGTAAAAAAATGTTAGGAAATTCTTTCCTAACGCTTATAGTCGTTAGGAAACGACTATTTTGGTGTAGTGATACCAAAACTACACAATATGACCTCAGATGATGGAACAGACTATTCCATTGAGTCAACAATGGTCCAATTAGTCTAGGATCGATATAAGGAAGTCCAAATAGGAAATATTGAATTAGTTACGATCAAGATCAATCCAATCTAATAAAAAATTTGTTAAATAAGAAAGAATTTCTTTAATAAGAAAATTATATATTTATTTAGAAAACTATTTAGAAATTATTTAAGGTATTTAAAAATGATATTTATTAGTCAATTTTTTTTTAGAAAAATACTTAAAAACTTATATTAAAAGTAGATGTAGGCTCAAGCTCAATATAATATTTTGTTATAATATAAATTTTAGAAAATCATTTAATATATATTTATTTATCTAGAAAAGTAATATAAACTATTTAAACTTAGTAGAAATATTAGATACATAGAGCCCAATTCATTTAATAATAGAACCCATAATATTACCATATGCATAATGTTTACATATATAAAACCCAAAATTGTTTACATAACTTTTAAAACCCAAAATGCCTATTCCATATTTTAAAGCCCAAAACCAATGGCCCAATAATAAATAAAATCTAAAATTTACCTCATTTGCTTTAAGCCCAACTATAAAGCCTAATTCATAAATTGGGATCCCAAACTAAATAATAATAATATTATTACTAACAGTAACATAACATATAATAATAATAATAATAATAATAATAATAATAATAATAATAATAATAATAATAGTAATAGTTGTAGTAGTAATAATAATAATAATTAAAATAAAATAAAAAGAAACAAGAAGAGAAAAAGAGAGTGAAAAAGAAAATGGGAAAGGGAAAGAGAGCGAGAGAGAACGAGAGCGGTGGAAAGGAGCTGTGGAGAGAGGGGGTTCCAGAGGGAAGGAGTTGGGGAAGCCGGAGGAGGAGGCGGCGCGACGAAGGGAGTCGACAGAGGCGCATGCCGCGGAGGCTCGAGATCCACGGGAGGTCAAGCACGGTGTGTCGAAGGCTCGGGTGTCATGCCTCGATTCTGCAGAATCGATAGTCATCTCCCAGACGTGATGTCGTGCGAACCTAAGTTTCGTCCGCACAAGATAAGTCATAAGGTTATCCGAAACACAACAATAGAGAGTATGCAGAGAAATTGAACAACACATATGATATAGAAGAACTTCACTTTATTGATAATGTACATCATTTACATGACCCTATTGCAACTTGATGCCGCACGAGTTTACAAACTTGTCTCAAAACGAACGATAATGAGATAGTTGTTGTAAACCCCCTAAAATTTCTACTTAAGATTTTTATATATAAATTGAGTATTTAAAATTTTTTTACTTGGTATTTGTACGTCGCATAGTCGTATGGGTCGTCGCGTACGAGTTCGCATTTTTGTATGTCTCGTCCAGTGTGAATATGTACGAGGTACATATTTTTGTAAAAATATTTTATTTTAAAAATCTTGGTTTTTCAAATAATAAATAATAAATATTTTTAATTACTTAAAGTGGTAAAATGCGTCGCATCGTGGATTGCCAAACTTTATTCATTTTATTTTTCATAAAAAGGGTTAGTTTATAAAGAGTAATTTAGAAAAACTATATTTTATGTAAAATATTATTTTTGCATGAGAGTGTCTAAATATTTATTTGTATTTTCAAAATTAAATATTATTATATTTTATTTAAAATTTTGTTTGAGTAAATATTTGATTAAATACTCTAATTTAAATTAGAGAAGATTTTTATTTTAAATCAATTGAAGGTTTAATCTAGAATTAAATCAAATTTTTATTAGATTATAATCTAAGTCGATTGAATTAATGGAGAAATTATGTTTTACGCAAAATTTTCTTCTTTCATGTGAAGTACACAGATTTAATTGATTTTTGAAATTTATTTAATAATATTATGTTACTATTTCGAAATGGTTATTTAGAATTTTGTTCGACTTAATATTTGGTTAATTATGATAATATAATTTGAAAAAGATTTTATTTTAAATATGGGATTGCTAGTTAAATTTGGATATGTTTATATTGGATTGACTTTTGACTACTTTAAATTTAATTATGATATTATCTATAGAGGATTTTAAATCCCCCAACTCCCTATCCAACTGGGAATTCCCACCTCCTATATAAGGAGAGGTACTCATCCATAAATTTTCTATAAAATCCGTGCATCGTGTCGGTGTCGCCATTCTCCATCCACTATACTTTTATTTGTTCAAATACATTTTTTCGTCCGACAAACCGAACGTCCACCTCGTGTCGGGACACAACCCCGGCACGACACATCTAAGCCGTCGATCCTATTCCTAATCCGACCGACCAACGTTGTCACCCCCATTTCCTGTATTTCATATTTGTACTCGTAATTTGATTTTGGCACGTATTTTATTTTCTCGACTTGCGGATTTTGGTTTCTCGTAAATGGGTTTGGACCATGGCTTGGTTTTATTTTGTGGAATTGGGTTGGTTTGATTAGGTTTGGTTTAATATGAATTGGTACACTTTAACCTACACTCTACCCTCAACACAACACATCCACCCTCATTATATCTCCACCAACCTTTCTCTCTCCTCTTTATTCTCCATTAACTTCTCCATCTTCTTCCTTCTTCCACACAACACCACACCATAGGTAAGTGCACCTTGCCAACAAATAAGTACCCAATTTTATTTGTCCATTTGATAGATTAGGACATGTAGATCAACATTAGAACTTGACATTTTGTGAATTAGAGCTTTCATTCTTCTAGATCTAGGTTTTAACCATTTTCGAAAATCCTTGGTTTTGATCTATTAAACTTCGATTTTTGCATGTTTTGATGCTTCCATGTGGAAGAGAATTCGATTTTACTCAAGTTAGAACTTTGAAAATCTAGATTTGGTTTTGATTTGGTCAAGTTATGAAGAATTGAAGTTCTTGGTGTTCTTGGACTTGCTCTCGGCCAGGAAGAACAGCCCTCTGCCTTGCACTTTTTAGCGCATGGCCGATTGCGCACCCCCGGCCTGTGCTCTTTAGCACATGGCCAATTGCGCAATCACTTGGCCAGTGCATTGTGCTGCGCTGGATTGCGCTGGCGCAAGCTAGCCATGCGCAAGCCAGCCATGCACAAAGTAACCCCTGCGCAATCGACCATTGAGCAATCCTCCCCTGCGCAATCCTCCTGTGCGTAATCCATCTGCTGCGCCATCCACTCCTGCGCAGTTGGTACCCTGCGCAGCTCACTCCTGCACAGTTGGTACCCTGCGCAGCTCATCCTGCGCAGTTGGCCTCCTGGCGCACTTGACTCCTGCACAATCCAACCCCCTGACCCCTTGCGCAAACCATTGGCTCTTGGAGATTTGGTTTTATTTTCTTTAAGCCTGGCTCTTCTATAGTCCTATATATATTGGTATTTTATTAGATATTTTACGTCCATTTTATATCCTTACGCCTTTTGTCATAAACTTGATTTTACTTAATATGTTTGGAATGACTATTGTACATGGCATGGCATGACAAGGAACTAGCATAACACGATAGTGACCCGTAGTGGTACACTCCTGACATGACCAACCTGACATGACAGTGACCCGTAATGGTGCACTCCTGACAGTACCCTGACATGATTTATCTTGATAACTTGATAGTGGCCCGTGGCGGCGCACTCCTGACTTGACTTGACTTGTAACTTGTAACTTGTAACTTGTAACTTGACTCGTATAATCAACTTGACACCGTGGGTGTTCCTGCTTGCTTGCTTGTACAATCCACTTGTCTTGTCTTGCATCATGTCTAGGACGTGACTTCCTGGGTACCACGGCCAGAGACTCGCGCTAAATTGGATTAGGCTAATGATTAGATCAAACTAGAACATGGAGAATTCCCAGTCACAGGCAATCTCGTTATCTGGGCGCTTTAATGGACTTGTAGCTTGCCGACGAGTAGAGCATATTTCCAGTACACTGTCATGTGTTGCACCCTCTAAGTCACCTAAGGGTACATTTGTCTCCCGGACAATGTACCCACCTATAACTCTCAACCCGCGGAAGGATAACTGGATAGTCTGCAGGGCTTGGGACTGGAATTCTCACTTGCATCTTGTTAGTAATTAGGCTTGTGATAACCCTAGTTAGTTAAAGTAGTAAGCCGTAGTACTTGCCTGGCCGATTGTGAATGAATGGTGTCCAGCCTTGTCTAAGTCTTGTCTAGCTCCAGTACCTGCTATCTCCTGAGCATGTTTGTTTACTTACCTTAACGATAAATGAGTAGAGACAGTGAGCTATTCAGGCGAAGGGTTACAACCCCGGTCCTTGTCTGGTTTAAGGATTGTAACCTGGCTCCCGGAATGGTTCCACGTCCCTAGTCGTTTATCGCCCTGTGTACTTTACTACTTGTACTTCTTTTATTCTTATGTTCTGATATGCTGGCTTTTGTTCTTATTTGTGGCCTCCCTTGTGGCACTTGCTCTTTCTGGGGTTTGACCCAGCTGGCTTTGTGTGGCCAGATTTCGGAGCAGCTCCCGAGGATCTACCGAGCTTCCAGCCCAATGGTGACAACTAGACGGAACCCGGGCCAAGAGTGGGTTTTCCTTTTTGTTTCACCCACTTATATGTAAATTTATTCTTTTGAGGCGTTTAGCCGACGAGCACCTGTTAGCTCGATGCACATTTACTTACTGTCTGCCTACGGGCTGTAAGCATGATTAACAAATCCTAGGGTTGATCATGTATGACTGAACTCTTGCTAGTCCCATTATTTTGTACGACTAGCTTCATGATCATCCAATATGTAATATTTGGGATGCCTTATATATATATTTGATGCTCTAATATCTTGTAACTCTGTTAATTGCTTGAGATTGAGACAATAGGCTTGACCTTAAGAGACTGCTGGCTTGTAGTAAACCCTCATATCTAGACAGCCGTGACCGTATAGTTGAGATGTATTCTATTTCAATATACGTAGCTGGCTATGTCTGCCCCCGCTCTCCAGTATTCTGGTTCTGGGGTGTGACAAACGTCGGCTGTTTCGTCCCACAAATCAGACCGTCCATCTCCGGCCAAGTTAGGCCGGTGGCTACATGTAGCTTCTCCATCTCCTCCTCTTCGAAAAATCCTAAAATCATCTCTACCGCCACAAGTATCTCCTTCAAACGCGAACCCCGTCTACGCCGTCGCCATCATCATCCTGGCCACTATCGTCGTCACCAGCACCCCGACAACACCACCACCATCATCAGCTCCAAACCACCGTGCCATCACCGTCGACCACCACTACCAGCGCCATCCCCGGCCATCCCCGCCGGACCTCTAGAGAACCCAACCACAACACCACTATAACCCAACGCCACCCAGCCACGGCCATAGCCGGCCGACGCCGTTCCCAAAACCCACCAACGCCAAAAAGAAGAAGAAGAAGAAGAAGTGAGAACCCTCACTGGCCACCGGCGATGCCGAGCCTTTTTCGTGCTCCACCCGCGTCCGCCGCCTCTACCTCACTCACAGCCGAGCCCGACGAACCTCGCCTGGCCGTGTGCTAAACCCTCGTTCACCTCGAGTTGCCTCGATCTCGGTAGCGCCTCCAACACCGCCTGGATCGAGCCGGCGCCGCTCACCCAAGCCCATCCCGTGCGTCTGTGCGACCGACGCCGCCCGTCACCTTCGGCCGGCCACCGCTGAACCACTCCTTCCCAGGCCAGGTCCGACCGGTCGCCCCCGCGTGCGCTCACATCCCGCTGCCTCCCAGCGATGTCGCCGTCCTCCGTCCTTCCGCCGCTTCCTTCAGCCGGCCGCCGGTAAGTCTCTCTCTCCGCCCCCATTCTCTCCACTCATCTCTCTCACTTTCCCCTCTCTAACTCTCTCTCTACACCCTTTCTTTACCATAAAAGGAGAGTAGTTTTTTTGTGTATTTTTATTATTGTTATTATTATTATTATTATCATCATTAATTATTATTATTATTATTATTATTATTATTATTGTTATCATTATATTAGTTTTTTTTTTTTATTATTATTATTATTATTATTATTATTATTATTATTATTATTATTATTACTATTCTTTTGAGTTGATTATTATACTCTTTTAGTATTATTGTTAGTACACCATTAGTATTATTTTAATTTTTTTCTAAAAACCTATTTTGTTACTAAAATAAATTAATGGGCTTAACCCTACATATATAATTTTAAACTAAATTACAAAAGCCTAACATATATTTATTGGTGTCATATTTTAAGAAAAGCTTTTGATTAAAATATTAAAGTATTATTTTTCTAATTAAAACATTTTTTTGGCACTTTCGATTATGAATTAACTAAGAGTATTTTGATTAATAAAATATAGGTTTCAAACTTAAAATATTACTTTGACAAAATTAGATTTTTACCATAAGAAGATTTTTGGATTTTCAAGTATTTAACAAAATATATGTTCGACAAGGTTGGCCTAAGCAATCTATATTTTCTATCCTAAAGGTATTTATACAAACTTGCAATTTTAGCCTAACTAAATTTTTCTCTATCTTTCAAATAGTTACAAAAATTATTTTACTAGCAAATATGGTTTCTAAAGTATTACAAATATCACCTTCTAAAAATAGTGTAATTATTCGTTTACTCCCAAACTCCCTTTCATTATCGTCATTGACCACGACTACTCACACGTGTCTATTTTCTCGCAAATTTAGGCCATGTTCGCATGGACCTCGACTATTGGACAGAACATGACATCTTGATCATCGCACCCCACCAGGCAAGATACCTTGCCTTTACTGTTTAAATTTCTTGCTCAATATCATGCATGCTTTTTCTTATATTTAGCAAATAAAATATTGTTCTTTCAAAATTATATATAGATGCAAATTATTATACTTTATGCAATTGGCTTAGAGTTAAGGGATTACCATATGTTTGGAGCATTTCATAAACTATCACGATGTGCCACGGGTTGTGTGTGAGTTGTGAGTCGCATATAGCTTCGGACTTACGTACCGACCGTACATCAGTGCGTACAGGCCGTACGTTAGGATATAACTGCTAATAGATTTATGTAGAAGACTTGGCAGTTATTAAGGATTAAACAGTGTCGTGGAGACGACGCATGTATCGTATCATTGGGGGGAGGGGACAGTTATTAGCGTAGGGGCTACATGTTTAGTACACACATAGATTTGGGCCGATAGTGTCTCGTATGAGCGCTACTTACTGCCCCGGGGCCGATAGTTCTCGTATGAGAGCTACTTTCTCCCCATGGTCGATAGGGTCTCTTATGAGCGCTAACTACTACCACTCTCTCTCCATCTATGCTGAACATCTAAGCTCCTGCGTAGAACGTTGTCTTCAAAGTGCATATCACATAGAATGGTTAGGAACCTTACTCATACATATTTTTCTGTTGAGCATTTATTATTCAGTTTATTGGCATGATATTATGTGTCTTGTTACGTCCCTCTGAGGACCTGGTGATCTCTCCAGGTGTGTGTTTTCGTGATTCTTGCAGGTGCTCTAGCTAAAGCCATTCCTTCCTTCGTGATGATTGCTTTTGGACTCGTCACTTGCTCTCGCTTGCTCAATTCTTTCCTTGTATATTTTTCCATATTTAAATTAGTTGGTAGTGGATTTGTCTCCACCCAACGATTGTATACATGACAAACTCAAAGTTGCTTTTATATCATTATTTATCTTCGTGGATGAGATTTAGTGTCTTGGCTTTCTACATTTACAGCTTATGTATACATACGAGCTGTATATTTACTCGTATGTATACAGCTGGCATGATACATTTTTAGTCCTACTATTTTGGGACTGGGGTGTTACAGTTGTTCCATACATTACATTCCTTTGTACAACCGGTATTTACAAACCATCTGGAATGGTAGGGAGTCACGGCATCTTTTTTGGACAGTTGTAGAGAGTCTTCAAAAGAATTCAGCAAAAGTCTTCGACACGTGGACAAAGTTTCAAAACATGAATGTTGTGCTGCCAGCTGGCATGTTCCACCTGATTCATAGCACCTGCGGAGAGCGAGGATCAGTACACTCACATGTACTGGTGGGTGGCTAATTCAGTCCAAGCTCTTATTTGTTCAAAAAGTTTTGTAACGCATGTTATATACTGGTGATCTTTCTAACCATCCTGATAGATTACATGTGAACATTTTATGAGACAAGCATATGGAAACTATAAGTATTTTACAATTATTTGTGGCATAGTCTCAAAGCCTAAAGTAAACAAACCATATCATCTTGTGTCACCAGGATTTGATAAAGCACAGTATAAGGGTGTGAAGGTCACTGACAATGTCAAGCCATCATGGACTATAGCTAGGTTGGACGACGTTCCTTTCACGGCGGGTAGCGAACCCTATTTGAAAGTTCCCGAATTACCCATGCCAGTTCTGCTAGAAATGCTATACTCGTTCCTCCTTGGCCGAATATGTTCCTTGGCCTAGGCAACCGTTCAAGGAAATTACTATCGTTAAGGAATCGTGCCATAATTTTGTATAGATCTATAGTAAATATGGCATAAGAAAGCATTCATCAGTTTCATGTTATAACATTTCTATATCAAGTGTTCGTGAGGAATCGTGCCATAATTTATTGATTGAATACTATAAAGACAAGCATATCTCATTTGTATTTATGATAGATTTAAAACTAGAAGGTCGAGGGGAAGGAGGGTCAGCCACTCACATTGATTTTGCTTAAGGCGAGGGACCGGTTGGTTGTGCTTAGACGACGCCTACGCGATCACCTGAAATCGCATAAGCAACTGGTCAGAACAATGCGCCATTCAATGAGTTCGATAGAAAATGGAAGCTCGAAGAACGCAAGCCATGAAAACTATCGAAAACATTCACGAAAATGCAATTAAGAAAACCAAAGCCTAAGAAGCAAGCACGACATGAAAAGCGGAGCAACGGGAGGTCTCTCTCGACTCAGTCGCAGAGTCCATCCTCGAGGCGCAACCTGCTGAATATGGGTCTTGATTCCGAAAAAGCCATTCCATAAGGAGGAATGATCTTAATTCAATCGGTCTTGTTTAATTTATTCAATCGATTCTGACCCATCAGTTTTGACCAAATCGATAGCGACAGTGTTCCTTTATCGCACACCCTATGGACGAGAAATGGGGCATGATGTAGGGATGGGGTACTACACCATAACCAACTAAAAAAAGTTTTGTCCTCGAAACTTAAGAAGAGAACCTACCACTAGAAAAATAGGGAAGGAAAATTTTCCTTCATGTTAGATTTGAGTTCCCTGTCAACTCTTCGACCGAATGGTTTTTCCAGAGAATGCGAACAAGAAAGATTGCACAATTTTGAAGTTGCTTGTCCTTGCGCTCCAAGACTAGGACCGGTTCTTCCACATATGACACCTTCGGCTCCAGCTGACCTAATTTACCATATAGTTCGGAACATGCACATACTTTCATAGTTGTGAGACATGAAAGATATGATGCACATCTGACAGTGCGGGCGATAATACGGTTTGGTAAGCTACTAGAAAAACTTGCTTCAATATTTGGAAAGGACCCACAAATCTTGGACTAAGTTTGCCTTTAACTCTAAACCTAGTGACTTCTCGCATAGGCGTCACCTTTAGAAACATATGATCGCCCTCCAGGAACTCGAGTGGCCGTCGATGGGTATCTGCGTAGCTCTTCTGCCGACTTTCAGCCATCTTCAATCTCTTCCTTACCAGTTTGACCTTCGCCACAATTTCCTTTACCAACTCCGGACCAAGAATCTGTCATTCCACGACTTCATTCCAACAAATGGGTGATCCGTATTTCCGACCATAAAAACTTCATACGACGCCATTTGGATGCTGGACTGATAGCTATTGTTATATGCTAATTCGGCCAACGGTAGTTGAACGTCCCATCTTGACTTCAGGTCGATTCCACAGAGTCGTAACATGTCTTCGAGAATTTGATTCACCCGTTCTATTTGGCCATCGGTCTGAGGATGATACGCTGAGCTAAAATTCAACTTGGTCCCCAATGCTGACTGAAGCCTATACTAGAAGCATGACACGAATTGCCCATCCCGATCTGAGACGATAGATACTGGGACCCCGTGCAGCCGAGCTGCTTCATCAAGATATATCTAAGCAAGGTGATCGACGCTCCAAGTAACTTTAATGGCAATAAAGTGCGCTGACTTGGTTAATCGGTCGACAATGACCTAAACGATATCGTTCCCCACGGTGCCTTCAGCAGGCCAACAATAAAGTCTAAGGTTCTATGTTCCTATTTCCAATCTGGTATGGCGAAGTTTTGCATCTCTCCATCCGGTCTTTGGTGTTCTGCTTTAACTTTCTGACAGGTCATACACTGCGACACAAAGAGTACCGTATCCTTCTTCATGCCGTGCCACCAAAAGATTGTATGGAGGTCCATATACATCTTCGTGCTACTGGGATACAAGAAATATTTTGTGTACTGTGCCTCTGACAATATTTGCCTTCTTAGTTTTAAGTCCTCCGGGATTCATAGTCGACCCTTCACCCCCAACACTCTGGCTTCGTCATTCAAAAAATTGGTCACCTTACCCGTTGAAACAAGCTCCCGTATTTTCTTCAGGTGTGGATCATCCTTCTGAGCAGACTTGATCTTTTCTATCAAGCACGATTCTAGCCGCAATGGTGCCAATTTAGCACCCACGAATCGAACCCGGAGTTTAATTTCCATTTCCTCTAAGTCCTACAGTAGACTTTTGTTGATGGATAGTGAGGCTATGTATTTTTTGCTTAATGCATCGGCCACCACATTTCCTTTGTCAGGCGTACAGTCGATCGTCAAGTCATAGTTCTTGATCAGTTCTAACCAGCGCCTCTGTCGCAAGTTTAGCTCCTTTTGGGTAAAGAGATACTTGAGGCTCTTGTGATCCGTAAAAATACTGCACGCCATGCCATAAAGATAGTGGCGCAACAGTTTTAACATGAATACAATCGTCGCTAATTCCAAGTTATGGGTAGGGTAGTTCTTCTCGTACGGTTTCTGCTGTCGGGAAGCAAAAGATATCACCTTATTATGCTGCATGAGCACACACCTCAAGCTCTGGCCAGAAGCATTACTGAAGATTTGAAATCCCTCAGTCCCTTCTGGAAGTGCGAGTATCGGGGCCGAGACGAGCTGCTGTTTTAACTCCTGGAAGGAAGCTTCACAGTCGTCTGGCCATTCAAACGTGACTCCTTTTTGAGTGAGGCGAGTCAACGACGATGCAATCTTCGTAAAGTCTTTTACGAAGCGTTTGTAGCTTTCTGCTAAGCCGAGGAAGCTGTAAGCCCACTTTCCGAATTTTAATTTTTAATTTTATTTGATTATGATTAATTTTATGATCATTAAGGGTCATGCTTAAGCTTATAGGTGAGCTATGGACATAGTATGGTCATATGTCCTCTAGATAACTTATTTATATGTTATTTACCTATTTTATATTTTTCCACAATTTTCGAATTTTTAGTGATTTAATTTATGAAGGTTTATTATTTTTAGAGACTTCTAAGATTTACTGTAAGGTCATTCAGGGTTAATTTGGGACCTAGTATTTTATTTAGGCTCTAGAGGGTTAAAAATATTTTCTATAATTTTTTTTGGAATTTTTAGGAATTTATTTGGAGTTATTTGAAGTTAAATTGATTTTTAAATCAATTTATGTAATTAAATACCCAGTCAAATCTCAGTCAACGCAGGGCGGGTCCACCTGTCGGCGCCCAACCGCCTCTCTCTCTCTCTCCTCTATATATATGCACAGTTTTTCGAAAACCCTAATTACCTTGGCCGAATTTTGAGAGATTTCTTTCTTAGAAAATCTCGACTTCTCGAAGCGATTGCTGCCAATTCCGACGTGCTTTTCGTGCGCCATTTTTTTATCGGAAGCGAGGTATAGTTTCTGAATATTTAATTTATTTTCCTAAATTTTTAGAAAATTCGTAGAGTGATAGTTGTCCAAAATTTGACACGTTTCGGTGTTTTTGAGATTCCGGGAGAACCAGGAATCAGAATCACGAACCGTTTAAAGTTTCAGATTGCTGACACATAGATCTACGAAATATAATTTTTATAGAAATTAATACATTAATCTAGTATTTTAATTAATTCATTGAACTCAGATTTGAACAAAAAATTACCGATTTGGTCATGGTTAACCATAATGGCAATATCTTTTGACCAAAGCGTGATTTTGTGGCACGGTCGATTACAGTGCACTCGTGGCGCTAAAATCTACCAATATGCACTTTCAAATTATTGAGTTCATAACATTTGACTAGATAGTCAACGGTACGCCTCAATTTGCGTGTCATGTTTCCAAAATTGGAAATATGACTTTCTATGGCCAAACTTTCTTGTTTAGGTTATATTTTAGATTATTATTAGGATAAATTATATTTTTAACATATTTATTTCAGAATTAAATATTATTATTATTGGTATTTAAGTATAGCTTATTGACCTTAAAAGTATTCTAATATTTTTACATCTATTTAAATGATAGCATTGACTTAAATGTGATTCTTCTATAGTTTCCAAAATATTTACTAAAATATTTCACAAATAAGTTTCCAAGTATCAAAACGTATTTTCTAAAAATAGTTATAAGTCTCTCTCTCTCTATATATATATACATATATATATATATATATTTTTTTTTTTGCTGTTCCCCCTGTCGAACCCCCCTCGCTGTCCTCCGCGGCTCCCGCGACCCCAGCTCCGGCTCCCCCCGCCGCTTCCCTTTCTCCGCGTCTCCCCCTTGTGACCCAGGCTAGTCGGTCTAACCCTGGCGTCGTCGCTATCGGGGACCCCCCCCAGGCGGCCCAGGGCGTTCCCCCTTCCCTTCCTGCAGTTTTGGGCGCGGAGGTGGCGCTCTCCTCTGATCAGGGAGAGGCCCCCGACCCGTCCCCCTCCGTCTCCTCGGCAGGTCCTTCTCATCCCTCTCCGAGCAGGCCATCACCGGCCGCACCTTCAACCCTGTCCCAGCCTCAACTCTTTCCTGACCTCTCCACCGCCTTCCCGTGGGGGGACCCAAGACCCTCCAGCACCCGTAGTAACCCTCCCGTCGTATGCCTCCAAGCTTCGCCCGGACTTAGCTCCCGCGTCAGTGCCCCTAATCCCGGACGTTTCTCTCCCGGACATTGAGTACCATCAGGACTCCTCTATTCCCGTGATCCCTTTCTCTAACCTGGAAGTGTCTTCTTTGTCATCCTTATTCCCCCACACCTTCATCCTAAAATTCTCTACCGGGTGCCCCAAACTTTCCAGGGTGCAGGAGGCGATAGCCAGTTGGAAACTCTGATCGAAGTATCGAGTGGCCCCCCTCGACCCCAAACATATTATACTCCACCTCTCCTCTGATCGCGACCACACGACCGTGTGGTCCAAGGGCACTTGTAGGATCGATGCCCACCAGATGAAGATAATCAAGTGGACACCAGACTTTAACACCAAAGTTGACTCTGCTATGGTCGCCGCCTAGGTGACCCTGCCAAACCTTTCCCTAATATGCTTTGTCCCGGCGGCACTCAGGCGTATTGCCAATTCCTTTAGGACGTACGTGGCTACGGCGCCTGAGACCCGTAACCTCACCAAGGCTCATTATGTCAAAATTTGCGTGGAACTCGATCTCTCCTCAGAACCACCAAATTTTATCACAATCGAGCTGGCCAACCAGACTCACACACAACAAATCCTCTACGACAACCACATTATGTTCTGCAACCACTGTCACTTAAGAGGTCACTTTCCAAAGCACTGCCATCGTCTTCACCCAAAACTCAAAAAGAAATATGTTCGAAAAGACAACGAGCAATCAGAGAGGAGGACTACAAGGCCACCCCTTCTACCTCTTCCGAACATGCACACGCGATTCGGATCCAGCGACGGCAAGACAGACAAGAGCGAGTGCACCAGCAAAGCCTTGATCCCCTTCAGCTCCCAGTAAATCGCACTTTCCAACCAATTTGACATTCTAGAGTCGAGTGACACGGAAGCACAGGCAGAGTCAGCCTGCCCTCTAACTGCTTCATACATCCCCGAGAGAACGCCCAATCCCCCTACATTAGAGGGAGAAGAGAAGATCACTGATACTAGCAAGGCAGATCAACAAAACACCGACAAGGAACCTCTCAAAGACACTCTAGCTATCATCCCCAGCGACGCTGACCAACAACTCACCAGCGAAAACCCTATCGAAGAAGCCCTCGCAATCCTAGGGCCAGACCAAGCTAGGAGAGGACTACAGGTCCTAGCTGCAGGTTTTCCTCTCCAGCAAGCTACTATTCTGATGGGAAGCGCCGGCGACTCTCTAGTAATCCCCACAGAGGATCCCACCACGGACTCCGCTGGGGAATTGATTGGACCCCCTACGGTCCATCTCGAGCAATCCACCAACGATCCTCCCATCTCGTCTAAGGCAGAAGCGCCTACCTTGTGCGGGCAAATTATCCAGATAGGAAGCACCGAAACAACAACAATCCAAACCAGATTCGCCACAAGTAGAACAAAAAAACCCTCCCACAACCCCACTAATGCTTAACATCCTATCATGGAACGTCCGCGGTCTGGCGAACAAACCGACATCGAGGAGAATTTCCAGTCTTAAAAAAATCTACAAGATCGATATCCTCATCATTATTGAACCCAAAATTTCCCCCAAAAGATTAAAGTCTATCCAGCTCCAGCTGGGTCTACCATCGGCTGTAGCAGGCATACATGATATTTGGATCCTCTACACAAAGGACGTTAACATCGGAGTCATTCAGGACTCCTGGCAAGCACTTTCCTGCTGGCTGGATCACCCCATGCTTCTCGAATGTGCTATTCTCTCAGCGGTCCACGGTAGCTGTGATATCGCAGAGCGGAAACACCTCTGGAATGACCTTCTCGACATCCATCTCCACAACGTCAAATCCCTTTAGTTTTGCATAGGGGACTTTAATGCGATCACCAGCAAAGAAAAGAAAATCAGAGGTCGGCACCCTCCCATAACAGCCATGCAAGACTTCAACAACTTCATCTTCAACGCTCATCTAGCCTCTCTCCAGTTCAACGGCAACGCGTTCACATGGTGCAACATGCAGGAAGGAGAACGCTGTCAATACTCCCGACTGGACCGATTCCTCACGAATGCTTTCTGGTAAGGAATGCGGTTTTATACCGAACTATCCCACCTCAACTCCACCGAATCTGACCATGCCCCTCTGCTGGTGGAAATGAAAAACAATACCATGCCACCTAAAAAGAACTTCCAATTCCTCGACTTCTAGATCGATCACTCCCAATTTTTGGGCATCGTTGCGAAAGCGTGGGAGCGTGACGACTCCCCTAACCCCCTCATACGAGTGAGCAACAAGCTCAAAGCAACAAGGAAAGCTATATCTAATTGGAGCAAATGTGCCTACGGGAATATTTTTCAAGCCGTTCGGGTTGCAGATGACGATATCACCCGTGCCGAAACCAGATTTGCTTCGGATCGTACCCCCATGGCCAGGATAGCCCTGAATCTCACCAAGGCAATGCTCAAATTCAGGCTCAAAGTGGAGTCAGATTTCTGGAAGCAGAAAGCGAGGTTGAAATGGGATAGCGATGGGGATAAGAATTTGAAATATTTCTA
Source organism: Iris pallida (assembly GCA_029216955.1). Classification (NCBI taxonomy): domain Eukaryota; kingdom Viridiplantae; phylum Streptophyta; class Magnoliopsida; order Asparagales; family Iridaceae; genus Iris; species Iris pallida. Next base: position 12,553,144 of record JANAVB010028820.1, read on the forward strand.
CGCCTGCGTCAACGGCCGCAGACACAAACTATCGATTCACCATACCACAGACGAGAATAGGAACCTCATAACAGACTATAAGAACATCCAAGCGGCCGCAGCAGATTTCTTCTCCAAATTATTCTCCAAAGAAACGGTCCACAAAGACAGAACATTCCTGGACCAAATCCCCAGTCTCATTAATGACGCCGATAACGCCCAGTTGGAACGTCCCTTGACCGAACAGGAAGTGAAAGAAGCAGTGTGGGCTCTGAACGAGCACAGTGCCCCTGGCCCAAACGGGATTTTGGGTGTCTTCTTTCGAACATGTTGGGACATTATTAAGCAGGACATCACCGAAGCGGCAATCGCATTCCTTGAAGGTACTACTTACCCCAAAGCCATCTCCAACGCCAAGCTGATCCTCATCCAGAAAAAAAAATCCAGAAACCTTTCGCGATTTTTGACCAATTATTCTTTGCACCTTCACCAACAAAATTATCTCCAAGATCATCGCCACCAGAATGGCTGATATGCTCCCCAAAATAATTTCGGAGGAACAGAGCAGCTTTGTGCGTAGGAGGAACATCCAGGACAATATCATGCTGTCTCAAGAATTAATCACAAGCATAAAGTTTCCAGCTAGATGGGGCAACATCGCCGTCAAAATCGACATGGAGATAGCTTACGACAGACTGGATTGGCAATTTATTATTTGGGTCTTCAGAGCTTTCGAATTTTCGAAAAATTAGACCAACACAGTATGGAGATCCGTCAGCAACTCATGGTTATCCACGGTTATCAACGGCCAATCCGAGGGGTTTTTCAAATCTAGTCGCAACGTCAGACAGGGCGACCCTCTATCTTCCACTATCTTCATCATAGTGCAGATGCACTGAGCAGAAACCTTAACAACATGGTCAACATTCTGAACTTCCAGCACTATCACACTTCCAGCGGATGTCCGATCATCACCCACCTGGCCTTCGCCGACGATTTACTCATCTTCTCTTCTGGAGAGGTCGGAGCGTTGGATGTGGTTCACAACACCCTGGTGAGGTACTGTAGATGTTCTGGGCAGAAGATCAATCATTCTAAGAGCGTTATCTACGCCCACAATAGCATCAAAAGAGAGCATGCTATCAGCCTCTCCAACGTAACTTCTTACTCAGTGACCCACCCTCCGTTCAACAATCTCGGCTGTCCACTTGTGTACGGCAAATCCAACACTGGCATTTTTGAGAACTTGATCACTAGAATTAGGAAGAAACTCGAGGGGTGGCATAATGCCACCTTATCCCCAGACGACAAGATGATCCTCATCAATAATGTGCTCACCTCCATTCCTATCCATTCTCTGGCGGCGTATTCCCCGCCTAAGAAGGTCCTCTCTTTGATCGAGCAAATCTTCTGTAATTTCTTTTGGAGGTACAATAAAGTTCAAGACAAACACCACTGGGCTAGATGGGAAGCCATGGCTCAACCCACAGAGGATGGGGGTCTGGGATTCTCCAAGCTCACACACATCGTTAAGGTTTTTTCGATGAAATTGGGGTAGAATCTTCGCACGAAGAAGAACTTATAGACCAGGTTTATGAAAGCCAGGTACTTCAAACACATCCACCCATCAGTAGCCACTGCCAATAGCAGGGCCTCTGGGGCTTGGCGTCGTATCCTAATCGAACGCGACCTCACGAAGCCGGCATTTAGACTCCATCTGGGCGGCGGCAAATTAGATCCATTCCTGGAGAGATAGCTAGGGGACAACTTAATTCCGTGTCTGGCTGCGAACCCCAGTAACAGGAGGATTAGAGACTTGTGAAACCCCACTAACAATGACTGGAACTGGAACAAGATCCGAGATTGGTCCGGTAATGAAACAGCTGACAGCATCCGCACGCACGGGCTTAGCCTCAGTCGCAAGGCCGACAGGTTGAGGTGGTCGCTTGAGGCCTCAGGGGCATTTTCGGTTAGATCGGCGAGATGCGCTATCCAATGGGACGGTCAGTCGCATCACACCCTTGTGTGCTATTGGCATTCCTGCATCCCTAAGAAGTGGTCCTTCCTCTTATAGAGAGTCATCAGGAAGAAACTGCTGACGGACGAAATCCTTAACTCCATTGGGATAAGCTTAGCGTCAGCTTGCAATTGCTATTCCGACCGTTAGAAGAAGACCATTGAACACATCTTCAGGGAGGGGAGTCTGCTGGGCAAAATTTGGAAGACCCTCAACCGACACTTCCATATAGTTCCTGGAGGTGGACGCTTCCACGATCTGGCAGACAAATGGGGTTCAGCTTCCCACGGCCACCAGATCGTTGCAGCGGCCGCTACGTGGGCGATTTGGAAGAATCACAATAAGGCGAGATATGAAGGTCACCATTACTCAGTCGACCAGGTCATTAAGGAAATATTCCGACAATGTAGCAAAAGGAGCATCCTGTGCTCCCACAGCCCGAAAGAATTCTGGTCCTTGATCCCTCCTAAATTTGTGGGGTCGAGTTGTCCCTCCCCCTCTTAGATCCCTTTTGCGGTATACTTGTATAGGCTTTTGCTTTTGCGCCTTATATATATATATATATATATATATATATATATATATATATATATATATATTGATTTCTTTAAATGAATTTCTCTTCGATCATAACTAGTGATACGTTCCTATTTCGCATTATTCTAACTACTTTATATCGACCTTAGGCTAATCGAATTATCTCGAACCAAATGGCACGGTCTGTTCCATCATTAGAGATCGTCTTGCGTAGTTATGCCATTCGTAACTATTCTGTGCCAACATGATCAAGTCACGTCCAGTGTAATTAACTCGAGGCAAGTATACTATTGCTATATGCGCTTCTCACATTATAATGCTATCTTTTACTATGTTTTATTGAGTATCCAGTTTGTGACACGATTGTGACACAATAGGACTTGATTGTATCATTGCTCGTTTATTGATTGTTTAGTAAGTCGGAAGGGAAAATGCTCAGTAGGTATGTGAACAAATCCAACTATTGTTATTGTGGATAGCTAAGTCATACACCGCACGTATGGGTTAGCCTTACCTTTTTATTGTGGATAACTATCGTATGATGTGCCATATTAGCCAAACCATTCACATGTCAAAAAGTATTTCAAACACACCATCTATTTTATTATACATGTTCATTGCTAGTATCTCGTTCATCCATGTTCTTTCTAGTTATTTTTTGTACATGTTTGTCGTATCCAGTTCATATTCATGTTTTCTTTATTTTCTACCGCATCTCTATTGTCTAGCTTATTTTGTATTAAGTTACATAAATGCAATAGGGTTGTACTTTGCTCCTTTTTTGACTGAATTATTGTAGGCTAGACTTGGCTACGAACTCGTATCCAAAAAGTGGGTGCGGGTCATGACAAAAGCTTCAAATCTTACTGACTGACATAGGCCGTTTCCAAACAACAACAGCTTCAACTTTCTTTGGATCAACAGATATGCCTTCGACGAAGATGAGTGCCCAAGAAATGATACATTGTCTAGCCAGATTTCACATTTGATCTGCTTTGCATACAACTAGTTGTCACGATGGGTCTGAAGCACGGTCCGTAGATGTTGTGCATGTTGCACTCTATCATTCGAATAGACGAGAATATTGTCTATGAAGACTACTACGAATTTGTCGAGGAACGGACGAGAAACCCGATTCATAAGATCCATAGAGGCGGTAGGAGCATTTGTTAGGTCAAATGGCAACACCAAGAACTTGTAATGGCCATAACGAATGTGGAAGGCTGACTTCGGCATGTCGTCTGGCTTAACTTTGAGTTGATGGTAACCCGGTCGAAGATCAATCTTTGAAAATACCAAGGCGCCTCGTAGTTGATCAAAAGGTCATCGATGTGGGGCATGGGGTATTTATTTCGAATGTTGACTTTTTTGAGCTCGTGATAGTCTATACAGAGATGTATTGACCCATCCTTCTTCTTCACGAACAATACAGGGGCTTCCCATGGCGAGACACTAGGCCGTATGAATTGGGCGAGTGTTGGAAAATGTTTAATAGTGAACTCAATCTCTCGATCGGGTGGCATGCCAGGTAGCTCTTTCGGGAACACGTCAGGGAATTCCTCTACAACGTCCATCTGATTTGTGTTTGCACCATCCTGCCGTATGCCGCACACGGAAGCCAAATAGCCTTCACAGCCGGAATGCAACATCCTCCGAGCAGATATCGCTGAGATCACCATGCAAGCCGTCAACGCTTCACTACATAAGTAGCAAAATTTGGTCTATTCCGACATGCAAAAGATGACCATCTTTCCAGCACAGTCGATGGTGGCTTCACAAGCGCCGAGTCAATCCATGCCCAATATGATGTCATAGTCCTTGATATCAAGAACTATAGCATCTAATTATATTTTTCTACCTCCAATACAGATGATTCCGTCTCTACAGCCTGTGTGTGTAAGTAGTTGCATGCCCGACGGGATGCTAACACTAAGGTTAAGGCCTAGAGGTGTTACGGAAAATTTGTTCTCGACGGCGAAGTCCGCCGATATAAAGCTATGCATGTCACCTGAATCAAACAGTACACGAGCACGTTTGCTATTAAAAAGCAGTATACTTATCACGACTGTGTCAAATACGAATGCTTCATCCCGGGTCATGGCGTAGATTGATTCCTGGGCATTGGAACGACGGTCTTGACCATTTGCTTGTGCGCCTGAAGGAACTCAAGGTTTTTGGCCTCGGTTCTGCTAGTGTTACGGTTGCGGAGGACATTGGTTCGGTCCATCTTCCAGACACTTGCGTGCGATGTGGCCTACTTGACCGTACTTGTAGCATGTACTATTTTTTATTTGACATTCGACAGCCAGGTGCCCCTTCTTGTGGCAATAATCGCAGTATACTCAATTTTTTCCTTGGTTGCTGCCTTCGTTGTTGTGATTTGGACGCTTATATGCGTTGTTGCCATCTGCATTGCTATGGCATTTGTGATTGTTACAGTGCACAACGTCGGTAGTGGAAGGAGAATACTGAGGCTTGAGGCGGAGGGTATGGTTGAGTGACTCATCCATTGTTTGTTTTTTGGGCACAATCATATGGGCAGAAACATAAGGCATCATGCCTACTTCGAATCTCCGTGCTTGACTCATTGCCGTTGGTAGGTAGACACTCACGAATCTGGCCAGCTTGTTGAATTCTATAGCATATTGACGTACCGTCATATTTTTTGTTTCAGCTACATAAACTTATTCTCCTTTGCCTGATGGATCGTTGCTGGTAGGCACTCTACTTTGAATGCCTTGCAAAACGTATCCCAAGAGATCGGTACGATTGAATCATCGCAACGGATAGCCTGCTTCTATACGGCACACCAGTCGTTGGCATTCAACCGAAGTTGAAGTTGAGCACATGCGAGTCGCTTTGTTTCTTCGATGTCGAGGAGCTCAAAATTGTCTTCGATCTCTTCTAACCAATCGATCCCAAGAGAAGGGTCTTCAATGCTAGAGAAGGAAGTACAGAACGCCTTCTTGAAATTGGTAATATCGAAGGTGTTTTTCTCTTGTGGCGCATGCTGAGGCGTGGACTCCCTTGGTACGACTTCAGTAGGTCGGGCCACAAGTCTGACGGTATGGATCGTTGTAAATTTTTTGTTGGCCACCACTGTTTGTACTAGTTGTCGTAGCATGTCAAGCTGCTGTTGTTGCAACTTGAACTGTGCTTTGAACATGGTTTCGAATTGGGCATATCGCCTCTCGGATTGCAGGCACAGAGTTTTGCTTTCACATTGATACGCTACCGTTTGTCTCTGCTATATTTCTAGTATGTACAACATCCTCCCCATAGGATTGTCGGAAGGCCCAACTTCGAAACTACTCGAGCCACTAGAAGTGCTCTCTTCGTTCACTGCCGTAGGTTCTACAACAACTAGAATATGAAGACAACTCTTATTAGTTTCCAAAAATATTATGGACTCCATGTATGGAACAACTCATCTCATCGACGTGAGTTCAAAGGTTCAAGACTCGAGACGGGAGGCCAGAAACGTAAAGTCGTGCTCTGATAACATTATGTCATGCCCAGATTCTGCAAAATCGATAGTCGTCCTCCGAGCGTGATGTCGTAGGAACCTAAGTTGCGTTTGTACAAGACAAGTCATAAGGTTATCTGAAACACAATAATAGAGAGTAGACAGAGAAATTGAACAATACATATGATATTGAAGAAACTTCACTTTATTGAAAATGGACATCATCTACCTGACTCGATTACAACTTGATGCCGCGTGGGCTTACAAATTTGACTCAAAACGAATGATGATGAGATACTCGTTCCATACATTACATCCCTTTGTACAACCAGCATTTACAAACCACCTGAAATGGTAGGGAGTTGTGACATCTTCCTTGGATTGTTGTAGAGCGTCTTCAAAAGGATTCAGCAAAAGTCTTCGACATGTGGACGAAGATTCAAAACACAAACATCTCCATGCTAGCTGGCATGTTCCACCTGATCCCTAGCACCTACAGAGAGTGAGGATCAGTACGTTCACAAGTACTGGTGGATTGCTAATTAAATCCAAGCTCTCATTTGTTCAAGAAGTTTTGTGAAGCATGTTATATACTGGTGATCTTTCTAACCGTCCTGATGGATTACAAGTGAACATTTTATGAGACAAGCATATAGAAACTACAAGTATTTTTTAATTATTTGTGGCATAGTCTCTATGCCTAAAGTAAAAAAACCATATTCATCTCGTTTCACCAGGATTAGATAAAGCATAGTGTAAGGGTGTGAAAGTCACTGGCAATGTCAGGCCATCATGGACTATAGCTGGATTAGATGGCGATCCTTTCGTGGCGGGTGGCGAGCCCTGTTCGAAAGTTTTCGAATCACTCGTGCCAGTTCTGCTAGTACTGCTATACTCGCCCCTCCTAGGCCGAATCAGATCCTTGGCTAGGCAACCGTTCGAGAAAACTATACCTTGTGCACAAGTTGTCCAATGACCGTACTATTCTTCTTTATTCTTTAGATCTTAGCCCATTTTAAGGTACTTCGCCTTATTGTTTCGATACTCGTTAATCGATTCAATCTTCATTTTGTACATATCAATTATAAATATGGCATAAGAAAGCATGCATCAGTTTTATGTTATAGCAGTTCTATATCAAGTATTCGCGAGGAATCATGCCACAATTTATTGATTCAACAATATAAAGACAAGCACTCCTATGTATTTATGATAGATTTATGACCAGAGGGTCGAAGGGAAGGAGGGTCAACCACTCACCTTCATTTTGCTTGAGGCAAGGGATCGGTTGGTTGCGCTCAGACGACGCCTACACGATCACCTGAAATCACATAAGCAACTAGTCAGAACATTTTGCCATTCAAAGAGTTTGATATGAAATGCAAAGTTTGTAATGCCCTAGTCCCATAATACGTAGGACTAGGAGATCGTATACATGCCAGCTGTATATCGAGTGGACTTCAGCCCAACTCAAATACGTATAAGCTGTCTAGAGGTCCAGTCTAATTATATCTATATATATCACTATGGTAACTCTATATCTCAATCCACTGAAGACAAATCCATCGTAAAATCAAGTGCACTAATGTTGATCAGGCATTAACACACTGGATTCTACCAACAACCAAGAATAGACAATGTATAATAAAGTTGATCAGACTATTACAATCGTCTGAACAAGCTCATAGAGAATAATAAAGCTTGTAAAACTAAGCCATAGAAGCAGAAGAAAGTAACAAAAAAACGTAGTAACATGCCAAATGTAATAATAACGTTGACTATATCGGAGGATCATAATAACGATATCATCAAACATATATACCTAAAATTCTGAAGATGCAATCGTCAATCACCATCTAGTCCTCAGGGGACTAGCAATATACATATAAACATGCCAAATGTAATAGTATAAAATTTGTAGACAATGTAAGAAATAGTCGAGAACAAATAAACTGAGACACAAGGAGACTACAACACAAGGAACCTAAGACAGTAGCATGCCATACTAGAAGTGTGGTACTAGACATAACTACAAGTAAATCGTGGTAACTATAACCCAATGGGAGCTCATAGTCCTATAGTCAGTAGGTCGATGGGGACTCCCTAACTATAGTATGTCTCATTCGCACGCTTACGAACGAGGTGGTCAGGTATTGTCAACGTCTAATAACAGGCCAGGGTCAAGTCAAAATAAGTACATGTAATCAAATAGAGTCAAAGTCAAGTCTAAGTGATGAAATCAAGTCAACGCACTCGACATGAAAAACTTAAACTAGTATAGTGAAACATAGATCGAGTAGATAATATAGAAAAGAAAATATATAGCATATAAGAAAACATGTAAAGAGAACATCATTAGCATGTACAAGAATCATGTGATAGCACAAGAAAGAAATAGACATGAACTAGAATGATTGGAAATAAACATGCATAATACTGTACAAGTTGGCAAGATATACTTGCCTGGGTAGAATCGACCACATCCAAATAAGCAACTAGTCAAATCAGAGAGCCACGAAAGCTGAACTTTCATAAACGTTCTTGGATGGTGAAACAGACATCACTAATGTGTTTGGCATAAAAAATGTCTAATTTTGACTACCCATAAGTCCAATTCTGGACACAAGGGTAAATGGTAATTTTGGATCAAAACAGTATCCGTCGTTGGACCTGCTTCGTACCGAAAAATGTGCAAAAACTTATGGTCTCTAAAGTCGACAAATTATATACCTACGAGTCCACATTTTTGATATAAACCTGACAGTATGTCCAGTTTTGGATTACGAAAAATCGTGCACAAAATTGTCCGTTGAGTTGGATCGTGGGCCCGCCAAAACAACGTTCCGATCGACCTTCTCAGAATCGGACCACACTTGCCTTACAGGACCAAAAAATGACACGATTCCAGTGCCATAATTTTTGTCACGATGTGATGAACGTTCACAAAGTAATTGGGGTCTTTGCAAAGGGGCCGATATAGTGTACCTCAATCGATACGTCTCGAATTCATCGCGCACACGCAACCAATTCAAGTTTCGTCGAAGCCCACACGTCCGCAAAATCTGTACGCAACTTTCGATGCTCACGGGTTGCGACTAAGTCCCCGGTTTGTCGAGACGGACCCCGTATCGGTTGGTTTTAATTTCTAAAAACATAATTTTTAGTCAACTTTAAACAGGTTTTATTCGATGATCACATTGATTAATTTAAAAATAATGGAAAGGACTTTCTGTCCTATATGTTGCTAATAATTTCCTTCAAATAAATTTTTGAAATCGTGCATGGTCTGGAAGATAACTGAGTGCAAAGTAGGATAGTTCGAATATTTTTAAACTGTCAGAGAATAGTTTTTCTAGCTAAGTTTGGAGCGATTAATCGAGCAACCAAGGGCATCTAAATTCGAACTAATTGTAGGAATTTAAAGGTGTATAGGTCGTCTACTTACCAGAAAAGTCGGATCGAAAAACGGTCAATCGAGCATCGAGCAATCTCGCTATGAAGTTGCCTTCGCCAAACACTACTGCTGCTTCCTCTGTTTGCTACTGCTGTCACTGTGGCGGTGCCGGCAGCTGTTCGGCGATGCACAGGCGGCTCGGGCGGCATGCAGGAGTCAGGAGGGGTTGCCGAGGTATCGGTGTGGCTTAGGGTTAAGGTTCGTTTAGGATTTTGGGATTTTTTTTGCTGCCGCTGCTTATATAGGCTGGGTTTGGGGCGTTAAGCTGCGAGGGTTTTTCAAATGTGTATCTTGCGAGATTCTCAGAATCTCGTGAGATATTCAACTTTTTTTTCTTCTTCTTTTCTTTTGTTATATATATATATATATATATATTACACTATATAATGAGGCTTCAAAACGGCTCAAAAGTGAGCCGTCTATGCCGTCATTATATCACGGTCTATTTTATTTTAAAAAAATAAATTTTGTAAAAGTTGTTGAAAAAAGTTTAAATTTGTCAACATGGAGAATCGAACTCAACCAAACAAAAAATACCTTACACCTTAACCACATGAGTTAGAAGAGATATTTGATTATAGTTGGATACTATTCTTACTATCAGTTATTATACGTGCAAAGCACGTGCATTTACTAGTATATATAGGGCAAACGGGATATGAGCCATAGGCTTATACTATTACATGAGCCATTCCACGTGGCTTCCATGTGTACCAATAAAATCTTAGTGACATTGAATTTTTTTAAATAAATAGAAATAAAATATCCAATAAATGATTTGATAAATAATAACTTATCATATCTTTGCCTAGGAACTTACCAAATATATTTGCCTAGAAATTTAAATAGATAGAAATAGAAGATCCCATAATGTTAATATTAATAATAATTTTAATGTTATTGTTAATGTTAAAATTAGTATTAATTTTAATGCTAATATTATTATTAATTTTAATGTTAACATTAATATTAATTTTAATTATAATGTTAATATTAATATTAATTTTAATGTTAATATTAATAATTAATATTAATGTTAGTGTTAATGTTAATATTAATATTAATATGAATATTAATGTTAATATTAATATTAATGTTAATATTATTGTTAATATTAATTTTAATGTTAATGTTAATATTAATGTTAATATTAATATTAATATTAATATTAATATTAATATTAATATTAATATTAATATTAATATTAATATTAATATTAATTTTAATATTAATATTAATTTTAATATTAATTTTAATTTTAGTTTTAATTTTAATTTTAATACTAATATTAATATTAATTCTAATGTTAATGTTAATTTAATTCTAATTTTAATTTGGAGGAACAGATGATATTAATAACATTAACTTAATTTAATTCTAATTTTATCATTCAAAATCTTCAATTAGACAAATAGCCCAATCAATTTAAGAAAAGATTTTCATAAAAATATTCACTTTATATTAATAACATTAACGTAATACCTAATAATTATTTATGGAAATCCATGATAGACCATTAAAATAAGCTAGCAATACACACACACACACACACACACACACACACACACACACACACACACACATACATGGATGTCTTTAGACACACTATATGACTACATAGGTTTAGGTTGGGTTCGGGTTAAGTACGAGATAATTCGGTATAACTGGGTCTCTTAAAAGTTATAATCTTAGTAAATAACTAATTAAATCATTTATATGGGTCAAGTCACAACTTTGACTGGTTTGTCTAGTAGGGACACTGCTATGGCCAGGCCTTCCCTAATATGGCTAATATACTAGTTAGAGCACACGACTACACTATCCGTGCCACAATTCCTAATCGATATACATCCCAAAAGTTAATCATGACTAAGGCCATATATATATATATTGTTTGCAAAAACAAAAGTTTAAATACAAACGATGAAAAAAAAGTATAATTTATTTCTGAAAAAGTACAACTATAGGAATCTGATTAGAAGATGATCACTTTATCCCTTGGATGTCGGAGAGAAAAAGCTCTTAAACATGATGCAGCAACTTCTCAGGCGATTATGATCATTAGTGATGCCTTGAAGAGTAATTTTGAACTCTATTTATAGAGTTATGAAAATAACTGTCAAATGGTTACACTGATTGTCATGTAATCAAAACATGGCTGATGATGCACTGGTTGGCGTGCAATGACCCAGTCGTACGAACGGTTAGCTTAGCTGCATATGACACGTGGAATTCTATGAGAGAAGTGTGCTTGGTCGTGGGCAGTATTGCGTGTACGTTCTTCGAGATTAGTGGCATGCACGTTACGTCATCTAACTACTTCTGGATGATAATTGATTGATTTGTGCCAGTACAAGAATGGTGCGAACCATTGATTGGTTCCAACTGTTGGTTGGTACCAACTATGGAAATCACTGAGTGTGAAGAGCTTAATCACTTTGCACCATTAATGAATGGCACGAAGAAACAAACAGTCATCATTATGATGAGTTTGAAAAAATCTTCTCGAGTGCTGTGCGCTCAAGATTCGAAGAGATTTTCATCGACTGACGTGTTGTCAGTCATCATGACTGACAGCTTAGCTTTTTGAGGAAGATTATTAGGTGGCAGCCCACGTGATCTAAAAGTGGTACGAATTGGTGTTGGGCGCTATTAGGCACTAGGCGCCATCTGATGAATGAATTCCAGCACCATTTGTGAATGGCTCTATGCACTGTCGTGATATATTTTTAAGCTTCTACAAGCCCCCTTCAAAGTTTTCAAATTTCAAAAATTTCAAAATTGGAAATACTTTGATTAAGTGTTCTTGCGCGATTAGCGGGCCCAAAATCTCAATAGACCCGCATTTCGTGTGCGATTCACATGGCTGTTACGCGTGAGCTCAATCTATAAATAGCCCACGGGTTGGAGAGAGAGAGAGAGAAGTTCTTTACTTAGAAATTTTCTTTCTCAAACTCTCTTCGTCTTTTTTTCTCCTTCCGAACTCATGAAGCTTTCCTTACTGTCAGCCATGGCACCCAAGAGATCTGCAGTGAAGAAAGGAAAGAAGATGGCCAGAACCATGTCATGCGTGCCATCGTTAAGGGTGCCGCAATACGTGTCACCGTCGGCGTGAGGCGAAGAAGCCAACCCCGTTCTCGAAGGTGAGAAACTGGTTGGGGGAAGATGAACAATACAACTGGCACGATTCGAGAGTTGGCACCATTTGATGGTTGGCACACAAACTAAATTCGATGTCAATCGCCTCTTTCAGAGTGTTAGTTGGCGCCGCGCTATTCATAATAATTGCCACCTCTTTCAGAGTGTTGGTGAACAAGCAAAACACGTACGCCCTTTGTTTACTCAAAGTGCACCGCATGAAACACAATTTTGTCAATTCGTACACAGAAACTGTCGCATGAATTTAGAATTGTCATGTTATGCCGCTCAAATTAGAACTATCATGCCTTAGTTTGTAAGGATACTTTTTTATGCTTTTAACTCTTTATTTTGTCTTTTTGCAGCGTCAATGGTGATCCCAAAAATCGAGATTGCCGTCATAGAGGAAGTGTTGTCTCCTTTTGTTAAGGAAGAGTTGGTGACTATTAAGGGGAAATAATTCCTAAAATCGAAGTTCCCTTAAAGGAAGAGCTGGCCTCAGAAGGCAGTGGCACCGGGAGCTCTAATCACCCAGCTCCTATAGATGACCTTAATCAGTTAGGATCTTCATATGCACGATGGTTGAGGGAGTGGTACCTGCCCCAACATGGCCATCCTCGGGCAAATGAATAAAATATCTTTCTTATCTTCAATGTTTCCTGCTTTGATGTAGCTTTTTATATGTTCTAAGATGTAGTTTATTTTCCTTTCTTTGCAAGTGTAGTCCTTTACTCCTTTTTTTGGAGAAAGAAATAAAGAACCTTTTTGTTTGCTTATTTTTTGTGATTTTATCTTTTTGAAACAACATTTATCAGTGACGAGTCGTTGATGCAGATAGTAGAATTCAGACATAATATGGATGTGAATTTGTATATCTGTTGATTATTCTTAAACCAACTGGGACTCAAGGATAGGATATCTTTTAAAACAACTGGGTTTCAAAAGATGATGTTTATTATAATATGTTATGGTGGATGTTATGGGTTAATCTTTTGAGGATGTACCATAAAATCTAGTTAGACTCCACTGGGGATTTTTGAGGACTTATTATCTGTGGGGTTTATTCACGAAAGAGTGAATAAAAGATAATAATTCGAAGATTTGCGTACGTACAATATTTGTAAGAAAATATAATACATACTTTCAAACATGATATTTTTTCAGGAATTTGCCGTCGATAGGCATCATAGCTATTCGACCGTCCATCCCGGTCAGCTGATATGCTCCTTTAGAGAAAACTTTGCTTATGACGTAAGGATCTTTCCAGTTTGGCTCAAACTTTCCCTTGCTCATGTGTGTCATAGTCATAGGACGTCTGACAGTAAGGACTAGATCGCCTTTTTAAAAGGTTCGTACTTTGACTTTGCGGTTGAAAGCTTTTGAGATTCGGTTTTGATATAGCTTAACGTGCTGTTGAGTTAGCAACCACTTCTCGTCGAGTGCTTCAAGCTCTTGAAGTCGAAGACAATCATTATTTTCCACCGTGAGTTCGTTGGCAATAGTTATCCTCAGGGATGGAAATTGAATCTCCAATGGTAAGATGGCTTCGCATCCGTACACAAGAGAGAAGGGTGTACAGTAGTATGGTACGCCCATAGACACTCTCTAAGCTTTTTACACTAGTTGTGTTTATTGGCAGAAATGAACTTTTTGAGGAGCTTGATGATTATTTTGTTGAATGCTTCTGCTAAACCATTGGCTGCAGGATTGTAAGCTGTAAAAGCAATGTTGTTGATTCGAGTGTCATTACAGAATCGAGTAAATACTTGACTTACGAACTGAGGTCCATTGTCATGGATGATTCTTTGAGGAGCTCCGAATCGATAGATGACATGATGTTTGATAAAGCTGATGACACTGCTTGTCTTGACTTCAGCTAGAGAAATAGCCTCCGCCTATTTTGAGAAGTAATCGGTTATAGCTAGGATGAACCGATACCCTTGAGATGATGGTGGGTTAATAGGACCAATGACATCCATGCCCCAGGCTTCAAAAGACCAGGATGCTGCAGTAGGATGCAAGAATTCTGATGGTTGATGGATAAAATTTGCATGGATTTGACATGCTCGGGATTTCTTTGCATATTTAATTGTATCTGCCACCATAGTGGGCCAATAATATTCTATATATATGACATGGTCCTGTAGCTTAGGGTCGGGCTGATGTGCACCGCAGACACTATCGTGAGCTTCACTTAGTATCTATTTTGCTTTATTGCTCGCAAGACAGCGTAGGAGCATACCGTCAAAGGATCGCCGGTAAAGTGTCCCGGACAGGTGATTGTAGTAGAATCGGAGTGATCAACTATGGATTGTCGTAGCTTCTTTAGAGTCTTCTGGCAGAATGTCATGCACTACGCAGTCGATGAAAGGAGTTCTCCAGTCCTTGGTAGTAGTGCAAACCTCTATCGTATTACTGAACTCAATGTACAGATTATTCTCGACACAAAATAATTCTCGATTAGCAATGACGACTAACTGTTGCATTTTTACAGGAACTGCTAACGCAGCTGCTAGATTCGTGAGTACATTAGCTTCTGTATTGCACGCTCGACGTACATGTTCAATAAAGAAGCTTTCAAATGACATAGCCAGTTTAACTGCTGCTTCTTGTTAAGGGATAAGATGTTGATGTCGAACCTTATATGTACCTCTAACTTGTTTGATAATTAGTTTATAGTCTCCGTAGTTATCCAGCTGTTTAGCTAACTGGAGACCGATGAGTAAAGCATTGTAATCAGCAACATTGTTAGAGCATGACTCGTCCAGATAGTAGGCTCTTTGAATGGCTAGCCCTTCTGGAATACGAGGACAATTCCTACTCCAGCGATGATGATACTGTTGGGTCCAATTCTAGATGCACCATCAAAGAATAGATGTTAAGCGAATATTCCTTCTGAAGTCATGTTGGACTCAAAAGTCTAATCAGGAATTTCGTCATAGAGTTTTGAAGTTTCAGAAATTGGATGAGCAACCAAGAAGTCAGCTAGGGCTTGACCCTTGACAGACTTCTATGGGATATAGACCATATCATATTATGCTAGCAATATCGTCCATATAGTGAGTATACTAGGCTTCTTCATCAGAACCCGCAGAGGATTGAATTTGGAGATGACATGAATGGTCTGGCCCGTGATGTAATGATGTATCTTCTGGACGGCAAACACTAAGGCTAAACATTCTTTTTTTACCAGACTGTATCGATGTTCAGTACCGATAATTATGCGGCTGAGATAGTAAATTGCTTGCTCATGGCCTTCATTATTCTTCTAGGCTAGGAGGGCACCCAAAGAGTGATCCATTGCTCGAACGTATATCAGAAAGGGTATTCCTATAATTGGAGAAACTAGGACTGGAGGGTTCATCAAGTACCGCTTAATGTCCTCGAATGCTTGCTGGCATTCGTCAGTCCGAACGAAAGACACACCTCTCTTCATTAGTTGAGTGAACGGTCTTCAGTGTCCTGAGAGATTTGAGATAAATCTCCTGATATACTCAAGTCGTCCCTGGAATCCTCGTAGCTCTTTTAGGTTGCATGGAGGATGCATCTCTTGAATGACTTTAACTTCTCAGGGTCAACGTGTATACCCTTAGAGGTAATAACGAGTCTGAGAAATTTGCTACTAGAGACTTCCATAAATGACTTAGTGGGATTCATTTTGATTTGATGCTAGCGTATTAGATCGAAAATAGTTCTTAAGTCTTGAATGTGGTCTTCCTTTAAATGACTCTTGACAACAGTATCGTCGACATAACATTCGACTATTTTTCGTAAATATATATAGAAAATAGTACTCATAGCCTGCTGATAGGTGGCACCAGCATTCTTGAGACCAAATAGAATAACTGTATAGCAATAGACTCCTAGAGGAGTGCATAAGGATGTATGCTTTTCATCTTCGAGACTTATTCTCATCTAATTATAACTAGAGAATCCATCCATAAAAGACATTCGCTCGAACCAGCATGTGTTATCGATCATAACAACTATGATTGGAAGAGAAAACTCGTCCTTGGGACAAGCTGCATTGAGATCTCTAAAGTCAATACAGCCTCGAACCTTCCCAATTTTTTCAAGACTGGGACGACATTAGCTACCCAATCGGGATATTGTTCCTTCCTAACAAAGCCGCATCGATGAGCTTCTTGACTTTGGCTTCTATGGCATCCATCATATCAGGACGGAACCGTCGTTACTGTTATTTTACAGACCTTGCATTTGGCAAAATGTTGAGCATATGGGTAACAATTTGAGGATCTAGTCCCGATATATCTTCATAGCTCTAGGTGAATACGTCAATGTATTTTCTAATGGGTTGGATCAATTCTTGTTTGTATGCTTCAGGAAGACTTTTGTTGATACAGATTGGCCTTGGAGAAGCTTCGTCTTCGACATCGATTAGGATTAGCTCGTCCTCAGTGGGTGGTTCACGATGTTCGAAGCAAAGCTCCCATTGAGTATCCATCCTTTGTACCCAAGGCTCTTTTTTATAAGCCTCGGTAAAGTCATCATTGTCATCATCTTCTAGGAATTCAGTTGTCACTATATTGACCAATAGAGTTAGTTGATGAACTTTCCCTATGCTAGTGTCTGAGTCCCATGAAGCAGAATCGAAAGAATGAGATTGTATTTCTTCGTCTGATTCAGATCTATCTGGGGTTGTGTTAGGCGTAATGTAGCCCAACCCATGTATGGTCTTGTTGTAGTATTGTGATGACTTTCCTTTCGGAGCAGGTATTCAAATAGGAGTACGTCTACCTTTGCCTCCATTCAATCCAAACCCAAAATTGTAACCCATTTTTTGAACGATGTTTTTGGACTGCTGACTATAAGGACACAATTATATTCTTCCACGATCGTCATTTTCAGAATCTCTATCAAGTATAATTCTTTGATTATGTTCTCTGCTGAAGAGGATTTGATGCTCATCATCATTCCGAGGAGAAACTACGAAGAATAAATTCTGCACTGGTTTGTACTCTATCTCATCTTGAAAATATTGAATTGCTCCTAAGGTGAGAGGTTCGAACTTATCCATAATTTCTAAGTAATGTTGTGCATAATAATTGACATCAGTATACTGCGAAGGAGATATTACTTTATTAATATTTTAAGTCTTAACAGTTACAACAGCATTTGCGACCTTGGCTGGAGACACCGTCAGGTCGATAACAAAAGGAGGAGAAAGACAAGGAGTTGGCTTGTTACGACGAAGGTCGATAACGAGAGGCTCGAAAAAGGTGAGCTTCCATTGCTCTATTTTTTCTGTAGGAGGATCAAGAGTGATGGTTAGCATCTGAGAGGAGGAAGGACGAGAGGTGTGTCCTTTGACTGGAATCACCAAGACATTGTTCGAGTCATCTTTTTAGCCTTCCTCAGTGTCCATAGCCAGCACTACCTTCATGTACTCTTCTTTGTACATTCTAAAGTCTATATAATAGGCCTCGAGACCTCAAAAAGGATTGAGGTCAGCAATTTTATTCTTGATCTCTCCATTATCATCCACGTACTTGAAGCACTGATACAGAGTAGATGGCACAATGTTATGTTCATGCAACCACAGCCTTCATATTAAAAGATTATAGGAGGCATAGCAATCACATAACAGGTGACTTTTGTACGAAGATAGCCAATTTGGACTCTCAGGTGGATCTTTTTGAGCGGTTTACTCTTCCTAGAATTGAATCCGAGGATAGTTGTAATCGTTGCTGAAAGATTATGGACTAGAATCTTTAGAGAATCTAGCAAAGTCTTTGGGATTATGCTGAGTGCGGACCCGGGATCAACAATGATGCGATCCACCCTCATCGTATCGACGTACCCAGTGAAGCAAAAAGGTCGATCGTGCCGATTGTCCTCCAACAACATGTCATTCTGGGTGAAGGTGATATTTGTCATGATCTCCATCACAGTATGACATTGAGGGCAAGCTACTGGCTCTTCATCAGACTTCTTGAGATGTACAAGCATCGACTTGCATCAGGGCTTCACTTAACATTTCTGGAGTTTTCTTCGAGAAACGAAGGATCTCGAAGATCGATAGTCTTGCTGGAGTATTGGCTAGTTGAGCCAATATGTCAAAGTAATATGATTTCTGAAGGCCCTGCATTGGGGTCTTCTTCAGGTTCTTATCAAAGCGAACCTGCTGCTTGCCTTTATCAGCTGATGTCGGCCCAGAAGGACCCGAGTCCGCTAGTGGAGCTGATGTTGGAGGAGCATCAGAAATAGAAAGGGGTGTGACAACTTCATTCCCTTGACCTTCTGGGTAATCTCTAAGGTAGAGTCTACCGGATCTAGTATCGGTCAAGACTTTTTCTTCGGGGGTGGGTGAGAGAAAAACTATGTTACAGGTTCTCACTCGTGCTTTGCTCTTGGAGGATTTCTTTTTCTGTTGGGAACTGTGTGATCTATCCCGAATCCCATTCCAATACGAGACCTGTTATCTTGGAGTTGTAAAGATAAGGTTATCGGAGACCCCTTTCTATTGTTCAAGCTTGGGGCTTTCTGAAAGTCATATCCTATCTTTATCATCAGCTCGCGAGATTGCTGACTGTATCGATTGAATTTGGGCCGATAGTTGACTTTCGATATTGATGGAGTAGTCACTGAAGAAGATGTAGATCATGCCGGAATGAAAGTAGTCCTCAAAGAAGGAACACGGCCATCAAGCGAGGAGTACTCACTTGAAGTCGTATTACATGATTTTTACTTAGCTAACTTCCTTTATTTAACAGAAGGAACAAACTTCTTCTGTTCAAATTCGCCAACAAGGTCTGGATGGACCCACATGATCTCGTCTTTGGTTTTTGACAGTGGAACCAAACTGTCGTTTCGGGCCGGAGGGAGGTTGACAATATCCATAGTTGCCTTCGAAATTGGAACAACACCGTTGGGAACTAACTGAGGAGCGAAGGCTCCGAATTGTAAAAATATATTAACTGTCACCGTCTTTCCATCCTTTTGGAGGATGATTGCTTTTGCGTTGATAAACTCCTGGATCTTTCCTTCGAGCACATAGCATGCCCTGGTTGGATGCCCCAGAAACCTGTGATACATACAATATTTAGGATTGTCAGTTTTACCTACTTTATCTAGCCATTTGATTTCTAACAATTAAAGTTTATTGCTTTTGATCAAGCAATCGAAGATGCTCATGATGTCATCATCGTCAAAGGAATACTCTTCCTTAGGTCATGGTGCTGCCCTTTATGGAGGTGCTGTTGCTGTAGGTGCTGACTGGCCTATATTGATGGCTAAGGCTACTTTGCCTTTACGATTTTTTTGGTGACTACCACTGCTGGTAGCAAGGTGCTTATTTTTATCCAGATTAGGCATCAGAATGCCTAGTTGCTTAAACTTCTCAGCACTATCTTCGGCTGCTCTGGCACTTACTATGAATGAACCCTAATATTGAAATTGTGTTGGTCCCATCCACATGCTAATGATAGGTAATAAGTTTGATTTGTATGTATCTATCATCTTTGCGTCCGGAGTACCTAGAGGCATTTTTAGTGCCTTCCGTCGGAAGCGTTCGATAAAACGTTCAGCTATTTCATTGGGCTTCTGTTTGATTTTGGTAAGGGCGAACATGGTCATGTCGTGAGTCCCTTCATAGAATCATTCCAGGAACATCTATTTCAATGCTGCGAAAGATGTTATGCAACCATCTGGTAGACTTCGGTACTAGTCATAGGCAACACCCGCTAAGCATCTGACAAAGACTCTGGTAAGTAGAGCATTATTTTGTTGGAGATGGTCAGTCATCATCTAAAAGTGATTGATATACTGACTCGGTGATGTGCTACCGTCGAATAGCGTTATGGTCGACAGCTTGTATTTGGGCAGGAACGAAACTTCCTTCCACTCCGCTGGATAGGGTTACTTGATCCCTAACTTTTGTAATCCTTTCTTCTGTTTGAAAGCTTCAAATTAATTTTGTAGAAGCTTGACTGCCTTAAGGGGATATCCTGATGCTTGAGGAGCAACATATTGATTCGAAGGATTGGGAGGTAGAAGTGCATTATAAGCACTACCCCCAGCATCGAAATGACTTGGAGTAGCCTGTGCATGAAGGTGCATGACATCCGGGGCAGTAGTATTTGGAAGAGACTGTACTCCAAGACCAGTGTTGATAGGTACGAAACCTACTGCGTATTCTTGGGTTAGAATTGGATTCACAACCGGCGGAACAGCTTGTTGTGTCATGATCACCGTGAGCATGCTTGTAACCATGTCGGCCTTGGCTTTTAGGTTAGCCTCCAGAGCAGCAATTTTTTGTTCTTGACTAGCAGAACTAGAAGCATCTTGCTCTTCGTTCGTCACATAAGCAGACACTTCTATCGATACAGAAGATGAGCTAGTAGATAAGATGGTCTGATCAGAGTCTTTACTATCAGTGTCGAAGTCTAGCAGACTGCTACCCCCAGGGTTGGAATTGGGAAGATTTCTTTGATCGAGGAAGTCTCGGTTGGAATTAGAAAGATTTCTTTGATCGAGGAAATCTCGACTTCTTGATCTTGTATTTTGGTAGACCCCTTCAGTAGCGTTTGGGATCTGACTGCGGATTTGTCGCCCTAAAGGTCGTAATGAATTATGTCTCGGGTGTATCCCATCCCCAGTGCTAAGAGATGCTATGTTAACTGAAGCGAATAGCAATTCATCTTCATCTACTAAGATCACATTGGAAGACTGGGAGTGATTGGAAGATCGAGAGTAGTTCAAACAGTTGAACACCACCCATTTTGCTAGTTTGCAGCAGCACTTGACATCGACTTCATGTGAATGATAGTGACATTTGTCATATGTGAACATATCATCGTCAACTATCAAGATCATTCTAGGAAAGCCAGGGTAATTCAAGCAGTCAAACGTAGACCATTTGGATGTCTTATAGCAGCACTTGATTAAGATTTTATGATACTGGTTACAGTGATGTTTAATCTGTGGAGTCATCGCTGCACGATATGTACTCGCCGTCTTCCACTTTTATACAATAAGTTCACGGAGATCAGGTACATGATAAGAAGAAGGAGAAGGAGGAGGAGGCAGACTCTGCCTTATTATATTAGGAATATGATGCTTATTCCTAAGCTTTTGTGTTCCCTACATGTACAGAGCAGTGCTAAGTTCATTAGCATAAATGGGTAGGTTCTGGCTCTTATAATCCTTCACTGTGCATGAATTAGTGATTGGCGCCGACTGTACTAGAGTCTTCTGGCGTACCAGCTAATTCGTTTCTGTTCGACGCCTATTGAGATAGGCACGCATGTCAACATCTAGACCCACTTGGTTGTTGGTCTGTGACACTTGTAATCTTTTATGTTCTGTCCATGATATGCACAGAGTAGGGAAGTTATGGCACTGGCCAGATTGGCGCAGAGAAGCTTGGCATCAATAAAATTGTTATAGAGTAGGGAAGATGCCTTGGTGCTATGCGCGCATTGGCACAACGCATTTGGCGCGACGCTTATAGGCAGAAGAAAGTGAACGCTAAATAGAACCTACTTTCTGAGAAGTAGAGTTTTTGTTCAGAGATGCAACTTTGGCACTGATTGGCGCAGAGGCACAATCAAGTGGATTTTCCGCCAAGTCCAGGACTGGAGAAGAGTGAAGAATGGCTATAGGGTGCTTTTCCTTGTCTTGAGTAGCAGCAGCAATTGGCGTATGCCTTGTTTTGTGTAGCAGCAGTGGTGGCGCACTTGGCAGAAGGGCACTTGGCACCCCCGGCGCCAATTAGATGTTCATAAGCAGTTTGGTAGAATTCGATGACGAAGGTCTCTTGCGTCGTGCCGACAGACGCGACATCGCATTGAGTTATCATATTCTTATCGGAGGAGAAGTCGTCCTAAGCGAAGTCATCATTTATTTGCAAAAACAAAAGTTTAAATACAAACTAAGAAAAGAAGAAAAGTACAATTAATTTTTGGAGAATTACAACTATAGAATTTGATCAGAAGACGGCCACTTTATCCCTTGGACTATGCGTTATTGGAAAGGAAAAGCTCTTAAACATGCTGCAACATCTTCTCAGGCATTTTTAATCATTAGTGGTGCCTTAAAGAGTGATTTTGAACTCTATTTATAGTGTTTTGGAAATAATTGTCAAGTGGTTATACTAATTGACACACAATCAAAATAGGGCTGATAATGCATTGGTTGGCGCACAATGACCCAGTCGTACGAACGGTTAGCTTAATTGCATATGACTCCTGGTATTCTGTGAGAGAAGTGCGCTTGGTCGTGAACAGTATTGCTTATACGTTCTTCGAGATTAGTGGCATGCACACTACGTCATCTAACTGCTTCTGGATAATTATTGACTGATTGGCGCCAATACATGAATGGCACGAACCATTGATTGGCGCCAACGGTTGGTTGGCGCCAACTGTGGAAATCACTGAGTGTGAAGAGCTTAATCACTTTGCACCATTGATGAATGGCGTGGAGAAACAAACGACCATCATTTTGACGAGTATGACAAAATCTCTCCGAGCGCTGCGCGCTCGGGATTCAAAAATATTTTTATCGACTGACGTGTTGTCAATCATCGTGACTAACAGCTTGTCTTTTTGAGGAAGATTGCCAGGTGGCAGCCCATGCGATCTGAAAGTGGCACGAATTGGTGTTGGGCACTATTAGGCATTGGACGCCATCTGATGAATGAATTCCAGCGCCATTTGTGAATGGCGATATGTACTGTCTTGATATATTTTTAAGCTTCTACATATAGTATTAGACTTTTATAAATATAATCGTATATATACAAAATTGTATCTAATCTATTTGGCCCAAACAAATTCAAAATAATTCTGCTAAGTCATGGCAACCTAACATGGCTCTACCAAGTGAGGTTGACTAGGTTAGGGTCCAGATTTATTTTCTAGTCAAGTCGAACCCGAAAAGTCAACCAATGAGTCCTTTGTGCCATTCGTAAATAAATAGCACATGAGAACTCGATTGAGTGGCACACCCTTGGCATGTGTGTCGTAGGCTCAAAATGGTTTAAATTCATATATTAGGTCAAATAGTTTTGATGGATGTCGAGTTTTGAACTCTTATTGGAAGTTAGGTCTAGAATTACGTTAAATAGTCAAATAGCCTAAATTGACCCGAAGTTGTACAAAGGCAAAAGAATAATAGGGGAAAATTTTGGATGTGACATGATATATCAAATTGAAGGTGGACTTGTCTACTTCAAAACTCATGAAGGATGTTTCGAAAGATGGACATTTCTTGTGCTCCAAAAATTAAAGCTCCAAAAAAGTACATTTATAGTCATAATTAAATATAATATCTATTTTAATAAAGAAAAATCGTCTAAAATAAATAAAAAATATTTTCCAAAAATTAGGATGCTTACAAAGTTTAAAGAACACAAGCCATGAAAACCATCGAAAACATTCACGAAAATACAATTTAGAAAACCAGAGCCAAAGAAGCAAGCATAGCATGAAAAGCAGAGCAACGGTAGGTGTCTCCCGACTCAGCCATAGAGTCCATCCTCGAGGCGCAATCCGCTGAATATGTGTAGCATTTGGTTTCCTATAATTTATATATTTTTTATTTTGGAGATGTTTTTTTATTATGTATAGTGTTTTAGATCATTGTTTTGATTTTTAGATCATAATGGTATGTACCTAGGCCTATAGGTGAGATATACTAAAATTAGGCCATATATGGGCATTAGGGTCCCTAGATAGCCCCAAATATTTTATTTTACTATTTTAGAATTTTCTAAAATATTTGGAAATTTTTGGATAATTAAAACCTATAAAAAATATTTTTTCATAGGCTTTTGGGATTTACTGTAGAGTCACATGAAGTGATTTTGAGACTAAACTTTTTATCTAGGCTCTAGACACCTAAAAATAGTTTCTAGAATTTTTAAGGATTTTTCTGGGATTTATTTGGAGTTAAAATGAATTTTTAATATTTTTTTGTAATTAAGTAATTAATTATACAGTCAGCAGTCCAGTAAACCATCCCCTAGCCCACATGTCAGCTCCCAAATGACTCAGCCACTGCCACTCTCTCATATATATATGTAAATAAATCTGAAAAACTAGTTTATTATTCCAGCATCCTTTTTAGTTTGATCTTGGAGATCCTCCAACTTTACGATGCGATTGCGATCGAACTAGACGTCCGTTTCGTGCGCTTTTAGAAGCGTATCGAGGTTAGGTTTTTGAATATATACTTTGTTTTCTAAAATATTGAGTGTGAATTTCTGGATAATTATTTGAGTGTCGGTTGTCCAAAATTGATGCGTCGTACGGTTTTCGAGATTTTGAGAGATCCCGAACTCCGATTTGCGATCCGTTTAAAATTTTGGAAAGATGACACAGAGATATATAACATATAATTTTTCTAAAAATTCAGAGATTCATCTAGTATTTTATTTTATATGTAGACGTTACATTTGGTCAACAATTTATCGATTTGGTCACGGTTAGCCATAACGGTGATGACTTTTGACAAAA
This sequence comes from Iris pallida, assembly GCA_029216955.1. Taxonomy (NCBI): domain Eukaryota; kingdom Viridiplantae; phylum Streptophyta; class Magnoliopsida; order Asparagales; family Iridaceae; genus Iris; species Iris pallida. The sequence goes on from JANAVB010028820.1 coordinate 12,578,214, forward strand.
TTATGATTTTGTGGCAAGGTCAATTCTAGTACACTCATGGCACTAAAATCTACAAGGTTGTCTCAAACTTTTGAGTTCATAACGTTTGACTAGTTAGTCAATAATATGTCTCGGTTTGCGTGCCACGGGTCCCAAATTTGGAATCATGACTTTCCTTGGTCAAATATTTGTGGTTAAATTTTATTTTAGATTTAAATAGGTTAAAATAGGATTTTAGATGATTTATTTCAAAATTAAAATTGAATTAATTAGACTAACTCATTATCCAATTTTTAGGATTTTTAGAGTGGAAATCATATATCTAGCTTGTAGTTTTTTTATATGACGGGATAGATCGGGCTACGACGTCTTGAGTTGTGACTTCATCATCTATCAAAGCAGGCAAGTATCACTATGAGCTATGTTGCCTTTATTTTATACTGAATTTATCTTTGTGTCGTCTTCTCACTACTACTCCCTTAGAATTCATGTTATCATTGTTCATGATTACTATTTTGTAGAGAGTTAGAATAGTTAGGGTATATATACATGTTCATGTCTTACTTTTTGTTTCTCATTGTTTACAGTTTATCGTATTGCTAATGTTTATCGTAATGGACATGTATTATGAGTGGGTCGGGCGGGAAAATACAACAAGTAAGCATATGGTCAACGAATTGAATACAGACTCCTTTTATATTGATTGCATAATATCAGTCATGCACTACACATATGATTGACGGATATCCCAAGCCGTCTACATGCTGAAAGTTAGAATTTTAAAATACACAGTACACGTGACTTGATCATTGTTGCTCTATTGTCTATTGTTCTTTTTTTTGTCAAGTCTACCTTCATATTATTATCATATCTTAGTGGTATGTCAAGTCTACCTTCATATTGTTATCAAGTCTTAGTGGTATTTCCTTATCATACAATGTCATGCCTATAGTTATCTTCATTTAATTTTTCGTTTATTGTTTCTTCAGGCTTGTATACTATATCGTGTAATGTAGTGTTATGGTGATCTTGCTCCAATCCTGACTGAATAACTATTTTTCAGTTTTACACGACATGATCTGTCCAGAGGTCTATGGTGAGTATGTTGGAGACACTGACGTCACTGGCGTATCCGATTCGAGCACTGATGCGAATTGGCATATATTTTTCCTTATGGATTCATATTAGTTAGTAGTTATTGTTATAGAGTTTAGTTTGTTTGTTTATTTTATTTTCTGCTATCTGGATTTGTTCCTGAAACTTTTTGAGTTATAGTAGATTATTTGATCATTATAATATTGAGACTATTAGATATTTTTGGTGATTATTGTGGGCTTCGTGGTGGATGATATATGTGCATGTTGTGCTTGTTGTGGACCATTGTTATCATAGACAGCGTACTACCGCTTATGCTGCGGCGTAGGCTGGACTTGGCAACGAATTCGTATCCCAAAATTGGGAATGGGTTATAACAAATGGAACTTGATTCCGGAGAAGCCATTCCATAACGAGGAAAGTATCTTAATTCAATCGGTCACGTTCAATCAACTCAATCGATTCTGACCAATCAGTTCCGACCAAATTGATAGCGACAGTGTTCCTTTATCACGCACCCCATGGACAAAAAATGGGGCACGATGTAGGGATGGGGCACAACATTGGAAAGCTATGGCTCGACGGATTTAAGGTCAACGAGCGACTTAGCATGGTCGTGGAGGTCGGGGCTAGAGAAGGCGACGGTCTGAGACACGATAGTGCTCAGATCAGCTCCGGTGGCCGGGATTTAAGGAAGACGCACTGTGGGTCCGAGATGGCTGCTCGAAGTGAACGGCCCAGGATGGGTGGAGTTGTGCAGGGATCTGGCACAGGTGGTCGCTGGGTCTAGGAAGTCACCGGCGAGTCTGCACGTGCGGAGAAGGATCGGGTGGCTGGGGATTTGGTGAGAGCATTGATAGGGAGGAGATCGACAGAGTAGGGCAACGATGTACAGGAAGTGCTTGAGATGGGGACGATCAAAAATAGTACGACGGACACCGGCGTTGCCAAAAGACGGCGATGAAGTCAGATCTAGTATGGCGGGGACGAGATGGTGGAGGCTGGTTGTTGGTGGCAACAGTGGCGGAGAGATCGTGGATCGCTAGAAAGGTGGCCAAAAGTTATGTTCAGGTTTGATGTCAGCGTATCGTGTCCTGTGCGACACAGAAAGGTGCCCGGTGTGTCGGACACGAAGGAAACAATAAAATTGTGTAAAATAATAGAAAGAAAAGATGGACGTGAACACGGTGCATGGTAAGACATGACACGATGGTGATGACGGCTAATTGGTTATGGAAGGTAAGAATTTGTGTTGGATTGTGGAAAGAAGCAAGGGAAGGCTTCCCTTTATATAAAAGATGAGATTCCTAAATATGGAAGGCTTAAGATTTATGATCAAATCTAATGAATCCTTTTAAATCAAATAAATCATAAATTTGATTGATCAAATCTCAAACTAATATTTTGTCATAATAATAATAATTTAACTAATATCCAATACTATCAAATAATATTTAAAAATATGCTTTCATAAATACAAAATAAGTTGGCAAATTTATTTGCCATCCAAAAATAATTATGATTTACTTTTTATGAAAATTTAAAACATTATTATATTTTCTAACAAAATATACGTACAATAGTCTAAATTAAATAAAATTTTGAAAAAATGGGAGTTACAGTACATTAAAAGTATAGAGTTCAGAGAGCAAACACAAACACCAAGGTTTATCCCGATTTTTCTTTAAGAGGACTAGTCCATTTCTGAGAACTCGTGCTCGGAGTTGATTCCACTATCTGTGAAACACAAGCTTTGATCCGAAGGGCTTATAATTCTTACACCTCGTGCTTTGATTCGAAGGGCACAACGACTTAGCAACCACAAGCTTTTGATACGAAGAGTTTGTCGATTTCAAACAACAAGTGTAGAGACAACACTTGAAAATTCAAGCTTTACAACTCGAACTGACTTCTAACCGAGATCGCAACTTTGGCACACTTGAAAATACAAGATTTACAACTCGAACTGGGAGTTGGTTTCTTGGAGATGGAAAGGTTAATAGCTCATAATAGATAAGAAGATGGAATGTGAATTGGTGAGTTTCAAGTAAAGAATTAAAGGCCTTTATATAGGTTCACTGGGCCGAGTTTGGGTAGAGTTCGGTCCCCTCTTGTTCATAAATTTGAATGTTAGAAACCTAATCTTTAGGAAGAGGAGTCTGACCAGGGAACTGGGTTTACCCTGACCGGGTTTGGCCAAAGTTTAGGCAGAACTCGGTCCGAGTTTGGTTACCCTATTTTTAGCAAGTTTCTGGTTTGGGTTCAGGCTGATTTGAGTGGACTTGTATTAGTTAAGCTTTCTAGAACCATTTGCGAACCGGATGTACATTTGGTCCTATAAACAAATGGAAAATATAGAATAAAACATAAGAACCAAAAGCACTTTGATAATGTTTTTTTTCTTGGCGACAGTTGTCCAAAGGTAAACAGATCTGGAAATCTGTATACCTTTCGGGGGCTTCGCCCCCAAAACCCCTACGGATAGCGCTGACCCCTCGACCCCTATCCGCTGACCTGTCATGACCCGTGCCTGCATGTTCGGGTATGGGTCCGTGATGCATGCCCAGCCTACTCCGTAGCATCGACGTAGTAAGATGTCTCCTTCAGAGTTGTTGGAGCTGTATCAGTCTATTGAGGAGCTTAGGACCGATGGATTCATTCTTCCTAGTAGATCACCTTGGGTAGCTCCAGTCCTTCTTGTGAAGAAGAAGGATGGTTCATCACGTATGGTCATTGACTATCGTCAGCTTAACGTGGTGACCGTGAAGAATAAGCATCCCTTACCCAGGATAGATGACTTATTCGATCAGCTTAGTGGATCAGCTGTATTTTTGAAGATCAATTTACAGTCTGGGTACATCAGATCAGAGTCAGAGAGAAGGATATACCCAAGACGATATTTAGATCTTGATATGGCCATTAGGAGTTCCTTGTTATGCCTTTTGGAGCAACCAATTCGCCAGCGATCTTCATGGTTCTCATGAATCGCATCTTCATGTCCCACTTAGACCAGTTTGTGATAGTGTTTATCGATGATATCTTGGTCTACAGTCGGACTGAGGCAGAGCACGAGTAGTATCTTCATGTGGTTCTTCAGATTCTTTGGGACCATCAGCCTTACGCGAAGTTCAGCAACTTCAATTTTTGGCTCGATCGAGTCTCCTTTTTAGGTCACATTATTATCGAAGGTGGTGTTGAGGTGGACCCCAAGAAGGTTGAGGCTATCGAGGGTTAGGCCAGTACCTCGTTTAGCTTCAGATGTACGCAGCTTTCATGGATTAGCAGGCTAGTACAGACGGTTTGTGGCAGACTTTGCTAGGATCTCTATACCCTTGACACGGCTGACGTGTAAGGATGTGTGCTTTGAGTGATCAGATGCTTGTCAGGTTTTTTTTGAGAAACTCAAGTAGGGTTTGATTTTGGCTCCTATTCTGACACTACCCGTCGGACCAGGTGGGTTCACGGTGTATTGTGATGCGTCAGGCCGGGGACTTGGTTGTGTCCTTATGCAGCACGGTTGAGTGATAGCTTATGCATCTCGGCAGCTTCAGGACCATGAAAAGACCTATCCGACGCACGCTGAGTTGGCCGCGGTTGTTTTTGCCCTCAAGCTCTAGACACATTATCTGTATGGTGATCGAGTAGACATTTTAACTAACCATAAGAGCTTGTGGTATGTGTTCACCCAGAGGGATCTAAACATATGGCAGAGGAGATGGCTAGAGTTACTGAAGGATTTTGATGTTGATCTTTAGTATCATCCCGGGAAGGCAAACGCTATTGCAGATGCTTTAAACAGGAGACCCGGAGTTTATTTCTTAACGGAGCAGCATCACCTTCGGGAGGATCTTCAGGAGATGGGCATTGAGGTAGTGCTACCTGGTGAGATAGCTATGATGACGGGCTTGCAGATGCTGTCTGCCATTGTAGAAAGGATCAGAGTAGCGCAGTCTAGTGATGTCAGACTTCAATGGCTCAGAGCAGAGTGTGTGGTAGGGCGTTGAGAAGAGTTGTGTATCCATGAGGATGGAATACTCCGATTTGGGAGTCGTCTTTGTGTGTCGAGTAGAGATATTCGACAGAAGATTATGTTGGAGGCCCCCAGTTTTCAGTACTCTGTTCATCCAGGAGGGACAAAGATGTACCATGATATTCGTTAGCATTTTTGGTGGAATGGTATGAAGAGGAAGATAGCTCGGTTTGTCTCTCGATACTTAGTTTACCAGCAGGTCAAGGCTGAGCACCAGAGACCGGCCGGATTTCTTCAGCCTTTGCCGATTCCAGAGTGGAAGTGGGATCATATTACTATGAACTTCGTGACTGGTCTTCCTAGAACCCCGATTGGTAGAGATGCCATTTGGGTTATAGTGGATCGACTCACGAATGTTGCCCACTTCCTACCTTTCAACTTTGGCCAGTCTATAGAGCAGTTGGCAGACCTGTACATGAGGCAGATTGTCAGATTGTATGGGGTGCCAGTTAGCATAGTCTCAGATCGGGATTTCAGATTTACTTCTCATTTTTGGCAGTCTTCAGCAGAGTTTGGGTACCCGTTTGAGCTTCAGTTTAGCATACCATCCTCAGACAGATGGTTAGTTGGAGCGTACGATTCAAACTTTGAAAGATATGCTTCGATCGTGTACTCTTGACTTCAGTGGTTCTTGGGAGGATTACTTGCATTTGATGGAGTTCTCTTACAACAACAGCTTCCAGGCGAGCATTCAGACGGCACCTTTTGAGGCTTTGTATGGTAGGAGATGTAGGTCACCCATAGCTTAGGATGATATTAGAGAGAGGCAGATGCTTGGCCCAGAGTTGATTGCTCAGTCAGTTGGAGTAGTCAGGCAGGTCATGGAGCATCTCAGAGTAGCTCAGGATCGACAACGTCACTAGGCAGATTAGCATCGACATCATCTTGAGTTCTTTGTCGGTGATCATGTATTTCTTTGAATACCCGTGGTGTCATCAGTTTTGGCGTACGGGAAAAGCTTAGTCCTAGATTTATTGGACCGTTCGATATTCTTGGGTGAGTAGGAGATGTATCTTATCATCTTGCTCTTCCACCGTCACTACGTGAGGTACATGACGTATTTCACGTATCTCAGTTGCGTCGGTATGTTCCAGATTCGAGCCATATCCTAGATCATTCTGAGTTGGTCGTTGGTACCGACCTATCGTATGAGGAGAGGCCTGTATCTATTTTGGACCGGAGGGAGAAGATTCTTAAGAACCGGACTATTCGATTAGTTCGTGTTTCCTGGGATCATTATTCACCGGGCAAGTCGACTTGGGAGCGCGAGGATGATATCCAAGCTCGTTACCTGTATCTGTTTGACTCGTGAGGTATACTTATTCGTGTATCTATGATTCTAGCTTTTGTTTGAGTCTGATTGTAGGAATATACGATATTGTTGGTTTTGTATGTTTAAATTGCTTTTATATTTCTTGTACATTACTCTAGTTAGATTTTATGATTTATGAGTTTTCTATCTTGATCTTGATAGCAAGTTTTTTTTGGATTTCTAGCTTGCTTTGATTACCTTTTGGAAATTTCGAGGATATAATTTTTCTAAGGAGGGGAGAGTTGTGAGACTCATCTCACAGTATCGGTATTTATATACGGATACGTATTTAGTATTGTATTTCGTATATTCTTGGTTTTTGGAACACTTTAAATTTTTTCCAAATTGTAGAGTTTTTTCTTGACCGGCATGCCACAAGTATACCGGTATATAACGACAGCATACTGCCCGGATTGATATTCCACATTTTAGATATTTTGATTTCAGATATTTTCATGAATAGTATTTTAGATATTTTGGTGAATAGTGTGGATGAACTCTATTACCCAATGGATATTTGGTTTTGTTTGGATGGCCACGATTGACTTAGATCTTCACATGGATCACCATCCAACGGTCATGAATAATTCCCCTTCTATATATATCCTTTTACTTTCTCTCTCCTTCCTCTTTTCACTCCTTCTTCCTTCCTTCTTTACTTTCATTCTTCATCCTCAAGTGCATAGGAAAGCTTGGCCCTGAGGCCTACAGTGTGGTTTCGTACCCCTCTTGGTAGTGGAGTAGAAGAATAGGCTTGGAGCTTTATTAGGTAAGTACATCTTGCCAAATCTTGAAAAATATTTGTTGTTACTTGGTTTGTTCTATTATTTTCCTTGCATGATTCTTAGTCATCTTTAGAGCTTAAAGTTTTTGATCTTGATGGTTATATATTTGTAGATCTAAGTTTTAAGACTTTTTTTGTTTTCGGGGTTTTGATCCCTATAAGTTTTTTATTTTCGAAATCTAATGGTTCTATGTTGTGAGGAATTTCGTTCTACCTAATTTTGGCTTTTGAACTACTTGATTTCGACTTCGTATGAAAAAGTTATGCTATTTTTCGTGTTCATTGGTTCCCCACACCTTCAATGCTGGGGGAACGATGAACAGTGCCGCACAGTCCGTGTGCCGTACTTGCGTGCAGCGTGCGCCGTGCTTGCGTACAGCGTACGTCGTGGGCAATTTTGTCTGCACGTACAGTGTGCAGTCTGTGCGCCGTGCTTGAACGTAGCATGTGCCGTGGCAGTTTTGCCTGCGCGTAGTGGGCAGTTTTCCTACGTGCCGTAGGCAGTTCTCCTATGCGCCGTGGGCAGTTTTTCCTGCGAGCGTAGTGTGCCTCGCACAGATGGCTGTTTTTGCCCATTATAGCTATTTTATAGCCAAAATCTTTAAAAACTCAAAACATGAAAGTTGTAGATCTTTGTCTTGGCTTCGAGAATCTTCATGTCTCTCTTTAATTAGAGTTTATATGTAAATCACCTGTCACGACCCGCACCCGCTATTCGGATACAAGACGTGTGCAAGCCCAGCCTACGCCGCAGTGTCGGCGGTAGAACGCTGTCTATAACTCACAAGTCACTGAATCTAAAATCACATGGAAATCTATATCTCATCCATAGAATAATCAAGACACAACCAAGATCAATGAATATCCATGAAACTAAGCAATAACGAATATAAACTGAATGCATCCAAGAATCATTGTCACGTACGGTGGACGCAAATCCACTACCAATGGACGGAAAGAGAAAAGTACATAAAATACACTAACTGAGGATAACCTACTAATCAAGGCAACCTCAACTGCAACCACTGCAGTCTGATGCTAACTCAAATCTACTCGTCTGCTCCTGACTTAAACTCGGCTAACCTGAAAAGATCATCAGGTCCTCAGAGGACATAGCAAGATACATAATATATATGCCTATCTAATAATTTTATCATGCGTGAGAAAATAAACAAGAGAACAAGAACACGACAAGTGACTATGAACACGAACACTTGAACAACTACGCATAAATGAACTGTCGGACGAACAATGAACACGAGATCAATGGAAGAACCAAACCCTCATCCCGAGTGTGGAATCACGGGTTTAAACTAAGCACTAACCCTCGTCCCGAGCGTGGACTCTTTGGTTAGCTCACGGCAAAACACCCTCGTCCCGTATGTGGACTCTCTGGTGCAATTGGTCAACCCTCGTCCCGAGTGTGGACTCTCTGGTACCAATGAACATGACAAACACACTCGTCCCGTGTGTGGACTCTCTGGTGTGCTAATCAACCCTCGTCCCGAGTGTGGACTCTCTGGTTGTGTAAAACGATAATCAAGGGTTTAGCAGTTCACTACACGCAGTCATTCTATGACACACTCAAGCAAGGTACTGGTGAGAAACTCCAAGTATAAACCACAAGACCAAAATATGAACACGGCTATATGCAAGAAAATGACTCGGCAGAATATAACACGAAAAGCACATGTCTATAATCAAACTAGGAAATGAAATACAATGCATGTAAATAAAATTGTAGAGGAAGGCAAGGTATACTTGCCTGGGGTCCTGAGCTGCAGATGTGGGTCAAGAATCCGTATCAAGTCCAAATAGCCTGTTTAAAGAATTTACAATGTCAAAGTGTGAACCAAAATATGATTATTCTATCTACTTTGGCTTTGGGTCTTCAAGCCTATTCTAACTATATTGTTTGCTTAACTAAGATTGGTTGTCTTTAATTTACTATTTACATGTCAACTACATACCACTGCTAAGTATTTTCACTAATCCAAAACAGTATCTTACACTCGACTTTGCCTCTCTTGGTACTCATCTAGACATATATTCCCAGGTGTGGTGGTTAAGTCGCATTTTTTTTGGGCAATCTCGAGATAAGTGCTGGTTGGATCCACAAGTATAGAACAACCTTAACCATCTTTGGCAGTCTTCTTGGATGTGGCCTCTTTTCTTGCAGTACTGGCAGGTAGGAGCGTCTTGGACTTGTTGTGGGGCTGTTCTTGGTTGCTGATGATGCTGCTGTGCTGAGGTCTTCTCGGGAATATTGGGACATTTTGCTGGTGCTGATTGGTTGTTGCCTCCTTCGAATGCGTCTCGATTCCTCTTCAGCTTGTGACTCAGATCTTCTTCTACAGCTTGGGTGACTTCTAGAATCTCTTCGTAAGTGGCGGCTTGACTGGTGGCGATGGCTAGATGAATCTCGTGAGATAGTCCCTTCCTGAATCGTTGCGCTTTGTCTTCAGGCGTGCTGACCAAGTTCTCTGCGAAGCGGCTGAGGCGAGAAAACACTCATGTGTACTCGTCGACGGTGTGGTTGCCCTACTCTAGGTGCTCAAACTGTCTCATCAACGCCTTTCGTGCCACGTATGGGTAGTTCTTGAACAGTCGCTTGAATTCCTTTCAAGTTACGTCTGGAGCAGAAAATCGGGGCTCGCCGTGGTTCCACGTCCGCACGATGTCAAAAAGCTGTCCACTAGCTGACTCAATCTTCAGATCTTCTGGGACTCGGGCCATCTTCAGGTATCGTTTAACGTTCTCTAACCACTCGTCAGCGTAGAGAGTCCCCTCGGTCCTATGGAATTCCTTGTGCCTGAGGTCCATGAAGTTCTTGGAAGTTCCTGGGCGCTGTCGCGGAGCATCTCTAATATAAAGAACCTCTCTCAAAGTGTCGCATAATATGTTGGCTTGTTGCTGGAAGATCCCCAATAGTGTGACATTGTCCAGCGCCGGTGGCGGAGGCAGAATAGGTGCTGGATACATTGTCAGGGCTGGATACATCGTCGGCAGTGGGTGCATGGCAAATACTGGATACATCACTGGTGCTGGGTGCATGGCTGATACTGCACGTGGAACTTATGCTGGTGGTAGGACTGTTCCTGGAGGTAGAACAGGTGCTGGTGGCGGAGTCTACGGAGGAAACGGCGGAGGTGGTGGAATGTCACCTCTGTAAAATCTCGAGAGCTGTGGCTGATTGCCCATATGAGTGAGCTGGCCTCCTTGTGTCGATGGGGTCATGTACGTAAAAAAGCCTCCTGTAGCCGGTGGAGTGTTCACTGCAGCGTTGTTCCTGTCTTACGAGTCCATCTTAACTGTAACAAAGGAAACACTTTAGCCGTTGAAGAATTTCAAGCAGGATGCAAGTCAAGGATTCAATGAAATCAAGAATTAGAGACCAATAATGGGTCAAGACGTGTGGATGAGATCCTAAGTGTCTAATCCTATTCGCAGGCTCACGACGGTACAGTGACGTAACCGAAGTGATTAACGTAGGCCTATATGGGCTACCAAAAAAACTTGTCACGACCCGCACCCGCTTTTCGGATATAAGACGTGTCCAAGCCCAGCCTACGCCACAGTATCGGCGGTAGAATGCTGTCTATAACTCACAAGTCACTGAATCTATAATCACATGGAAATCTATATCTCATCCACAGAATAATCAAGACACAACCAAGATCAATGAATATACATGAAACTAAGCAATAAGGAATATAAACTGAATGTATCCAAGAATCAATGTCACGTCCGGTGGACACAAATCCACTACCAATAGACAGAAAGAGAAAAGTACATGAAATACAATAACTGAAGATAACCTGCTAATCAAGGCGACCTCAACTGCAACCACTACGGTCTGATGCTAACTCAAATCCACTCGTCTGCTCCTGACTCAAACTCGGCTAACCTGAAGAGATCATTATATCCTCAGAGGACATAGCAAGATATATAATATACATGCCTATCTAACAGTTTTATCATATGTGAGAAAATAAAAAAGAAAATAAGAACACGACAAGTGACTATGAACACGAACACGAACACGAACACTAGAACACTAGAACAACTACGCATAAATGAACTGTCGAACGAACAATGAACACGAGATCAATGGAAGAACCAAACCCTCATCCCGAGTATGGACACACAGGTTTGAACTAAGCACTAACCCTCGTCCTGAGCGTGGACTCTCTGGTTAGCTCACGGCAAAATACCCTCGTCCCTTGTGTGGACTCTCTAGTGCAATTGGTCAACCCTCGTCCCGAGTGTGGACTCTCTGGTGCCAATGAACACGACAAACACCCTCGTCCCGTGTGTGGACTCTCTGGTGCACTGATCAACCCTCATCCCGAGTGTGGACTCTCTGGTTGTGTAAAACGATAATCAAGGGTTTAGCAGTTCAATACACGCACTCGTTCTATGACACGACTCAAGCAAGGTACTGGTGAGAAACTCCAAGTATGAACCATAAGACCAAAACATGAACACGGCTATATGAAATGAAAACAACTCAGCAGAATATAACACAAAAAGCACATGTCTATAATCAAACTGGGAAATAAAATATAATGCATGAAAATAAAACTGTAGAGGAAGGCAAGGTATACTTGCCTGGGGTCCTGAGCTACAGATGTGGGTCAAGAATCCGTATCAAGTCCAAATAGCCTGTTTAAAGAATTTACAATGTCAAAGCGTGAACCAAAAAATGATTATTCTATCTACTTTGGCTTTGGGTCTTCAAGCCTATTCTAACTATATTGTTAGCTTAACTAAGATTGGTTGTCTTTAATTTACTATTTATATGTCAACTACATACCACTGCTAAGTATTTTCACTAATCCAACACTGTATCTTACACTCGACTTTACCTCTCTTGGTACTCACCTAGACATATATTCCCAGGTGTTGCTTAACTTGGGTTACCTATTTTCCCTTTTTCCCACAACTCCACTTAGGCTCCTACTTTAGAATCCATACATACTAACCCCTATGAATGTATTGATGTTCTGTCCTCTACTAACAGAAAGGTTCTAAATGAATATGTAGTTATGATATACCTTAGTCCAAAATCACATACACCCCTTGGGTAAAACCCAGTAAAATGAAGACATTTATGTCCAGATCATATAAACAGGAAGCTCTCTATCTATGTTTCTGACCCTATATCCTTGTTTACTCACTGTGCTTGCAAGTGACATCTATATACCCTGAGTTTGTGGACAGGGTATTGAACTCCTCCCCACATGTATCAGAACTGATACATGTTGTGATGCTTAGTCTATTAAGACCTTGCCTATGCTAGGGTCAGTCGAGTACTGTCCTAATGGAGTGCACTAGGGGTCTACTGACTCTAATACCCAACACCCCTCAGTAGTGTCCTAGTAAATTAATTCCTGACTGGTACCTCCTATAGGTTCCTTGTTAGGATATGCCCTGTCCTCAGGACATCCATCTACAAGTTACACAACTTCCTGCCACCCTACTACTTAGCTCTTCAGTATCCATCAATATCCTAAGGACCCATGATGCCCTGACATTCATTAGGCTGCCACTAGTTGTTTCCCAGTTTAAGTGGGAATGAGTTTGTACACAGCCTACATGTAACAGACCTGTTACACTTGTTTGGGTCACTCGAGTTGTGTGTATGGTTATTCAAAATGTCTTTTAACCATTAAAATCCATACCTGCACAGGACATGAGTCCTTTAAGTACTGCAGGTTCCTATGACTCCCCCTGCACTTCTACCACTGGGTAATCGATAACCCCAGGTTTCCTGATGTAGAATCTATCCCCATGCCATACTTCTCATCTTCCCACTAGGCTTGGACTGGTCTTGTTATTCCCCTATTCCCTAGACTAGTGTTCCTGATACAAGTACTTAGTCTCACATCAGTTGTTAGCTCGAACTACTCAAGGGATGACCCTAATGTACAAACCTAACAAACCTAGGATTGGAGGGTGACCAGTTATCTGGGAAATATTTGATGTAGCCTGTTATCATCCTGGTATACAAGAGTACCATGGTTAGTTGTGGGGCATACTGTGGTCCATAGATCCCATGATACGTAAACCCTTACTATCATTAATGGGTTGATCCAAATAAAATGACCTGCACCATAGAAATTAGGCTTGAAGGCCAGGGAGCTGATAGCTAAAGTCTGGTATAGGCCTGTACCAATGTACAATTTCTATGATACACCACTCTTGGTATCCTGGATACACAACATGGTTGCTTTTCCAACTGCCTTCCCAACCCTGGGTACACAGGTCTCTGCGTGACAGTATCCCTTTGAATTAATTTCTATACTGACCATCAGTCTCTCAACCTGCCCTATATTATGGGCAGGGTACTTACAAGTAGGGCCATGTCCTATATCAACAAGGTTTTCTAGTGGTAGGTGTCAGGATGTGATTTCAGAGTTAACAAAGTGAATTGATATATGACAGGCCAGTGGGTGAAGTCCAGGTCTCAGGATCGTGTGTAGGGGTTTTGGTATCAAGCCTCTGTTGCAGCCTACCCTCTGAGGTGATATGCTAATCCAGGCTTGTAGATTTTGTATCAAAACCTAAGTGACAAAGAGACAAAGTGACAAAGAGAAATGACATGATGTGTATATGTATATAAAACTCAAAAATAGGGGAAAAGGTACCCTTCTATCCCATTAATCCGTACGAAACCACTCTACCCGTCTTGTCTGTGTCAGAATTGAATACCCTGTGTATCTATTGAGGAAAAACATCGAACACCAACCCATCTATCTAAGGTGTAAGTACAACATTAACATCATATGATTGAGAAGGTGAAACTAGTTACCTGTATTCAACACCAATTCCCAATTCCAATACTCTGCTCGATCCCTTGGTGACAGGAATAATAGGGTTCGCTAGGGTTTGTAGGGAAAATGCAGTCGAATCATGTTTGTATATATATAGGTGGTAGGGATGTGATCAAAGGGAAGAATTAGGGAGATTCAGATTATTTGAATCTGATCTGAGCTTATCTATTGATGCTTAAGATTAATCAGTATTTGATTTATATTAGGAGTACAGACTCCCTCGAGTAGTTGTAAAGTTTGAATTCAAACTTTGCAATTTGGTCCCTGAATCATATTCGTTTGCGATAAACCTTTTTTCCACTATAGATATTTATATACATTTATAAATGTGTTTAAATAGCAAGGTGTCTAAGTTAAAAAAAAGGGAAATTAAATAAATAATAAATAATAAAAATTAGATGGGGCTTACAAGTCTACCCCCCTTAGACAAATTTTGACCTCGAAATTTAAGGAGCCATGGTCCACTAGTATGAATAGTCTAGTACAAACTGCTATAAAGAAATTCAATTCCTCTTAAACAATTCAAAGTTTAAATATAAGTCTATCTATACTACTGCCAGTATCTACTGGAAATTTTCGCCAGCTGCTCCCTGCGGTGTTGTCGCATCCTCCGTAATCATGGTATAGGCTTGTCCTCCCTGTGCGGCTGGTAGTGGTGGTTAAGTCGCATTCTTCTTTGGGCAATCTCGAGATAAGTGCTGGTTGGATCCACAAGAATAGAACAACCTTAACCATCTTTGGCAGTCTTCTTGGACGTGGCCTCTTTTCTTGCAGTACTAGCAGATGGAAGCATCTTGGACTTGTTGTGGGGCTGTTCGTGGTTGCTGATGATGCTGCTGTGCTGAGGTCTTCTCGGGAATATTGGAACATTTTGCTGGTGCTGATTGGTTGTTGCCTCCTTCGAATGCGTCTCGATTCCTCTTCAGCTTGTGACTCAGTTCTTCTTCTACAGCTTGGGTGACTTCTAGAATCTCTTCGTAAGTGGCGGCTCGACTGGTGGCGATGGCTAGACGAATCTCGTGAGATAGTCCCTTCTTGAATCGTCGTGCTTTGTCTTCAGGGGTACTGACCAAGTTCTCTGCGAAGCGGCTGAGGCGAGAAAACTCTGATGTGTACTCGTCGACGGTGTGGTTGCCCTGCTCTAGGTGCTCGAATTGTCTCATCAATGCCTCTCGTGCTACGTATGGATAGAATTTCTTCTTGAACAGTCGCTTGAATTCCTCCTAAGTTACGTCTGGAGTAGAAAATCGGGGCTCGTCTTGGTACCACATCCGCACGATGTCAAAAAGCTGTCCACTAGCTGACTCAATCTTCAGATCTTTTGGGACTCGGGCCATCTTCAGGTATCGTTCAACGTTCTCCAACCACTCGTCAACGTAGAGAATCCCCTCGGTCCTATGGAATTCCCTGGGCCTGAGGTCCATGAAGTTCTTCGAAGTTCCAGGGCGCTGTCGCGGAGCATCTCTAATCTGAAGAACCTCTCTCAAAGTATCGCATAACATGTTGGCTTGTTGCTGGAAGATCCCCAAGAGTGTGACATTGTCCAGTGCCGGTAGCGGAGGCAGAATAGGTGCTGGATACATTGTCAGGGCTGGATACATCGTCGGCAGTGGGTGCATGGCAAATGCTGGATACATCACTGGTGCTGGGTGCATGGCTGATACTGGACGTAGAACTTGTGCTGGTGGTAGGACTGTTCCTGGAGGTAGAATAGGTGCTGGTGGCGGAGTCTACGGAGGAAATGACGGAGGTGGTGGAATGTCACCTCTGTGAAATCTCGAGAGCTATGGCTGATTGCCCATATGAGTGAGCTGGCCTCCTTGTGTCGATGGGGTCATGTACGTAAAAAAGCCTTATGTAGCCGGTGGAGTGTTCACTGTAGCGTTGTTCCTGTCTTGCGAGTCTATCTTAACTGTAACAAAGGAAACACTTTAGCCGTTGAAGAATTTCAAGCAGGATGTAAGTCAAGGATTCAATAAAATCAAGGATTAGAGACCAATAATGAGTTAAGACATGTGGATGAGATACTAAATATCTAATCCTATTTGCAGGCTCACGACGGTACAGTGACGTAACGGAAGTGATTAACGTAGGCCTGTTTGGGCCACCAAAAAAACTTGTCACGACCCACACCCGCTTTTCGGATATAAGACGTGTCCAAGCCCAGCCTACGCCGCAGTATCGGCGGTAGAACGCTGTCTATAACTCACAAGTCACTGAATCTATAATCACATGGAAATCTATATCTCATCTACAGAATAATCAAGACACAACCAAGATCAATGAATATTCATGAAACTAAGCAATAACGAATATAAACTGAATGTATCCAAGAATCAATGTCACGTCCGATGGACACAAATCTACTACCAATAGACGGAAAGAGAAAAGTACATGAAATACACTAACTGAAGATAACCTGCTAATCAAGGCGACCTCAACTGCAACCACTGCAGTCTGATGCTAACTCAAATCTACTCGTCTGCTCCTGACTCAAACTCGGCTAACCTGAAGAGATCATCAGGTCCTCAGAGGACATAGCAAGATACATAATATACATGCCTATCTAACAGTTTTATCATACATGAGAAAATAAACAAGAAAACAAGAACACGACAAGTGACTATGAACACGAACACGAACACACGAATACTAGAACAACTACGCATAAATGAACTGCCGGACGAGCAATGAACACGAGATCAATGGAAGAACCAAACCCTCATCCCGAGTGTGGACACACAGGTTTGAACTAAGCACTAACCCTCGTCCTGAGCGTGGACTCTCTGGTTAGCTCACGGCAAAACACCCTCGTCCCTTTTGTGGACTCTCTAGTGCAATTGGTCAACCCTCGTCCCGAGTGTGGACTCTCTGGTGCCAATGAACACGACAAACACCCTCGTCCCGTATGTGGACTCTCTGGTGTACTGATCAACCCTCATCCCGAGTGTGGACTCTCTGGTTGTGTAAAACGATAATCAAGGGTTTAGCAGTTCAATATACGCACTCGTTCTATGACACGACTCAAGCAAGGTACTGTTGAGAAACTCCAAGTATGAACTACAAGACCAAAACATGAACATGACTATATGCAATAAAAACAACTCAGCAGAATATAACACGAAAAGCACATGTCTATAATCAAACTGGGAAATGAAATACAATACATGTAAATAAAACTGTAGAGGAAGGCAAGGTATATTTGCCTGGGGTCCTGAGCTGCAGATGTGGGTCAAGAATCTGTATCAAGTCCAAATAGCCTGTTTAAAGAATTTACAATGTCAAAGCGTGAACCAAAACATGATTATTCTATCTACTTTGGCTTTGGGTCTTCAAGCCTATTCTAGCTATATTGTTTGCTTAACTAAGATTGGTTGTCTTTAATTTACTATTTACATGTCAAGTACATACCGCTGCTAAGTATTTTCACTAATCCAATACTGTATCTTACACTCGACTTTGCCTCTCTTGGTACTCACCTAGACATATATTCCCAGGTGTTGCTTAACTTGGGTTGCCTATTTTTCCTTTTTCCCACAACTTCACTTAGGCTCCTGCTTTAGCATCCATCCATACTAACCCCTATGAATGTATTGATGCCCTGTCCTCTACTAACAGAAAGGGTCTAAATGAATATGTAGTTATGATATACCTTAGTCCAAAATCACATACACCCCTCGGGTAAAACCCAGTAAAAGAAAGACATTTATGACCAGATCATATAAACAGAAAACTCTCTATCTATGTTTCTGACCCTATATCCTTGTTTACTCACTGTGCTTGCAAGTGACATCTATATACCCTGAGTTTGTGGACTTGGGATTAAACTCCTCCCTACATGTATCAGAACTGATACATGTTGTGATGCTTAGTCTATTAAGACCTTGCCTATGCTAGGGTCAGTCGAGTACTGTCCTAATGGAGTGCACTAGGGGTCTACTGACTCTAATACCCAACACCCCTCAGTAGTGTCCTAGTAAATTAATTCCTGACTGGTACCTCCTATAGGTTCCTTGTTAGGATATGCCCTATCCTCAGGACATCCATCTATAAGTTACATAACTTTCTGCCACCCTAGTACTTAGCTCTTCAGTATCCATCAATATCCTAAGGACCCATGATGCCCTGACATTCATTAGGCTGCCACTGGTTGTTTCCCAGTTTAAGTGGGAATGAGTTTGTACACAGCCTACATGTAACAGACCTGTTACACTTGTTTGGGTCACTCGAGTTGTGTGGACCGTTATTCAAAATGTCTCTTAACCATTACAATCCATACCTGCACAGGATATGAGTCCTTTAAGTACTGCAGGTTTCTATGACTCCCCCTGCACTTCTACCACTGGGTAATCGATAACCCCAGGTTTCCTGATGTAGAATCTATCCCCATGCCATACTTCTTATCTTTCCACTAGGCTTGGACTGGTCTTATTATTCCCCTGTTCCCTAGACTAGTGTTCCTGATACAAGTACTTAGTCTCACATCAGTTGTTAGCTCGAACTACTCAAGGGACTACCCTAATGTACAAACCTAACAAACCTAGGATTGGAGGGTGACCAGTTATCTGGGAAATATTTGATGTAGCTTGTTATCATCCTGGTATACAAGAGTACCATGGTTAGTTGTGGGGCATACTGTGATCCATAGATCCCATGATACGTAAACCTTTACCATCATTAATGGGTTAATCCAAATGAAATGACCTACACCATAGAAATTAGGCCAGTAGGCCAGGGAGCTGATAGCTAAAGTCTGGTATAGGCCTGTACCAGTGTACAATTTCCATGATACACCACTCTTGGTATCTTGGATACACAACATGGTTGCTTTCCCAACTGCCTTCCCAACCCTGGGTACACAGGTCTCTGTGTGACAGTATCCGTTTGAATTAATTTCCATACTGACCATCAGTCTCTCAACCTGTCCTATATTATGGGCAGGGCACTTACAAGTAGGGCCATGTCCTATATCAACAAGGTTTCCTAGTGGTAGGTGTTAGGATGTGATTTCAGAGTTAACAAAGTGAATTGATACATGACAGGCCCGTGGGTGAAGTCCAGGTCTCAGGATCGTATGTAGGGGTTTTGGTATCAAGCCTCTGTTGCAGCCTACCCTCTGTGGTGATATGCTAATCCAGGCTTGTAGATTTTGTATCAAAACCTAAGTGACAAAGAGACCTGACATGATGTGTATATGTGTATGAAACTCAGAAACAGGGGAACAGGTACCCTCATATCCCATTAATCCACACGAAACCACTCTATCCTTCTTGCATATATTAGAATTGAATACCTTGTGTACCTATTGAGGAAAAACATCGAACACCTACCCATCTATCTAAGGTGTAAGTACAAGATTAACATCATATGATTGAGAAGGTGAAAATACTTACCTGTATTCAACACCAATTCCAAACTCCAATACTCTACTCGATCCCTTGGTGACAGGAATAATAGGGTTCACTAGGGTTTATAGGGAAAACACAGTCGAATCATGTTTGCATATATATAGGTGGTAGAGATGTGATCAAAGGGAAGAATTAGGGAGATTCAGATTATCTGAATCTGATCTGAGCTTATCTATTGATGCTTAAGATTAATCAGTATTTGATTTGTATTAGGAGTACAGACTCCCTCGAATAGTTGTAAAGTTTGAATTCAAACTTTGAAATTTGGTCCCTGAATCATATTCGTTTGCAATAAACCTTTTTTCGACTATAGATATTTATATACATTTATAAATGTGTTTAAATAGCCAGGTGTCTAAGTTAAAAAAATAGGAAATTAAATAAATAATAATTAATAAATAATAAAAATTAGATGGGGCTTACATCACCCATGAATGATTGTAAACTCTATATATACTTGACACTAGCTTATGTTCATGTGTTCTTCTATATTGACTAGGTATTGCTATGTCCTCCCAGATTTGTTGTACCTTACAATCTATGCCATGTCAATATTTACTTGATAGTGACCCATCGTGGTTCACTCTTGTACATGTCTTTTCCTAGCTTGCTTGATAGTGGCCTGATGTGGTGCACTCTTGATTCCAGTACATGTCTAGCTCCTTGATAGTGGCTCGTCCTACCGCACTCTTGTCTTGATATTGTCATGTCTTGTTGTGGCTTGTTGTAGTGCACATTCTTGCTTGTCTTGTTTAGTCTCGCATGTCACATGTCTAGGATGGATTCTGCGGAATGCCAAACCTGGAATCCTAAATGAAAATGTTAGGAAATATATAACAAGCTTGATTATCTAGATCATTGGGAGGTAAGATTTTTCCGGTTACCTGTACCCCTTGTTCACTGTCTTATATATATACATGGGATTTGGAGCTATCTGTCAAGATGAGCACTCTTCCAGCACACCGTTGAGTGGAGGACCTCTTTAGGACACATGTATCTTACTACAGTGTGTCTGCTATATTTCTTTTCTTTTTGGCTTGGATCAATCGGGTAGTCTGCAGGGCAGGTAACTGGAACGGATTTTTCAATTTTGCATATGTTAGTAATTAGGATTATGATAACCCTAGTTAGCTAAAGTATCAAGCCGTACTCATTGCTTGGCCGTGATTGATAGATGGAGTCCATTCCTGTCTAGTCTAGTCTTGCTCCAGTTTATCTTATTTCAGTACTTAGCTTCCCGTTTATTCTACATATCCACTTCCCATTTCCTTACTTGTTTCCAGTTTCTATTTGTATACACTGTGGTACTAATTTATTATTCCAGTCTCGTTTACTGCTTTATCTTAGAGATATTATGAATTGCATACTGGTTTTAGTTTATAGTTTGGCCTCATTTTTGGTATTTGCTATTGGGGTTCTAACTCCACTGGTTTTGCATTGACCAGATTTAGTTGAGGAGTCCAAGGATTGTTTGCCATTGATTATAAAAGAACAGAACAGTTTTATGGGAGGACTGGACTTTCACTTCATAATACAAACTCGCTCATACAAAAAAAGCCTAGGAATGAAAACCTAGGTACAGCAATCTAAGTACAATTGTTTAGTTTTGATTCTAGGGAGTGACGATAGAGTCTCGAGAAAGCGATGACAGCTCTGCCTTACTCCTTGGACGATCGGACGTAGTCTTGGCTCTGATGAAGAAATGCTCTCGAAATGTGTGGGAAGACTCCTCTTTGCGTGCCTTTGGCTCTCTGTGTATCCAGCCGGGGGTCCTCTCTCTTTTGCAAGGGAATGGCACCTTGCTATTTATAGGAGTGGGGTATCATCATTAGGGTTTGCAATGATTGCCCTAAAAAGTCGGCGGCTTGGGGATTTAATTGCCATTTTTCTTGATCATATTTTGTTGGCAATTAATCTGGACCACTAATCTTGATTGCAACGAATCTGGACAATTAATGCTGATTATGTCAAATTTGTATGGGCAATTAATGTTGATTGTCATGAATCTTTGGAAGCTCGGATCTCCTGCCACGTATTTAATCTGCGTGATTGCAATAAATCTGCTTTGATTCGGGTAATTATGATGATTGCGCTAAATCTGGTTGTTAGGATTTGTTGATAAATCTTGATTGATTTAATGCCACGTGTCTAATCATCATTATGGGGAAACTGATCTTCTTCCACGTGTCATAACTGCGAGCCATAACCGTATGAAGGTAGCTTCTTAGGTTTTGAACCGCATGAAGGTGGCAGCCGTATAGGTGTAGCCTCCGAAATCTGAACCGCATGGGGATGGTTTCCAATTGAGCCATATAAGACTAGCCACGTGTCAAGGCTGCATGGGTATGGTCTCTCAGTATTTGAGCCGCATGGAGATGATCCCCATGATCTGAGCCGCATGAGGACAGCGGCCGCATGGGGTGGCTTCTTAGACTTTGAGCCGCATGACGACAGTCTCTACGATCCGAGCCGCATGAGAGCATCAGCCGTATGGGGGGGTAGCAGACGCATAAAGAGCTTTGATGGTTGGTGGATCATGCCAGATGTATAGAAGATTTCCCTCGTTTCCCGAGGAACACGCCGTCATGTCAGAATTCATCATTTCAGCTTTAATGTCAGAGTTATCACTTTATGTGAGAGCATTTAATGGGAGCAGTCACTTTACGGCCAGATGTAAAAAGCAAGCTGTATGGGGCCACGTGATTCTTTCCTGAGCCACATGAGGCTATTGGAGAGTTTCTGAGCCGTATGAGGCTTCGATAAATTACTGAGCCGTATGAGGCTCCTTCTATTTTGAGCCGCATGGGCTTCTCCTGTTTTGAGCTGCATGGGCTTCTTCTTGTTCTTTTCCATGCTTCTACAAGACCCCCTTCAAAGTTTTCAATTTAATAATTGAAATACTTTGAATAAGAAGCATGGCTATATGAGCTCCGCTGGCCGCATAGGATGTTCTGGCTACATGGACTTCTTGGCCGCATGACCTGTCTGGCTGCATAGACTCCCTAGCCGCATGGGCTCCCTGCTACGTGTGCATCTCATTAATTGCCCTTAATTAGTTTTAGAGCCGTCTTTTGGGGAAATTCCAAGAGTTGGTTCATTAAATATTTGAATTTTGTGCCATGAATGAATCTCCTTTATGAGAGGGGGCAAAATTCGAGGAGTCGGTTTTGCCTGCAGCACACGACCCGAAGCGGTTATCGGTCCACGTGCCCCCCCTATGTCTGCCTATAAATAGGGGTGCTTTTAGGACAGAGAAACTTCTTTGCTTTCTTTTGTCTTCCTTTTCTCTTGTCCTAAGCCACTGTCTTTGTTCTCATTCTTCGATCATCAATCGACGATGGCCCCCAAAGCTTCCAAGGCCTCTGCTGCGGCAAAAGGCAAGAAGGCGGCGGCTCTCTCACCGACTGTAGCGCCCCCAGTCCATCCTGACGTCCACCCTGCCATCAAGGGTAAGGACTATGTGGAAGATCGAACACTTCAAACCCTAAAACAATGGCTCTGTTGCATGTTTTTATGCACAAGCCTTCTTTCCCTCAGCATTCAATGCGTTCTTCGTCTTTATTGAACTGCCTAAAGTTCAGTACGATGAAGCTGCATATGTTGTATGGGCCGCATGAACTTCTCACATCCGAGCCGCATAGGGTATGCCCTATGTTTGAGCCGCATGAGAACGACTGAGCCGCATAAGCACCTTTAGAACTGAACCGCATGAAGTCCCTCTGAACAGAATCGTATGAGCTCCTAATGGACTGAGCCGCATAGCGTTCCACGAATCAGAACCGCATATGAACCCACCTAAACAGAGCCTCTTGAGGACTCGTCTAAACCGAGCCGCATGTACTTTGTAAAAACCGAGCCGCATAAGAACTCGTTTAATCAGAGCCGCATGAACTCTAAATGTTTTCTGGCCGTCTCCTGACTTCGTTTCTTTTGTCTCTTTTCAGTAAATCTGCCATTCAATGCTGCAGGAGAACCCTTGGTGGGTCAGACCCAATTTGCCATAGGAGTTTGGTTTGACCATCTAGTCTAGCAGGTGGTAGAGCAACTGCCCCAGAACGAGCCTGAGGAGAGGCTGAATCTTATCAAGAACCAGCCCTTTCACTTTCTCTGTGCCATGCTGAACTCAGGGCGATTGGAGGAAAAGTACCTGAAGCCGGCGTTCTTCTTCGGGGATGCCCTGACTGTGAAGAACTCTCGGGTATTGGATATATCTGATAATTAGAATTTTATTTCTGCTGGGAGGGCAATCCACATCCCCCAGATGGAGCGTCATTTCGCATTGGCGTGGTTCAATATGTTGCCGGTGGACAGAAAGATGCTGGAATCCTTGACCCCGAACCGGTCGGGAATGATTGTGGGTAATATCCACTACAATAAGCACATTGGATCAGCGTACGCGGGCAGGGAACCGGTCAGCCGTTACGTGATGGGGCTGGCCCTGGGTACCTTCTTAAATACGTAAGGTCCCAATTTCTTATTCTCTCAAGCCGACAGCTTCCTGAATCAACTTGCTCGAAAAGGGTCTTATTCCGTTGCCCGGCTCTCGCTTTTGAACTGGATACGCCCCATCCCTTCGTGAGCCAATTTGATCGGATGGATTTTGCGAGAATATGGGACCTTCTTGCGTGAGGTTGGTCTCTACCACGCCATCCGGGGTACATGTCACGGAATGCCCATCAACAAGGAGTTGTTCATGGCTCTCTTGGAGATGTACAACCGACGGACGGGGACCTTCTTCGCGCCTGGAGGGGAGATTGGTCTCGCTCTTCATGAGATGCACGCAGTTTCTAGGCTGCCCTGGGGCAATGAGGTGTTTGAAGTATATACTCCAACGAACGAAGAGTTCGAAGATTTGGAGCAACGATATCCGGGTTTCATTGCTGTCTACTAGAAGTTATTGTGTCACCACAGTTACTGTCAGCAGACGACCAAGAAGGATCGTAGCTCGGAAGGGAACCTTCCGCATACTAGGGCTTGGCTCTCCCACCTTTTTCAGCAAGGTACCTCAGGCCGGATTACTCCCCGGAGTCCTCTGACCCGGGAGCAAGTACAGGATCTGGTGTTAACCGCCAAGAAATTGAGGGCCTTGAGCAACACGTTTGGGAGTCAAACTGATTCCTTTGATTATTTTTACCAGGATACCCAGCCGCTGTCAGAGAAGGCAATCCTGGCAGGGTTCCTGATGGTATGGCTACGGAATTGCGTAGTCTCAGGAGGAGTTGGTTCTATTGAGAGGATCAGCCGAAATTTTATCCTTCCTGCCGTGAAGCTGGCCTTCGGGGTCAGACTGGCGCTTCTTTCGGCTATGGTGTGCAGTATACACCGTGGCCTCCGTACTTTTTCGTCCAAGATTATTGCCCGTGACACGGCGATGAACTTTGAACAAATCGAATTGCCCTACCACTATTTGATGGGGTGGCTATTAATGCACTGTCGGTCTTTGATGAGACCTGGCCCAGAAGATGGTGTAACTGGCGACAATGCTTTTATTGTCCAGTAGCGCCAGATGCCCTGGGAGTACAACACTATGCCCGCTTGTCGGAGGGCGCTGGCGAGGGTGGATGGATATAACTTCTTCGTGTCCGTTCCCTATTTTTCTGCTGAGAAGGTGAGGAGTGTACACGTTGACGGTACCGGGCCTCCTCTCCTCTTACCCGGGAGGATGCTTCTTTGGTTGCGTAACATCTGTCCCTCGCACTTAGTATATCGCAATCGCAATACCGTCTACCTGGAACCTTACTTGCCCAGCCGGTTCTTCCGCCAGTATGGGTGCAGCCAGCTGTTCCTAGAGAGTCCCAGCACTTTCCTGGGTTTTGAAGGCAGCGTTCGGGATGGCATCAGGGCCTGGCATTATTATGACATTGCTCATACCCGTGCTTGTTTCTCGGTCCCTGACGCTGAGACACAAGGGGAGATTTTGTATTTAGCGGCTCTCTACCACGTCGTTGCGAGCAGGTTTCCTGTTAGCTTTGACCCTCGTACAAGTTTTATTGTTGGTACCGGCTTGGCGGAGAAGCCCCAGGGGTCGAAGACGAGGAAGCAGAGGGCGAACACGGTTCCTATGTCGGACTCGGAGTCCACAACCGTGGACGAAGAGAATAATGAGCGTGAGGCAGATAACTCTTCCCTTCCTGTAGAAGATGCTGGGACGGATCAGCCGCCTGTTGTGCCGGATGAGATAGTGGCGAATCAGCCGCCCGTCGTGCCTGGTCCTTCGCGCAAGCGGAGCAGGCACGTGTCTACTGATGGTGACAGAACCTACTCTACGAAGCGGGCTGCGGTAAGACGCCGCGTGTTGTTCATTAAAGAGAGAGGTGAAGGTGATGATGCCGCTTCGGAGGTGAATTGAACTACAGCCATCTTTTCCTTTGGTCCTTCTTTTTCCTGAACTGTTGCTTAATCATTTTTCTTTGCTCTTATAGGCGTCAGAGGAGTCGGATTCTCGAGAACCGGTCGCTGAAGTCGATCCGGCCCTGACTACTTTGGTCAGTGACGTGTGTACCACGATCATTTCTGCTGGGGTTCTTCCGGAGGCGGCCGAGGAGTCCCACGTTGCTGAGGACTCAACCCATGGTGACGGAGGCTCTACTGAACCTGTCCCTGAGACTGTTGAGTTTCAGCAGGGTGACGCTGAACCAGTCGTATCCCTTTCCGGGGTGGCTGGGGCAGAAGAACTAGCTGAATTCGACTTGGAGGTCGCTGGTGAGGGGACTACGGCGGCTGTGAGCGAACCGCAGCCTCCGTACTCCTCTCCTGGTAAGATAAGCTAAATCTTAACTAGTGAGGAGGCCTATCTGCTCTATCATCACATCCTTCGGGTTACGTTGATTGATGGTTGCTCTGGACATACAGGTCCCGCCTCTTCACTACCCATGACAGATATTGTCAGGGAAGGCTCTGCCAACGGGGATTTGGTGGAAGGGAGCGTGCCCCCTCCTCTTCTGACTTATATTGAAGGACCTTCTGCTGAATCGAGTTCGGGAGGTCAGGTGGCGGTACAGCCGGGACAGGGAGCGATGGTCCCTGCGTCCTCCTCTACTCACGTGGCTCCGAGGGTCGACCTTTCTGCCTTGCCGAGTATCCAGGTTCTGCGGGCCGCTGAGGAAGAGTTAGCCACTATCTACGCGTCTTTCTACTTGGAATTTGTTTCCTTGGTGGCAGGGGTGGCGAGTTCTAGCGCGCTTCCTTCGACACTGTCAGCCACACTTCCTTTGACGCCGTCTTCTACAGAAGTTCTGGTTGAAGCGTCACAGGACGTGGTTGACAGTTTCTACCGCCACTTGAAGAGAGCGGTCGAGGCTGCTGTGGAACGGGGGACCCCTTTCGCCTTAGCCCGACAATGCGCCCAAGGCCAAATTAACATTCTCAAAACCCTTCCCGGTGGAGCGGGGATAGTCGTACTTCTAGAGCCAAAATTGCTAGAGGCTGATCAGCTGGTGTCCCAGTTTAAGGTGCTGCGACAAGCTGATCTGTCTGCTGTGATAGATCAAGAGCACGATTTCCTCACAACTGTCGTGAACAAGGTAAGGGTTGTTCGAGATACGGACAAGCCGGTCATACTGAAGGATCTCCGCGATCTGTCTCAGCTATATGATCAGTTGAGCCGCGAGAGTGAAGATTGCACGGCTCGGGAAGCAACTGCCTCCCGTAGGGTAATTAACACCCGAGAGCAGATTCTCGAGCTTTAGAGGAAGCTGACTTTCTTGGAGTCTGAACTCGAAGCTGCCCATACAGAAAAGGGGATGATTATCCAGGAGGCCGACAAAGTTACTCGAGCTTCTGCTGGCCTAGAGCTTGCTCTAAAGAAGTGAGGATGACTGGCGGGCTCACGTGCACTTGGATGATGCGGAGCGGTTGTCTCAGGAGGTCGAACGCCGAGCCAAGCAGCGGTTCGAACGAGGGACTGCCTTGCTGAGGAGCCGTCTCCTGGAATTATGTACCGCCGAGCCATAGTCGGCTCTTTTGCTTTTTATGTTCATGTTCTTTTCCCCTCCTTTTTTGAGAGGGACGTGGTCCAAGAACCTGTAGTACTTTTGCTTTTCAAATAAAAGAGTATGTTTTATTTTATCCTTCATTTGTGTTGCTTATTGCGTTTATGGTGTTATGGTGGTGTTTGCCCTGCAGGGGGACTGTTTGTGGACCTGTTACCCTTGGCATACCTGGGTTTTAGGTATGGATAACAAATTTGATGGGGATACCTAGAACGATTCTACGGTAAGGTGGTCATGGACGTTCCTGGTATCGGAAGAAAGAATGCCATGGAGCAGCTGGGCTCCCGGGGCATGATGAGAAATGAGGGGCATGTACCAGGAAATTTGGTACAGCATTTATGGTCTGTAGAGGACATTTGTGGGCATATTATCCTTGGCGTACTCTGGTTCAGAATACGGATAATAAGACGAGAGAAAACCAACATACTTACTCAGAGGTAATGAGGACGTGGCAAGTATGGGGGTTTTACCGCGGGGTTTTCCTACTCAGAGGTAATGAGGACGTGGCAGGAGTGGACTCAGCGAAAGATATTTATGGTCAATAGTGGATATTTGTGGGCCTATTATCCTTGGCGTACTCCGGTTTTGGGTACGGATAATAAGTCGAAAGGGAACCCACATACTTACTCAGAAGTAATGAGGACGTGGCAAGCATGAGGGTTTCTTCGATGGAACCTTCCTACTCAGAGGTAATGAGGACGTGGCAGGAGTGGGCTCCATGAAGGGGTACATAGAACGACTCAGAGGTAATGAGGACGTGGAAGTTCTATGTAAGGGGGTGATTTGTTTTTGGCGGAAGTGAAACAACTCAGAGGTAACATCGACGTGGTTGTTTTGGGAAATTTGTGGATCTGTTACCCTTTTTTGTGCACTGAAAGTATGGGTAGTGGATCATGAGGAGGAAGCTCTTCTAGGAAGAAAGTTCATAGGTATGATCATACATGACTTACTACCTAAAAGAAGCGATATAGATTTATCTGAAGTGACCGGAGTGTAAGTTCAGCGGTACCTGCGGGTACATAACTCGACAATCTGGAGAATATGTAGTCAGAATGTAAGTTCAGCGGTACCAGCGGGTACATAACTCAATAATCTGGGATTTGGAGGATGTTGTTTCAGACATAATACTTCTTCAGGAACTTGCCGTTGATGGACAACATGAGCAAGTTTTTATTTTGTTTCGCGAGGCGGTAAGCACCGTTGGAGAAGACAGCCTCAATGACAAATGGACCTTCCCACTTTGGCTGGAATTTGTCGACGGTTTTGTGAGTCATAACCATAGGCCTCCGAACTGCCATAACGAGATCGCCCACTTGGAATGTTCTGATCTTAACCTTCTTGTTGAAGGCTCCCGAGATGCGTGCTTGGTATAGCTCGATTCGTTGTTGAGCTAGTAGGCGCTTTTCATCCAAGGCCTCCAACTCTTGTAGCCGGCGATGGTAATTATCGTCCGTCGTCAATCGATAGGTAAGGGCGACGCGAAGCGAGGGGATTTGAGTCTCCAATGGGAGAACTGCCTCACTCCCATATACCAGAGAGAATGGTGTGTTTCCGGTGGCCGTTCGGACTGTGGTACGGTATGCCCATAAGCACTCACCAAGCTTCTCATTCCAGTTGCGTTTGTTGGAAGACACGAACTTTTTGAGCAACTTGATGATGGTTTTGTTGAATGCTTCTGCCAACCCGTTTGTTGCTGGATTGTATGGCGTTGAAGAAACATTCTGGATTCAGTGTTTGTCGCAGAACCGATAGAAGGCGTGGCTCACGAACTGCGGACCATTATCGTGGATGATCCTTCGGGATAGTCCAAAGCGATAGATGATGTGATGCTTGAGGAAGTTGATCACGTTTGAAGTCTTTACTTCTGCAAGCGGAACAGCTTTCACCCATTTGGAGAAGTAATCTATGATTGCGAGTATGAAGCGATGGCCTCGGGACGAAGGTAGAGTGATTGGACCGATGATGTCCATTTCCCATGCTTCGAATGGCCAAGACGTTACAGTCGGATGTAGAAACTCGGATGGCTGATGGATGAAATCTGCATGGACTTGACAGGCTTTGCACTTTCTTGCATAGTCTATCGCATCTGCTACCATCGTGGGCCAGTAATAGCCCATCCGGCGAAGACGGTCTTGTAATTTCGGACCAGGCTGATGGGCCCCGCAGACACCGTCATGAGCTTCGCATACGACTTCTTTGGCTTCTGTATTTGATAGACACCGAAGCAGTAATCCATCGTAGGATCGTCGATACAACATTTTCATCTCTGTATCGTAGAAAAATCTGAGGGAACGCCTTCTGATAGAGGTGGCCTCCTTTGGATTTTCGGGTAAGATGCCATAGACTACAAAGTCTATGAATGGCTATCTCCAGTCTGGTGTTTCGTCAACCGTCTGAGCAGAATGACTCGCCATAAACTGAATGTTATTCTTGGGACAGACCAATTCGTGGCCTATCACATCCACCGAGTGATGAGCATATTTCAGAACTGCTAGAGAAACGGCAAGGCCAGCTAAGGCATCGGCTTCGATATTTTGGAGTCTGGGAACGTGTTCTATGAAGAACCTTTTGAACGACGAAATGATGCTGATCGCCGTTTGGTGATAGGGGATCATGTCTTCATGGCGGACTTCATATGAACCTCGGTTCTAATTGACGATTAACTGCGAGTCGCCGTATGCTTCAAGGTATTCTACCCCCAGTTCCTTTGTAAGTCGAAGGCCGATGACCAAAGCATTGTACTCGGCCACATTGTTTGAACAGGGCTCCGTGAGGGAATAAGCCCGATTGATCACCAACCCGGAGGAAGAAATCAGCACCACTCCGACTCCAACGACGATGTTGCCCTTGGGCCCAGTTCTGGAAGCGCCGTCGAAGAACATTCGCCATATGATATCATGAGAGGCCACATGTGAGTCGGCAACCTCATCTGGAATCTCTTCGTATATCCTGGTTGACTTCGAACCTGGATGGGCTGCTAAAAAGTCTGCCAGAGCTTGACCTTTAATAGCCTTTTGTGGGACGAAGATCATGTGGTAGGGAGACAACAATATCGCCCATGTAGCGAGGCAAGAGCTGAGTGCCCCTGGCTTGGTCATGAGGACCCTGAGGGAATTGAGTCGTGAGATCACATGTATGGTTTGTCCCATGACATAGTGTCACATCTTCTGAATGGCGAACACCAGGGCGAGGCATTCCTTCTCCACGGCAGTATATCGGTGTTCCGGCCCCATCATCATTCGACTGAGGTAATATATAGCCTGCTCATGGCCTGCATCGTTGTTTTGTGCTAGCAGATCGCCGAGAGAATGCTCCATCGCTCGTACATAGAGCAGGAATGGTTTTTCAGCAACCGGGGCCACCAGGACTGGTGGGTTTGACAAATATTCTTTGATGCTGTCGAAGGCACGTTGGCATTCTTCATCCCATACGAATGAGACGCCCTTCTTCATGAGGTGAGTGAATGGCTGACATCGTCCGGAGAGGTTGGAAATGAACCTCCTGATGTAAGCTAGCCTCCCTAGAAGGCCTCGGAGTTCACGAAAATTTTTCGGGGGACCCATCTCCATGATTGTCTTTGTCTTCTCCGGATCTATATGAATCCCCTGGGCAATAATGATAAAACCCAAGAACTTTCTACTGGATACGCCCAAGAAGGATTTGGTAGGATTCATCTTCAAGTTATGCGCTCACATCAGGTCGAATACCGTCCTTAGATCCTGCAGATGGTCTTCCTTATAGCGACTTTTGATAGCGATATCGTCAACATAGCACTCCACGGTCTTACGTAAGTGGTCTCTGAAGATGACACTCATGGCTCTTTGATACGTGGCACCAGCATTCTTTAAACCAAAAGGCATGACTGTGTAACAGTATGCGCCAATCGGTGTTCGGAATGATGTGTGCTTCTCGTCGTCGGAAGACATCTTGATTTGGTTGTATCCCGAGAAACCATCCATGAATGACATACGCTTGAAGGCGCAGGTGTTGTCAATCATGATGTCCGTGATAGGGAGGTGGAACTCATCTTTAGGACATACCTCGTTCAGATTACGGAAGTCGATGCAGATTTAAATCTTTCCATTTTTCTTGAGGACCGATACTATATTAGCGACCCAGTTCGGATGTTGTTCCTCACGAATGAAGCCGCTGGCTATTAGTTTGTTGACTTCGGCTTCGATCGCATTCATAATATCTGGGCAGAAGCGTCGCTGTTGTTGCTTGATCGGCTTTGCATCCGGCCGAATGTTGAGTTTGGTAAGTACAATCTCCGGGTTTAGCCCAGGCATGTCTTCATAACTCCAGGCGAACACATCAATATATTCTTTGACGAGGTGTAGCAGCAATTCTCGCTCTTCGTCTGCCAGGCTTTTACTAACGAAGATTGGTTTTGGAGAAAAATCATTGCCGAGGTCAACTTGCATAACCTCATCTTCAGAAGAAGGCTCTCTTTGTTCGAACTGCTTTTCCCATTGTGCATCCAGCTGTTGGACCCACGGCTCTAATACAAGGAGTTCAGGAATGTCTTCTTCTTCTTCGTAAGCGTCGGCGAATGCCATATTGACAGACAAGACTTGCCTGAATACGTCCCCGATGCTGACATCTGAATCAGAAGTTGGTGATCCAGTTGAGTGTGAATGCCAGTCGCATTCCTCATCTGAGCTTTCAGGGGTCGTTGGAGGTGTAACATACCCCATTCCACATCGGGTCTTGTTGTAGTAATCCCGTAGTTTCCCGGCCGAGACTGGCAATTGTAAAGGTAACCGCCGACCAGTGCCATAGTTCAAGCCTGGTGTAGTCTCCAAATCATACCCCTGTCTTTGCATGAGGTACTTGGATTGGGAGCTATACAGATAAAGGGGCAGTCTCTCGGCGTCCGATTCGAGATCGACTTCCTCTATTGCGAAGGGCTGTGGATCATTCTTCCGGCCGAAGATAATTGGATGGTCTTCTCTCTCGACTATGAAGTAGGCACCTTCCACAGGAGTAAGTTGATTTATGGTGTAAACATTTGTCACTTGCGTGTGAAGGTGAGTGCCTATACCGTGTTCCATAGCATACATTGTACAAAGCTTATCAAGCTCGAGGTAGTTCAAAGACAGCCGTTTATTGATGAAGTAAGGTATCTTTTCTAGTGGGATTACAACATCTACGGATGGAACATTAGTATGAGCATCCACGTACTTGGCCAATTCTGGTTCTTCCTCGGCCACCCCCTGTATAAGTGAAGACTGAGAGGATGACTTGGGCAGCTTAATCATCAGGGATTCTGCTGGTGGGGCAGAACGTAGAGTTGTTGGCAAACTAGCGACCCCTTATTTGGTGCTTGATGCTAGGCGGGGAGTTGTCGGCTCGGTAGGAGTCCCCGACTTCGCATTAGGCTGACGATTCATCTTGGGAAGACGTATCGTTATTGGCTTGTCAGAGGGTTTGAGCTTCTCTGTTTATGGCTGGCCGGCTCTTGGCAGCCTGATTGTCAGTGGCTCCGTTGTAGGTTTTGGCGCTTGGCCAGACCTTGGCAGTCGAATTATCATTTGCCCCTCTTGTGCCGAGAGACTGATTGCATCCTTACGCAGAGCGACCGTAAGGGGTGCGGTCTTGCCCGGTTTGCGAGCTTGAAGGTGGATCATCAGAGGTTCTTCTGATCCCATTGCTGTCTCAGTTTGAGCTTACATATCTCCTTCGACAAGGTGCCTCTTCGACTTCTCGTACAAGCAGGAGTACGAGTAATAAGACTCGACCCCTTTGAAGGGATCGATGTCGGCAAATTTTGTCTTCACGAAGCCGTGCTTATCGACATACTTGAAGCACTGGTGCAGCGCGAAAGGCACGATCATGTAATCGTGTATCCAAGGACGCCCCTGGAGAATATTGTAGGAAGTGTCCATATCTATGACATAACAAGTCACTTCTGACTGCAGATCGTCGATTTGGCACTTCAAGCGAATCTTCCCGATCGGGTAGCTCCTGTCCGAATTAAAACCGCTAATAGCGGTACTTGTCGACGTCAGGCGATGCATGGGGATGCGAAGATGGTGCAACAGACTCTTCGGGATGATGCTTATAGAAGAACCGGGATCAATGTGCATCCGATCTACCTTTACATCGCCGATGTATCCAATGTAATACAACGGACGATCGTACAGGTTGGTTTTAATGAGCATATCCTGCGGAGTGAAGACGATGTTGGATATTGCACCTGTACAAGCGCTGTTATGAAGATTTGCAGACGGGCTCTCTCCCGTGAGGTTGACCTGAGCCAGATATGCGTCGGCATTCTGGAGTGCATCGCTCAGTGCCACGCGAACATCTTTGGAGAGTCTCAGGAGCTCGTATAATGATAATATGGCCGGTGTATTGGCCAATTGTGCCAAGATGTCAAAGTTGTAGGGCCTCTCCAGCCCATGAGGTACCTCTTTTCGGAGGGATTTATCAAAGCGAGTCTCCTTCGGCCGAGGCTTGTCGGTCGTCGGAGTTTGGAAAGGTCCTGGAGCATCAGCAGTAGCCGGCTGATGATCTTTAGCCGAGTTATCCGGTGTAGGTTGGGATTGCGCACCCGATCGCGTGACAATAGTTGTGGCTTCTTCGACATCTGCCGAGATTGTACGGCAGGATCTGACCTTTCCACTCTTCTTCCTGCCAGTGGAGGGTGGTGTAGGTCGAGTCACTTCAAGTACCAGGTCCGGATGGACCCACATGACCTTCTCTTGTGATGTGGTGAGGGGCACTAGATCAACAGTGTGATCTCGAGGAGGTGGAAGATTAGCAATCTCCATTGTTGTCCGAGGGACGGGTACTACGCCGTTTTGAGTCTCTGTCAGAGGAAAGCTACCGAATTGTACTGACACCATATTGGCTGCCACGGTTACTTCCTCAAAATCAATGGCCAGAGCCTTCGAATCGATGAGGTGCTGGATATATCGCTATAATTGGAAGCAGTCCTGCGTGGCATGGTGGACGTAACGATGGTAATGACAGTACTTGGGGCTTTCCATCTCGGCCGGCCGAGGTTTTCGTCTAGGTGGAGGGAGCTGGATTCTATCTCCTTGTATGAGCATGTCCAAGATGGGCTTGACATGACCGTCTTCGAAGGAGTAAGTCATCTGCGGGCACTGCTTTTCAGCTGGCTTTGATTTAGGCTTCTGGGTTGCGTCGGCCACCATAGCCTGTTTGCCCTTGTTGTCTTGGTTATTGGAGGAATTACCCCCATTGTTGGTGTTGGCATTAGGGTGTTTGCTCTTGTCCTCTCCCTCCGAGATGTGTAATCCCAGTTGGCGAGCCTTCTTCACCTTATCTTCGGCACTAGTGGCACTGATGATGAACGTCTTTCAGTCCTTAAATTGACTTTCACCCATCCAGAGGCTGATTGTTGGGAGCAGTCTCTTTTGGCAAATTTTAATTAAGGAGGAATCCGGATTTTCAGACGACAACTTTATTGCGGTTTGGCGAAACTGCTCAATATAGTTCCTTGTCAGCTCCTTCTTCCCTTAAACAACATCCATGAGGGTGGACATCGTCACGTCTTGTCCTACTTCGTAGAACCTCTCCAAGAACATACGCTTGAAGCCGACAAAGGAATGGATGAAGTTGTCTGGCAAGTTGCGGTACCAGTCGAAGGCGACCGCTTCCAATGCCCCGATGAATAATCGTGTAAGGATGGCGTCGTCATGGGACAGATGGTCGGTTGTGATCTCGAAGTAAGTAATGTACCAACTTGCAGATGTCTTTCCATCATACGAATTGATGTTAAATAGTTTATATCTTGGTGGGAAGGGAACATCTCTCCATGCAGCAGGATACGGTTGTCGTATCCTGAGGTCTTGGCAGTTTTCTCGGGCATGGAACATGGCTCAGAGCTCATGGACCTCTCTTTTTGCCTACCTGGCCTCATCCGCAGCGGTGGGAGCCGACATTTCAGGAGGATTGTCGCCTGGGTTTGGTGCCGCTGAGTTCGAGTCTGTATTGACCGCGGGACCCAAGCTTGTTTGGCCAGGCGTCCTTCCTTGCAGAGTTGGAAGAGCCGCTTTGATTTCGTCCACGGATTTGACCAAGGTACGCAGTATGGCCTCTAGAGTGTCGATGCGTTGGCGATCACTGGGACCGTCTTGATCGTCGTTTGTCATGAATGCCGTCCTCACACGAGCCGAAGTGGAAGGGACGGTGGACGACGTGCCCTCTGAATCATACCCCTGTACAGAGAAGTCGTAGGGGTATGTGGGAATGTTTTCCTCTAGTTTGGACTCAGAAGGAATAGTACCCCCAGCTTCAGAGCTTGCCTCGTCTTGAGAGTCGTGAACATCCTCGGGAACTTCGGCACCCGCTGTATCTGTTAGGCGAGTCGTTTCCCCGGGCTCATCTCGCTGGAATACTGGATTGTCGTAGATGTTCGAAGAAATGCTACCCCCGGTTCCAGTGACCCCCAGTAATGTGGATGATGAATCTCCCAATGTAGTTGACTTCGTCTTCGAATGGGTACCTTGGAAAACTCCGGTGGTAGGCAACCGCTTAGATGATAGTTTCTTGGTCACAGTGGTTGAAATCTTCAGGCTGGAGATATTTGTTTTCTTCCCTCTCCCGCTGGCAGGGATTCTCTGAGGAGAGTTGCAGGAGACGACGGGAAGCGCCTCATCCTCTGAACATGGTTGTTGCAGTCTTTGGAAGATGGACCGCCGGTCTTCTCGTACTGCCGCGATGTTGCAGCAGCAGTTGACAATGACTTGGGTGCAGTGATGTCCATGGGAGGACTCTTTGCACACCGAGTACCCTTTTTTTCCTTACGTTTGTGAAGGATCACGTCACGCAAGTCAGATGGGTCTCGAGCAACCACATTTGCTCTCTGGTTGCGGGGAGACTTTTAGGAACCACTCTGTCCGTTTACCGCCGGGGACTGGACTCGAGTGGCTCTGTATAACTTTCCATCAGAGGCCCGCATAACAGTAAGCGGAGCGCTCGAATGGTCAGAGGTTGGGACAGCCGACTGAGCTTGCCGAGCTCGCATTGCCCTAGACTTCTTCACTCTAGCGCCTGAGGGCACATAGTAGGAAGAGTCTAAGTGGTGCTGCAGAGAGTCAGACATATTTTCTTGGGAGCATGAGAGATCAGGGCCATAGGAGAGGCGGTCGAAGACAGAGCCCGAGCCGCGTGGAGTGGATAATATACGGCTGGAATCAGCAGTCTTCATGCGGCGGGCAGTCGTGGCCACATAGGCTTTCTTCATGCAGCTAGAATTTTTGGTCGTATAAGTCTCCTCCATGCGGCTGGAAGTCTTAGCCGTATGGGCATTCTGTATGCGGCTGGCAGTTTTGGCCGTATGAGCATCATACATACGGCTGGCAATCTTGGCCGCATGAGCATCATGCGTACCGTTGGTGCCTTTATTCGGCTTCTTCCTGGACCACATAGAGTCCCTCTTTGCCCCTGTAAGTCCAGCATCGTAGTGTTTTCCTCTGCCGGACTTGGGGACAGCAGAGTCCTCTATGGCCTGAAGTGGAGCCGCATGAGAGTCGCCCTTGCCATCTTGGGCAGCAGAGAGTACTTCGTCCAGAGCTTGGGGAGGAGCAAATGACTTGGGCCTCCACTCCCTGCGAGCCTTCTTCGTGCGGGCTCGCTTCTGGATCGGGCCGGCGCCCCCATCGGAGAGCATTTCTTCAAACGCCTGTTGGTCGAAGCGGACGACCATCTTCTGTTGTGTGGAGCCAAGTTTGGCTGCATCCAATTGCGTCACCAACTCCTCAGCCGTGGAGAAGTTATTCTCCAGCAGAGTCGCCATCGTGTTTGCCATTGATTATAAAAGAACAGAATAGTTTTATGGGAGTACTGGACTTTTACTTCACAATACAAACTCGTTCATATAAAGAAAGCCTAGGAATGAAAACCTAGGTGCAAGAATCTAAGTATAATTGTTTAGTTTTGATTCTGGGGGGTGACGATAGAGGCTCGGGAAAGCGACGGCAGCTCTGCCTTACTCCTTGGACGATCGGACGTAGCCTTGGCTCTGATGAAGAAATGCTCTCGGAATGTGTGGAGAGACTCCTCTTTGCGTGCCTTTGGCTCTCTGTGTATCTAGCCGGGGGTCCTCTCTCTTTTGCAAGAGAATGGCACCTTGCTATTTATAGGAGTGGGGTGTCATCATTAGGGTTTGCAATGATTTCCCTAAAAAGTCGACAGCTTGGGGATTTAATTGCCATTTTTCTTGATCCTATTGTGTTGGCAATTAATCTGGACCACTAATCTTGATTGTAACGAATCTGGACAATTAATGCTGATTGTGTCAAATCCGTATGGGCAATTAATGTTGATTGTCATGAATCTTTGGAAGCTCGGATATCCTACCACGTATTTAATTCGCGTGATTGCAATAAATCTGCTTTGATTCGGGTAATTATGATGATTGTACTAAATCTGGTTGTTGGGATTTGTTGATAAATCTTGATTGATTTAATGTCACGTGTCTAATCATCATTATGGGGAAACTGACCTTCTGCCACGTGTCATAACTGCGAGCCACAGCCGCATGAGGGTAGCTTCTTAGGTTTTGAACCGCATGAAGGTGGCAGCAGCATAGGTGTAGCCTCCGAAATCTGAGCCGCATGGGAATGGTTTCCAATTGAGCTGCATAAGACTAGCCACGTGTCAAGGCTGCATGGGTATGGTCTCCCAGTATTTGAGCCACATGGAGATGATCCTCATGATCCGAGCCGCATGAGGACAGCGGCCGCATGGGGTGGCTTCTTAGACTTTGAGCCGCATGACGACGGTCTCCACGATCCGAGCCGCATAAGAGCATCAGCCGCATGGGGGGTAGCAGCCGCATAAAGAGCTTTGGTGGTTGGTGGATCGTGCCAGCTGTATAGGAGATTTCCCTCGTTTCCCGAGGAACACGTCGACATGTCAGAATTCATCATTTCAGCTTTAATGTCAGAGTTATCACTTTATGTCAGAGCATTTAATGGGAGCAGTCACTTTACGGCCAGCTGTAAAAGCAAGCTGCATGGGGCCACGTGATTCTTTCCTGAGCCGCATGAGGCTATTAGAGAGTTTCTGAGCCGCATGAGGCTCCGATAAATTCCTGAGCCACATGAGGCTCCTTCTGTTTTGAGCCACATGGGCTTCTCCTGTTTTCAGCCGCATGGACTTCTTCTTGTTCTTTTCCATGCTTCTACAAGGATCTTATGGACCTTCCACTCGATGGTGACCACCCGGAGCACCAGGGAGCTTGAGTGAGTGTTCTTTCTCTTACCCACTCTTTCATGTACATATTCTTTTAAGGCGTTTAGCCACCGAGCACGTGTTTAGCTCGTGTTTTGGACTTAACTTTTAGCCTACGGGCTTAGACATGATGGTATATTTCTAGACGGCAGCTAGAGCTGATCATGTATTACTCAGTCTCGCTAGTTCTTCATTTTGTATTGATAGCTTCATGATCATCTATATATTAGTTTAAAACGTTTTACTATCTTATATGCATGATGATCATATCCTTGTACTTTACTTCTTGTCTGAGACTGAGATATCTAGGATTATGTGACCTAAGATTGACTGTTGGTTTGTAGCAGTGACCCCCATCTATACAGCTTATACGTTGTTTCGGAGTACTGGAGTACTTTGGTATACGTAGATGGCCTGGTCCATCCCTACTTGCCAGTATTCTAGTTCTGGGGCGTGACAGTTGGACACGAAAAATTTGTGAATGTAAATGTAAAGATGGAAATAAAATGGATGGACATGGACACGATGCACGAACACATGCAATAAAATGATTGAGTAATGATGTGAATGAGAATAGCCCAATATATAGATAACAAGTGCTTGCTCTCCAAGCAAATGCCATGGAGAGCAACTAGAAGAAGCTTTTAAGAAGCTCTTCCATGGAGAATTAGCCCAATAAATAATCAAGCCTAAAAATAAATCCATTTATATTATATTAAAATATAAATCTAAACAAGCCAAAAATATTCTCATGCATAATTTAAATCTTGCCCAAAATAATTTATATAGTTACAATTTATATTTAATGGACCGAAGTCCATAAATAAAAGTTCAAAAATATTAATTTTGTTTATTCGGCTATTTTAGCCAAAACTAATTGAATTCCAAAATAAATCATATGTTCATTAAAAGCCTCGTTCTTACTACATAAATCCACTAATATAGGAGGCCCAAAATAAACATATAAGCCCAGGGCTCAAATAAAATATATTTGGAATAATTAATTAAAGAAGTTCTAAATTTCATGATTTAATCTTGAAAAATTCTAGAAAGAAAAATAAAAATAAAAATTTATAAAATTTTATAATATTGGAATTGTGTTAAAAGAGATTACAAAACTACCCTCCTTATAAAAATTTCATCGTCAAAATTTAAAGTTGAGATGATCAGAAATAGAATGGAAACATGGTGCAGAATATAATCAAAATCACCTACATACGATCAAACAAAAATGATTGGCATGATCATGAATAATTAAAATCAAAATATTTACACATGACTAATCATATTTTCACGATATAGAATAAAATCGAAATATGGTCAGAATTATTTAGACACGATTTATAATAAAATTTAAGTCATTTAGGCACAATATAGTCATGACTAGTAGAATTAAAATCGCTTGGTTATGGTCAAGGTAAAGTCAAGTCATGATGGAATCAAAATCTAAGCATAGAAGGATCCATAGAATCTAGTCACGATCAAAATCATAAAGGTACGGTAAAAAAATCCAAAACTCTGGCACGATTAAGGATAAGATCAAAATGTAGTCACGAACAATGGAAGTAAAATTAGCTAGTCATGCAAAGTCACGTAAGCATGACCAAAAAATAAAATTTAGATATGATCAAGAATATCATGAAAATCTAATCATGATTAAAATAGAATCTGGGCCTGATTAAGAATAGAATAGAAGTCTAGGCAGGAGCAATAATAGAATTGAAATCTAAGCACGATCAGAATTAAAATCATTTGTGTATAATCAAGAATAAAGAATTTAGCACGATGAAGATTATAATTAGAATCATTTAGTCACGATCAAATAGGATCAAAATTTAGTAATATTGAAAATCAAAGGATGGTTTCAAAGATAGGAAAATCAAATCACATACAAGGATTGAAAAATCAAAAGATAGGATTTTCGAAAGAAATACAAGGTAACCATCTCACTCTACTTCAACTACTATAAGGTTTACCTGGTCGTCATTCTTCAATTACACTTTTATTTCACAAATTCAGATATACACAAATAAAATCATAAATCTACCGATCATGATAATATTCTACAACTACTAAAAGATATATCTGACCATTATTCCAAAGGTATCACACCTTAATCACTTTTGTTTATAAATCCTCAATTCTTGTTACTTTTCTCGATTCTGTAATCCATTATCACATTTAGTCATCCTTAAAAGTTCAAATTTCTTCACCTTGTTTTTAATTGGATTCAAAATCCTTGAATAAGGTTTTATGCCTATAAAATCCTTGATCATGGTTCAAATTCATACCCATAGAATTATGCTTAAATTC
This sequence comes from Iris pallida, assembly GCA_029216955.1. Lineage (NCBI taxonomy): Eukaryota > Viridiplantae > Streptophyta > Magnoliopsida > Asparagales > Iridaceae > Iris > Iris pallida. The sequence goes on from JANAVB010028820.1 coordinate 12,619,170, forward strand.
TAAATGCCGCCACCATATTGAAAACTTTTGTTCCCTATTATTAACCTTCACATATCCTTCAACCGTTATCCTTCTTAAAATTTTGAAAGTTCCACAAAAGGTTCTTAATTCTCTGTAATTCAAATTTTTTTTGCTCTACCAGTTCTTAATCATTTTCCTACAAATCCTTTATTCAATTTTTGTATCATTACCTCTTGTATTGATAACCTCCATTTTATATATTTATATTTCTTGAGTCAATATCTTAGCCTTAATTCAATATTTCATTATCTCAAGGATTTATAACCTTAATATCTAAAATTTCTCAATTTGTCCTTGAATATCAGTTTTAAGAATATAATCCTGAATAATTTCTCACCATTTAAATGCATGACCCACAATTATTTTTTCAAATTTCTTTTCCCTATTCTCTCCTTAAAATAATCCATACACGAAATATTTCTTCAAATATAACCATTTTCAAAATTTTAATGATACTACTAGTCTCTTGATTTTGTTTCCATTCTTAGTTCTACCTTTCTTCCACTAGTTCTATCTCACTGTCCAAGATACTCATAATTTGACTAAAATTACCACATGATAACAAGTTCTTCCATTCCAGAGCTTGATGATTATGGCATTTCCTTCGGCCATTTTTCCAAAGGTAAGAAGATGATAAGATTCAAGAGAATTCAAGGCTTAGGTTTTTAGAGATGGGATAATTTGATGGATGCAAGTAGGACAGAGATGTCAAGAAGAAGGAAAATGGTGATAGGAATTCACTTTTGCTCACTTGGTCATAATGAAGTCATTTTCCTTCCCTTTTCTTGCACATCATAGTCAAGAAAAATTTTAACCTCCAATGTGTTTACTTTTGTTTTAATAATCAAACTCTTATTCATCATATCCTTTTAGTGACTCCACGTCACTAATTGTCAGCTATTGATGAATTTGATGCTTAATCCTAGAAACTTTCTTCATGAGTTTTGTAGTATCAGAGATGTCCATCTCTGGAAACTTCCTTCATGTGTTTTGAGTATCAGAGATGTCCATCTCTGGAAACTTCTAATTATCAGCTATTGATGAATTTGGAGTATCAGAGATGTCCATCTCTGGAAACTTCCTTCATGAGTTTTGCAGTGGACAAGATTATCTTTATTTTGACATATCATGTCCCACTCAAACTTGTTCCCTTGTACTCTTTTTGCTTCGCACAAAATTGGGTCAATTTAGACCATTCGATCGTTAAATAATTATTAATTAATTTCCTATTTTTATCTTTGATCATCATATGCACGTTGTCGTGATTTTTAATTTAGGAGCACAAGACTAGTCGTTTTCTCGAAACCAACTTCTCATGCATGATCTACTCGAGACACCCTATATCTATGACCTTCGTGTCCCACTCAGACATACCATCTTGTGCTTCATTTGCTTTGCACAACTTTTGGTTCAATTTAGGCCAATTAATTATCCACCGTATAATGTGCCATGACTTCCAATTTAATTTTGGGGCCCGACATCGATCCAACCTAGTCGACCCAATACATGGTTTTGATCCATTTTGAGCCTACTACCCACATGACACTTGTGTCCCATTTAATTGAGCCCCCACATGCAACTTATTTACCCGTGATCATAAGTGGCCAAATAAATCTATTTATCGCTGCCAAGTCCGATTTTGACCCGACCCGGCTCAGTTGAACCCAACCCAAGCCTCATGTTACCCCCCCCTCATGAATACTAGCACTTATTCCCCCCTGCAAAACACCAAACACAAGTTGTATCCATTCAATTATTTAATAGACAAAACCCATTAATTAAATTCCTAAATAATAATCAAATCCCCTTTTTAAATCTCAACCCTTGATTCCACCCCTATTTTAATCCCAATCATACATCTCTTCAAAACACTCAACCTACACATCCCCCTCCATGTGTCCGGCCCTAAATTTAATGTAGAGAATCTCCCCTTCTCTTTCTACTTTCTCTCTCTTTATTAATTCTCTTTTTCTCTCTCCTTCCTAACACTCTAGCCGACACCCTATATTTTCCTAACAACTCTCTCTTACTCTCTCTCATTGTTAGCATCCTTAATTTAAGCCGACCCCCCATCGCAGCCATCACCATCTCCATGGCCGAACTCCTTCTCCCCCTTACTCTTCTTCTTCTTCTTCTAACCACCCTACCATCACCTTCATCACCACTCTCATTCACCACCACCCGAGCACACCACCACAACCACCTCTTTTTCTCCCTTATGACCGCCCCGTTGCTACGTCGCCGCGTCGCCGCCACAATGGCAGCAGCAGCCACCAGCCGCAGCCGCGGCTGCAACAACAGCAGAGCATACAACAGCAGTAGCGCAGCAGCCACGCGAGCACGGGCCACCATGCGCCGCTGTGTGTCAGCGTGGCACCGCTTGGCCGACCACCCTCACTCCGGAGAACCTCTGAGGAACCACCCCGTAGCTGCTGCCCTCTTTCCCGATGCGTCGCCTAGCCGTTTCGTGCATTTGGCATGGGTTTCCGTCGTGACGCACGCGAGATCGAACTTAGAATGGCATTTCGGGACAGCGACTTCCCACACATTTTTTGAGAAATTTGACCATTATATCGTCGATACGTTTCTTCTGTCTTTATCTCGGTATATCCCTCTTCACTCCCTTCAAGTTTCATCTGTTAATTTTATCGTTTGATAAATCAAAATCGACCGCCAAGTTGATCGTTTAAATTGTACTATTTTCGGACAGTTTTGTGGAGCCAACTTCATCGGCTTGTATCTCCGCCATCGCAGCCCCGTTTTACGTACCGTCAGTTCAGGTGCACAACTGGTATAACCATCTTCCTACCCCTTATGTTTCATTTCATTGTGAGCATGTTTGATTGGTTGAATTCGACGCCAAAGTTGGCCGTCCGAATTCGTAATTTTCAACTTGTAAAATTCTATTTTTGAAACCGGAACTCCGAATTTCAATTCTGACACCACAAGTAGACTCATGACGTCATTCTGGCACGTTTTCATATAAAGTTTACTAGATTTGGAGGACGTGGACCATGTCACGTATTTTGGTGTAAAGCGGGCCCCATAGTCCGAGCCAACGAAATATTTTGTGATCGACTCATCGGAATACAATTCCGGATATACCGTTGAGTTCGTATCATCATTCTGGATTCATAAACATATAATTTGTTAGGTTTTGTGGACTTGTATTCTTGTACATTTTTCGGTGCAAAGCGGGTCCGATACGGACACCGTTTTGACCCAAAATTACCTTTTGCCCCTGTATCCAAACTGGACTTAGGGATAGGCTATCCTAGCAGATTCGACCCTTCTGGACACGTTGGTGATGTTTGTTTAATCATCCGACAATATTTGTAGATATTTCTATTGTGTCACCTCTTAGTTATAATAAATTCTTATTATGTTCGTATTTCAGAATTAGTACAACGAAACTGAGATTAGTGAAATTGACAAAATAAATATATGGATCACCATGATAAGATTATTAACCTTACCATTGATCATCTTATCTCGATTTGTGTGTCGTAAGTTTCGATATACGAATAACGAGGTACAACTTTATTATTTTAATACTTAGACTAGATTTGACCCTGTTTGACCAAGGTTGACTGTTTTGACTCAAGGTCAACTACAAGTCAATATTTGACCTAGATTGGACTAGAAGTTGACCAGTTGACCAAAAATCAACTGTAAGTCAACACTTGACCTAGTTGACTAGAGTTTGACCTAGTTTGACTAGATTGTTAACCAAGAATTGACCTAGAGTTGACTTTGACTTAGAAGAGCCTAGAATAATATAGATTGCTTATAAACTTCTTTTATTACATCTTGAACACTTTGTAACCTGTGTTACTCTAAATAGGACTTTGTGACTCCAGTACAGCTATCTACACTTATCAGCAGCTTGGATTATCAGGCGAATACATTCTCTGACCGTTTCATACTTGTTTGGACATATTCACTTGTTATAGACTAGTTTACTTGATGCTGCCACGATGTTATCACGGATAAGTACTATATAGATCTCTTCTTACGATGTTATCCCCTCGGATATATCGGATATATTGTGCTCATGTACTTTATCATGTGCATCGTCTACTCCTTGTATTCGTATTTATTCATGTACACTCATGTGATATTCATGTACACTCATGATCATGTGAGCCTTCATGTATAAAACTAGTTGTTTCATACGGACCGATCCTCCATGTGAGACACTATTCTTCATGTGCAATAACATAACCTGGACAGATCCTTGTGTACTGATTAGGGTAGGGGAGTATTTATTTGGTTATATGATCTACACCATTATTATGTGCAACTCTAAACTATATTTAAGTCATGTACAACCTAAGCCTGCTTACATAACCAAACATGTGCTCTAAATCACGTAGCTAGTTCAGTTTTCTTATCTATATCATGTATATCTATTTTCACTATATCATGTTCTCTTTTTACAGTCTCTCTACTATTTCTTTACAGTATTTTATGTATATTATTTTATAGCTTATCATATTTTCCTTTTATGTTATAAACTGTGTAAGAGATATGTGCTCGTATCTGTCCTGATTGGACCTGTTGATAAATTTTATAGATAGCTTGGAGGTTACCAGCTAGCCTAGAGGAGACACAGTAGAGATTGGAGTAGATGACTAGAGTTTTCTTATTTTATTTTGTTTTCTTGAGATGTATTTATTTCATACTTGTTGAGGTGGTGTTGATAACACCGAGACTTTTCATTTCTGTGGTACTTCTCTTATGGATTTCATTCTATATTATCGTGCTAATTATCTACCTCTAGTTTTGTGATTGAGTTATATTCTCTGGTGATTGTCCTCCTTTTGGAGAGTATATCATATTATGTCCAGTTGTAATTGTGACCTAGAGCAGCGTTCTACCGTCGATACTGCGGCGTAGGCTGGACGTACCCATTTCTCGTGCCCTTACACTGGGTGCGGGTCGTGACATGTTTTTAGTGGTAGCCCATGCAGGTCCAAATTCGTATTAGTGCGATGTCATGGTAGTACATTGACTTAGTTATACTACTGCGAGCCTGCTATAGAATATAGGAAGTAAAGTGTTAGAATGAGAGGATACTTAACCACTGTTAGGATTCCTTGAGAGATTCCTGGGACGACCCTTGAGAATCTTATTCTAACTTCGATTTGAAATCTTTTTCCTTGATTTGATTCACCCATTACTCATTGATTCATCCATTACTCCTTGTTATTGAATTTGACTTTGATGGATTCGTTGTTGAATTTTGAATCTTGATGATTAGTTGTTAACTTTGAGTTTATATTTAAATATATATATAGATTTATATTTATTTTATTTTGGAATTTAGGGTATAACCTGATAACATACTTGATAAGGACAGTGAGAAAGGTAAATGTCTGCCATATTTATGGAGTTTAGAATTTATTGCAGTCATATTGGCTAGCATGACAATGACATAGAGCCTGATTTTAGACATACTATCCTAGTTATGGAATTTAGATTCTCTTACAGCCATATCGGTTGGCGTGGTAAAAATTCTAAATAACATGATTATAGGATGTATACCTTAGTTACGGACTCTATTGTTTATTGTAGCTATGCTTACTGGCATGGCAAAATTCTAGTAACATGATTTTAGAAAGACGTGTATAGTTATCAGATTATATCTTAAAATTGGTTCATTCCTTTCGACCAGATGAGCAAGAACATATTTTATCATTATTTCGTTCTCGCCATTATTTTTTGTATTACCATTTTTCCTTATCTTAGTTAACTCTGTCCCAATTACATCAATCACCTATCCCGTATCTAACTCTGTCATCTATACTTTGAAACCTTTGAATCTCCATACCTTTTTACCTTGGAAAGGTCGAAAAAGTGACGTAAATCGTCTAGTTCAAAAAAGACGTAATTTTTTATCTCATGATATTCTAGGTAGGAATATAATATGATGGACCTTGATATAGAATTTTGAGATAGAGATGTGATAAAGATTGGGAATGAAATCAAGAGATCAATATTATCAATTGGAAACGATCACACATAGAGAAATATTTTGGATATAAATAATTCATAGATGTATTTCCTAACTGACGAGGATATTCGAGGACAACTTAGATTTGAGAACTTGGATAAATTTGGTAATTGATTCTTAAGAAGTTCTACTTTAAGACTCTTCAGAAATTTAGTAATAGAAAATTAATTGTATTTGATGATGATATGAGATTGAACGGGACATTACAAGAAAATAGCTAGGAACAGAGAGAACACGAGAATCTTTAGTTAGAAGAATTTAGAGACGTTATGGAATTTATTTTCCTAACGTAAGGGGGACAATATTCAAAGGTGTATATTGAAAAAAAATATGAAGGTTGATTCTATGAAGGAGAATAAGTGTTGTAAGGTCTAAGTGGGTTAGATTTGAATAACATATGGAGAGTAGGTTGAACAAGTTCAATGATTTCATAAACGGGACTTAGAGGCTTCGGATCTAATTTAGGACAAGGCGAAAGAATTTGGAAATTTAATTAAATGGTTAGTATTGATTCCCAAATATGAGGGGTATGCTTCATGAGTAATGTTCGGAAATTTGGAATTTTGCCTATGGTGATCATGGTGAGGGTTTAGATGACTGAAGGTTATAAAATCTTGGTGGTAGACACATAAAGGTTGAATTTTCATATGGAGACTTGTGAGGCAAAGATACGATTGGCAAATTATGACCGGATGAACTTAATGAAATCGGAGGCAAATGATTAACTTGACATTCCAATAAAACCTCATCGTTTGTTTTCCTTATCAAAAGGAAGGACTTGACTTACTTATATATCCTTGCATCATCCCTTAAAGTTTTCAATATCATTGAGTTCTAATTTCTTGATAGCGACCAATCGACTTGGTTATCCTTTTTATCATTCAATATATTGGGTCGTATTCATTTGAATTAATTCAATTGTGACATGGATTCAAATCTTGGATACTTGTGCTCAGACTTTAATGACCTCGTTCTCCATCTTGCCCACATCTTGATTCATCCTGAAATTGATCAACTTAGATCGTATCGAGACTAAATTTTCTTTTATATATATATATATATATATATATATATATATATATATATATATATATATATATATATATATATATTAAAAAAAATAATATATATATATATATATATATATATATATATATATATATATATATATATATATATATTTATATATATATATATATATATTTCTTATATATATATATATATTTTATATATATATATATATATATATATATATATATATATATATAAAATATATATATATATATATATATATATATATATATATATATTTCTTATATATATATATATTTTATATATATATATATATATATATATATATATATATATATATATATATATATATATATATATATATATATATATATATATATATTATGATTGGATTTCAATGCTATTGACAGTCGTGCTTTAAACTTTTGAATTTGATTATCTTTGGAATAGTAACCCTTTATAGTTAGTTACTAGTTATTTTCTTTGATAATTACCAGTTTTCATATAGGATGGTAGACTACCCTACAACCTTGATGATTTGTTGTTCCTTATTTTTTCCAATTTAACACCCCAGATTGCTTGTATGTTTTGATACCCTATGACTGTTTTGATCTAGAATGACTAGTGCACCTAGATGAGACTTTCAACTGCTACTGTATACCATGACCTTGTATGCTATTCTTTCGAATTGCTTGATTTAGATAAATTTTCTTAAGACCTTGATTGTTGGGAGAATAGGGAAGTCACTTCATTAGTGTCAGTTGTAGATATATAAAGGTTGTCTTTGATGAAGGTATAATCCTTACGAAGTATAAAGAGGTTTGTAGTATCAGTCTTTGATAGGATGTACTAGTCTTTTGGTGAAGTGTATATGTGTTATGAGAGATGGAGGCCTCCATATATATAAAGATGTCTTAGTAATGTATCATTCCTATAGTAATTGATGTTGTAGTAGATGGTTAATAGGAAGGTAATAGCTCGAGCATACCTATAGTCTATGACCAGTTCCTTTTTATCTTTTAGTTAAGTCCACTCTAAAATAGGTCCAGTCCCTTTGAGTATAGGGTTCAGTCCACATTCCAGTGAAGTTCTATTACCCTTACATTAGAGCAATATTGGAGGTATCCCTAGATTGACACTATTCGAGTATCAGTATATTATTTTTATTGTTTAGGAAATGTCACTTCAGGTATTGGGTAGGTTAAAGGCATTAGAAGGAGTACTATCAACCTTAAATTTCGAGGACGAAATTTTTATAAGGTGGGTAGGATGTGAGCACCCTGAATTTTGGGTTGATTTTTTTAAAATTTTTTGATTGAATTATTTTCAATAAATATTTTATTATGATTATTTTATCATTAAATGTACTTTTTTGTGCCTTTAATTTTTGGAGTGTCAGAGATGTCCATCTCTGAAAACTTCTTTCATGAGTTTTGTAGTGGACAAGATTATCTTCATTTTGACATATCATGTCCCACTCAAACTTGTTCCCTTGTACTCTTTTTGCTTCATACAACTTCGGGTCAATTTAGACCATTCGATCGTTAAATAATTATTAATTAATTTCCCACTTTTATATTTGATCATCATATGCACGTTGCCATGATTTTTAATTTAGGAGCACAAGACTAGTCGTTTTCTCGAAACCAACTTCTCATGCATGATCTACTCGAGACACCCTATACCATGACCTTCGTGTCCCACTCAGATACACCATCTTGTGCTTCATTTGCTTCGTACAACTTTTGGGTCAATTTAGGCCAATTAATTATCCACCGTATAATGTGACCTAACTTCCAATTTAATTTAGGGACCCGACATTAATCCAACCTAGTCGACTCAATATATGGTTTTGACCCATTTTGAGCCTACTACCCAAATAACACTTGTGTCCCATTTAATTGAGCCTCCGTATGCTACTTATTTACCCGTGATCATGAGTGGCCAAATAAATCTATTTATCGCCGCCAAGTCCGATTTTGACCCGACCCGGCTCAACTGAACCCAACCCAAGCCTCATGTTACCCCCCTCATGAATACTAGAATTCGTTCCCCCTTGCAAAACACTAAACACAAGTTGTATCCATTCAATTATTTAATGGACAAAGCCCTTTGATTAAATTCCTAAAGAATAATCAAATCCCCTTTTTAAATCTCAACCCTTGATTCCACCCCTATTTTAATCCCAATCATACATCTCTTCAAAACACTCAACCCACTCATCCCCCTCCATGTGGCCGGCCCTAAATTTAATGTAGAGAATCTCCCCTTCTCTTTCTACTTTCTCTCTCTTTATCAATTCTCTCTTTCTCTCTCCTTCCTAACACTCCAGCCGACCCCCTATATTTTCCTAACAACTCTCTCTCCCTCTCTCTCATTGTTAGCAGCCCTATTTTAAGCCAACCCCCTATCGCAGCCATCACCATCTCCATGGCCGAACTCCTTCTCCCCCTTACTCTTCTTCTTCTTCTCACCACCCTACCATCACCTTCATTACCACTCTCATTCACCACCAACCGAGCACACCACCACAACCACCACTTCTCCTCCCTCCTGACCGCCCCGCCGCTGTGCCGTCATGCCGCCACCACCGTGGCAGCAGCAGCCACCGGTAGCAGCCGCGGCTGTAACAACAGTAGCGCACGCAACAGCAGCAGCGCAGCAGTTGCACGCGCACGGGCCACCGTGCGCCGCCGTGCGTCGCCGTGGCACCACATGGCCGACCACCCCCACTCCGACGAACCTCCGACGAACTACCCCATAGCCGCTGCCCTCTTCCCCGACGTGCCGCCTAGCCGATTCATGCTTTTGGCACGGGTTTCCGTCGTGACGCACACGGGATCGAACTCAGAATGGCGTTTCGGGACAACGACTTTGCATACGTTTTTCAAGAAATCCGACCATTGGATCGTCGATCCGTTTCTTCCGTCTTCATCTGGGTATATCCCTCTTCACTCCTCTCAAGTTTCATCCGTTAATTTTATCGTTTGATACATCAAAATTGGCCGCCAATTTGACCGTTTAAATTGTACTATTTTTGGACAGTTTTGTGGAGCCAACTTCATCGGCTTGTATCTCCGCCATCGCAGCCCCGTTTTGCGTGCCGTCAGTTCCGATGCACAGCTGGTATAACCATCTTCCTATCCCTCAAGTTTCATTTCATTGTGAGCACGTTTGATTGGTTGAATTTGATGCCAAAGTTGGCCGTACGAATTCATAATTCCCAACTTGTAAAATTCTATTTTTGAACCCGAGACTCCAGATTTCAACTCCGACACCACCAGTAGACTCGTGGCGTTGTTCTGGCACATTTTCATATAAAGTTTACTAGATTTGGAGGACGTGGACCCTAGCACATCTTTCGGTGCAAAGCGGGCCCCATAGTCCGAGTCAACGAAATATTTTGTGATCGACTCATCGGAATACAATTTCGGATATATCGCTGAGTTCATATCATCATTCTGGATTCATAGACATATAATTTGTTAGGTTTTGTGGACTTGTATCCCTGCACGTTTTTTGGTACAAAATGGGTCCGACAAGGACACCATTTTGACCCAAAATTATATTTTGCCCCTGTATCAAAATTGGACTTAGGGATAGGCTATCCTAGTGGATTCAACCCTTCTGGACACGTTGGTGATGTTTGTTTCATCATCCGACAATATTTATAGATATTTCTATATGTGTCACCTCTTAGTTATAATAAATTCTTATTATGTTCATATTTCGGAATTAGTACAACGAAACTGAGATCAGTCGATTCCAGCGATCTCATATCGCTGAAATTGACAAGATGAATATGTGGATCACCATGACAAAATTATTAACCTTACCATTGATCATCTTATCTCGATTTGTGTCACGCCCCAGTACCAGAATACGGGGGCGGACGTAGGCCAGCTACACCGTATAAGGTACGAATACGCTATACGGCGATGACGGCTGTCAAGTCTTGCTGGGTATCCTAGCATGCAATCAATCTATGGCCTAAATCCGATCTCATGTCCACAGGCAAATCACAATGAAACAGCATCAAGAAAGATAATCATATGGAAAGCAGGAAATACTCATATGATAATCAGAAAATCCACAGTACAGAATAATAATGTAGACTAGTATACCTTCCCACAGTCCCTAGCATGGTCTGGAACTGAAGTACATCCCCCAAGTCAAGTCTGGAAGATCCACAGGGTCGGTCTCAGGCAATCTGGGAACAATCCAGGGTTGGTCAGGCCAACCGTAGCAAGTACCAGAAAGGAAGGCTCAAGGACGGGCGAAGAAAACCAGCAGGATAAAATGTGACAGAAAAAGCATCTAAAAACAGTAAATAAGGTAAGGGATCGTGCGGTACCAACGCACGATTACAGAATATAAGGCAGCAATCCAACTACTAATACGTAAGTAACCAACAATCATCACAGTCATCCTAACATCCACTAATGCTTGCATTGCCAACTGGAACTCGTAGTCTGTCATCGGAACAGTAACCCATCCCTACATCAAACAAGAACAAGGGAATGAATTACTGCGCCGAGACAGCGTTACGTGCCAGCCAGCTTAGCAAGCAACAAGCCAAACAATTATATAAATAAGCGGCCACTCAAATGCCTACGGCTGTCTATGTGGAGGTTGGGTTACCCCAACAATGCAATATAGGAATCCTCAGATCGTGCCATCCCAGCAGGGCTAGCGGGGCCAAGTATAGCATGTAAGAAGAGTACCGATCCCTCGTAAGGCCACCGGGCTCTATATGTCACCACCGGCCCTCGTAAGGCCACCGTGCCGAGCATGCCATGTATATAATGTATAGTACATAAGTAGCCGGATATTGCCATCCACTAGTACGAATGGTAACAATATCCGTGGCGGCCAGCCTGCAGGTCATGACTAATGTCTGGGATGAGGCTGGTAATGCACGATCTCGAGTTTCCGTTCCCTCCAATGCTTCTACCAGTTTAAGTTGCCTAGATTAACCATATATTTATCCGGAATCACATGCCGTGGTCACATGATCATCCTCCTAGATGTCGCACTTCAGTACGAGAACGCTAAGTAAGAATCAACCTCGGCTCCTATAGTCCCAGTTGTGATCCATCCTTAGTGTTATGCAACAGACAAGCAAGCAATCCTAACCACGCTAAACTATAGGCCAACTACCAAGGTACCCGTGCAGGTAATCATATATTATAGCTAGAATGTCAAGATGGAATAGCAAAGCCATATAATCATGAAGGTAGCACCTCAAAGTGCCAGTAGTCAAAGGGCACCGCAGTGCAAGGTCAGGGCCAGTACCTCAAAGGGTAACTGGACTTATAGTACGGATACAGGTAGTCAGGTCTGGGACAAGGACAAATCTGTCAATCACAAGAAGTCATCTGCCCACATCGTGGCATGGATATCAGGTCAAGTACGAGACCAGAACCTCTACTATAATAACATCTCAAGCATATATGGGAGCCTACAGCTCCCATCATCAAGTCGGTCCATCCACCAGATCAATCTAGCAAGAGTCTCCCATCCATGATGGAGTGAATATCACGTCAATTAAGACAACCACCAAATACCAAGCTCATCCCCCTAACAATGCTAGGCCCTCTGACTCACAAGAATCCTCCAAGTCAATGATCACAAGCCACTAGAAAATAAGCCCCTCAACTACCAAGACATAGCTATCAAACCAGGTTCCCCAACTACCGGAATACACAAAGGTACCCAGTTTTGGGCGTTTGGGAAGTCGAGTAAAAATTATATAATAATACCCTCGATATTCTATTCGTTCCGCGAGACACTCGCACCAGTATCCAAAATCCAAAAGTCTTCGAAGACATATCTGATCAAATTAGAACATCACCAAAGAACTAGCCACACTATCTAAGAATCCACCTAGTCTACCAACTGAACCTCCCGAGATCATACTTCATATATATTACTCAATCCTCATACATATCCAAGGTCACAATCCCGATACATAGGACAACTGTCAGCCCTATCTGGCTATACTAGGACAACTCCTAGAATGAATAATCAGGAGACAAGAATATAATTAAATACCGCCGAAAAAGTGGCAAGGATTGTGTGAACCACTCTGGAGCAGATCCACAACCCTTAAACCAAACAAGGACCAGGGTTGCAGACCGTCTCCCGAGTAGAACCGCTCTCCTTAAGCAATCCGACGGACAAGATAGGTCAAGACGCTAGGCGACTAATCTAGTCGGGAGTCTACCTAGCAGGCAATGGGATCAGGTAAACTATGCCAAGGTGAATATGCACGAGCCCAGTCCAGCAAACCAAAGGAATGGTTCTGCCTAATCCTTCGAACCAAATTCCCAACTGGGAATTCTGGAAAAATTCGGCAGAGTCTCCTTTGTAATCTGGATGGGAGCACCCTACGAATTGGGGCTAAACCACTCGGCACAACCCGCCGCAGAATCGCAGACTCGCGGGCTGAGAACACTAAGTCTCAGCTACCAGTAGCACTACGATGCGTACTGGGAACCACTCGAACCCGAGACCACTAAGTCCCGGCCTCCAGCAGCACTACAATGCGTACTGGGCGCCAAGCCAACATGCATAATAATAAAATAACCGCCACGCAGGGCGCACCACAACACATGTCCATAAATCCCTAACCCAAGCACAATCACCGCCACAAGTAAAGTTAGCCAAAGCCCTTACCCGACCGCGAGTCGGACACGGGACATATAGGGACAATCCGTACAAGTGAGTCGTGCTCGTGTCCTCGGAGGTGTGGATGACCCATCCGAGTCGTCCGATACGGTCTATCCCAGTATCGGACCAAGCTAATCTAGGTTATCATGGCAGTTCTACTACTAGGCTACACTACTCATGGTTATATATTTACAATTACAACAAATTAAAATACAATAAAATCCAGGAGAGAGGGCATGAGCCGTCGATGAGCAAGGGATACTTGCCTAGAGGGCTCGGCTAGGTAAGCAAGTCTTCGGCAGTCGCGATCCAAACTAGCACGCCAATCGAGATCCTCAGAACACACAATAAATAATCATCAGCACCAAATAATAAAATAATAGAATAATCACAAGGGATGGCAGAAGGCTATACCATGTGGGTCCCGCAAGCAGTGCAGGGATTGGGCACAAAAACCGAGGCACGCGGATCGATACGGATACGTAAACCGAGACGTGCATGCATATCGAGACGCGTACGAGAATCGAGATGACTCGAAGATCGAGATGAATATGAGACATAACGTGCACGTAAATCGAGACGTGCACGTAAATCAAGGAAATCATGAATATCGGGATAGCACACGAATCAACGCGAGACGCAAATCGAGGCATGTACGCAAATCGAGACGGAGCGAGATTCAAGGAAGCACACAAATCAATGCGATATACAAGTCGACGTATGCACGCAAATCGATGCGGTGCAGAGTCCAAGGTGATACACAAACCAAGGCGGCACGTAAATCTATAGGTGCACGTAAACCGAGATGGCACAAGGACCGATGCGGCACGCAAGTCGGAGCGAGCACGCAAACCGAGGTAACATAAGATACAATGTGACACGCAATTCGATACGACACGCAAATTGGTGCATATACGCAAGTTGAGGCGGCACGGGTCATGAGGTAGGCACAAAGGCCAAGACACGAAAACAAGGCGGTGCGCAAATCGAGATGGCACGTTGCCCGAGGCAGCGTGGGGCTCAAGGCGTCCCGCTGCCCAAGGCAGCACGTGGATCGGGGTACACGAAAATTGGGACAGCACGCACACCAAGGTACGCGCAACCCGAGACGACACAAAATCAAGGGGGCATGGAGTACGATGCGACACGTACACCGAGGTGCCCGCATCTCGAGGAGTTTGTACCCTAAGGCAGCACGCAAACCGAAGAAGTGCACGCTGCACGAGTGCACACTGCTCAAGGCAGCACACTGCACAAAGCAACGTGCTGCTCGAGACAACACGTGCCCCGAGGCGCACAGATCGAGGAAGAGAGAGGCAGGTGGAGGGGCTCACCGGAGATGCTCGGCCAGATGGGGCTGGTCATCGTCGGCGGAGAAGACAGAAAGGGGGAGATCGTCGGGCGTCCGGCCAGGTCGCGGCGGCTTCGCGACAGAGGAAAGGCGGCAGCAGTGGCGCTGCACTCGACGAAGGGAGCGGGGGAGATCATCGTCGGCACGGCCAAGTCGTGAGGAGACGATGGCGACGACAGGCAGATGGGCGGCGGCTCGTGGCGGCTGTCCGTGCCACAGCGAGAGGAGGAAGGAGAAGGGGGCGGAGGCCATGGGGCCGGAGGTGATGACGAGGGTGCTGGTGGCGGTGGTCGCGGCAGGAGGCGGGGCGATTGAGGCGGTGGCTGCTACGGTGGTGGGCGGAAATTGGCCGGAGGGGCTGGTCGCGGCGGAGGCGGGCGCCGGGAACAGCGGGAGAGGGAGAGATGGAAGTAGTGATGGGAGCAGTGGTGGCGGTCGGCGGTCGGAGCAAGGGGTTGTACGAGAGGGAGAGCAGGAAAGAGGGGTGAGTGAGGGAGGAGAGAGGGGGAGCTCTCCAGTGGAGGGGAAGAAAGAGGGATCGAGAGAGAGAGAGTGAAGAGAGAGAGAGAGATGGGGGGGCTGAGAGTGTGGAGAGAGAGAGAGTTAGGTTAGGGTTTGGGTTTTCTTTTGGGAGGGTAGATATAGGGATCAAGAAAATTAAAAATAATAATAATAATAATGAGGATAAAATTACCTCCAAGAAAATAATAAAAATTTTAAGAATACCCCAAAATTAAAATCCTCCAAAATACGAAATACAGTCATATGCCTATTTCCAAAATAGGGATCTGACATCCTACCCACCTTACAAAAATTTCGTCCTCGAAATTTTAGAATTATCAAAATAGGGTTTTCAAAACTCTACCCACCTTACAGAAATCAAGTAATACAATAAGAAACGAACAAAATCTCAATATGAAAACATCAAGGAGAACAGTGTATGGCTACATAAATCAACTCGTAAGATAAATTTAAACAATGAAGCAATCTCGAAAGCAAAACCTCGCATGCACAAAATAACCCCATAAATCAAGACAAGTACAAAATATCGAAAACAATGTCCAAAAACGTAGAATTCCGACTGCATAAAAATCCTCATAAATCATAAAATACAGGATATATGTCTCAAACCGATAACCGTAGTTTCCTAATATCCGAAAAATGTGTGCCATGGTCATTCCCTGCCTCGCCATCCGGAATGGCTGCAAAAGATTCACCATGACACTATAATCGAACAGCTGCAACTTTCGTTACCACGCCGTCAAGGTATACTAGGGTCACCCGGTACTCTTGATAAATACCCAAAATGAATCAAATCCATAACCCAAATATCCGAATCACTAAAAATCACAAAATCTCTAACAATATAACGAGTCCTAGAAACCATCAAAATCCAAAATCCAGGTGAATCGTAACACACATCCAAAAATAACTTCAATAATAACCACAAGATAGCTTTTCTAGGAAAATACTCCATATCCGTAGAAAATACTCCAAACCAAGAATCCGTATCAAAACATAATGTATAGAAAGTATATCTATAATCAAAATAATATCTGAAACAGATAATCATGAGTACGGAACTGTCCGAAATCAAGGAAGCCAAATCGATACGAGAATATCCCTCGGATACTCAACAAATGTTAAAATATCCAATCTCAGAGTCCATACGAAATCTTTATTCTGCAGCAATCCAGCCAACGCTCGAAGAGGGCGATAATGATACTAAGTCAACACGAAGTCAACGCACGAAAGGGATAATAAGAAATCAACCAAGGTGAAACACCGGTAGAGAGTATAGAACCCAAGGTAAATAATCATGTAACCCAAATGATGGAGATAACATCTCATCAAATAAGGTGATCGACATATCCAACTATAGGATCATATCTATCAAACAAGGATCAGAGGTAGATAACACGAATAAGACATGGCCAAGCAAGATAGGTCCAAGTAGAGATAAGGACCAGTTCACAGGTTCAAGGGAGCGAAGGACAAGTGTAACAAGTGGGAATAACAAGGAATAGTGGACAGAGATCAATAATCATGTGATACCCAACAAAATCTCAAAACGAGACCTGCATAGGCCACCACTAAAACCATGTCACGCCCCAGTACCAGAATACGGGGGCGGACGTAGGCCAGCTACACCGTATAAGGTACGAATACGCTATACGGCGATGACGGTTGTCAAGTCTTGCTGGGTATCCTAGCATGCAATCAATCTATGGCCTAAATCCGATCTCATGTCCACAGGCAAATCATAATGAAACAGCATCAAGAGAGATAATCATATGGAAAGCAGGAAATACTCATATGATAATCAGAAAATCCATAGTACAGAATAATAATGTAGACTAGTATACCTTCCCACAGTCCCTAGCATGGTCTGGAACTGAAGTACATCCCCCAAGTCAAGTCTGGAAGATCCACAGGGTCGGTCTCAGGCAATCTGGAAACAATCTAGGGTTGGTCAGGCCAACAGTAGCAAGTACCAGAAAGAAAGGCTCAAGGACGGGCGAAGAAAACCAGCAGGATAAAATGTGACAGAAAAAGCATCTAAAAACAGTAAATAAGGTAAGGGATCGTACGGTACCAACGCACGATTACAGAATATAAGGCAGCAATCCAACTACTAATACGTAAGTAACCAACAATCATCACAGTCATCCTAACATCCACTAATGCTTGCATTGCCAACTGGAACTCGTAGTCTGTCATCGGAACAGTAACCCATCCCTACATCAAACAAAAACAAGGGAATAAATTATTGCGCCGGGACAGCGTTACGTGCCAGCCAGCTTAGCAAGCAACAAGCCAAATAATTATATAAATAAGCGGCCACTCAAATGCCTACGGCTGTCTATGTGGAGGTTGGGTTACCCCAACAATACAATATAGGAATCCTCAGATCGTGCCGTCCCAGCAGGGCTAGCGGGCCCAAGTATAGCATGTAAGAAGAGTACCAATCCCTCATAAGGCCACCGGGCTCTGCATGTCACCACCGGTCCCTCGTAAGGCCACCGTGCCGAGCATGCCATGTATATAATATATAGTACATAAGTAGCCGAATATTGCCATCCACTAGTACGAATGGTAACAATATCCGTGGCGGCCAGCCTGCAGGTCATGACTAATATCTGGGATGAGGCTGGTAATACACGATCTCGGGATTCCGTTCCCCCCAATGCTTCTACCAGTTTAAATTGCCTAGATTAACCATATATTTATCCGAAATCACATGCCGTGGTCACATGATCATCCTCCTAGATATCGCACTTCAGTACGAGAACGCTAAGTAAGAATCAACCTCGGCTCCTATAGTCCCAATTGTGATCCATCCTTAGTGTTATACAACAAACAAGCAAGCAATCCTAACCACGCTAAGACTATAGGCCAACTACCAAGGTACCCGTACAGGTAATCATATAATATAGCTAGAATGTCAAGATGGCACAGCAAAGCCATATAATCATGAAGGTAGCACCTCAAAGTGCCAGTAGTCAAAGGGCACCGCAGAGCAAGGTCAGGGCCAGTACCTCAAAGGGTAACTGGACTTATAGCACGGATACAGGTAGTCAGGTCTGGGACAAGGACAAATCTGTCAGTCACAAGAAGTCATCTACCCACATCGTGGCATGGATATCAGGTCAAGTACGAGACCAGAACCTCTACTATAATAACATCTCAAGCATATATGGGAGCCTACAGCTCCCATCATCAAGTCGGTCCATCCACCAGATCAATCTAGCAAGAGTCTCCCATCCATGATGGAGTGAATATCACGTCAATTAAGACAACCACCAAATACCAAGCTCATCTCCCAAACAATGCTAGGCCCTCTGACTCACAAGAATCCTCTAAGTCAATGATCACAAGCCACTAGAAAACAAGCCCCTCAACTACCAAGACATAGCTATCAAACCAGGTTCCCCAACTACCGGAATACACAAAGGTACCCAGTTTTGGGCGTTTGGGAAGTCGAGTAAAAATTATATAATAATACCCTCGATATTCTATTCGTTCTGCGAGACACTCGCACCAGTATCCAAAATCCAAAAGTCTTCGAAGACATATCTGATCAAATTAGAACATCACCAAAGAACTAGCCACACTATCTAAGAATCCACCTAGTCTACCAACTGAACCTCCCGAGATCATACTTCATATATATTACTCAATCCTCATACATATCCAAGGTCACAATCTCGATACATAGGACAACTGTCAGCCCTATCTGGCTATACTAGGACAACTCCTAGAATGAATAATCAGGAGACAAGAATATAATTAAATGCCGTCGGAAAAGTGGCAAGGATTGCGTGAACCACTCTGGAGCAGATCCACAACCCTTAAACCAAACAAGGACCAGGGTTGCAGACCGTCTCCCGAGTAGAACCGCTCTCCTTATGCTATCCGACGGACAAGACAGGTCAAGACGCTAGGCGACTAATCTAGTCGGGAGTCTACCTAGCCGGCAATGGGATCATGTAAACTATGCCAAGGTGAACATGCACGAGCCCAGTCCAGCAAACCAAAGGAATGGTTCTGCCTAATCCTTCGAACCAAATTCCCAACTGGGAATTCTGGAAAAATCCGGCCGAGTCTCCTTTGTAATCTGGATGGGAGCACCCTACGAATTGGGGCTAAACCACTCGGCGCAACCTGCCACAGAATCGCAAACTCGCGGGCTGAAAACACTAAGTCTCAGCTACCAGTAGCACTACGATGCATACTGGGAACCACTCGAACCCGAGACCACTAAGTCCCGGCCTCCAGCAGCACTACAATGCGTACTGGGCGCCAAGCCAACATGTATAATAATAAAATAACCGCCTCGCAGGGCGCACCACAACACATGTCCATAAATCCCTAACCCAAGCACAATCACCGCCACAAGTAAAGTTAGCCAAAGCCCTTACCCGACCGCGAGTCGGACACGGGACATATAGGGACAATCCGTACAAGTGAGTCGTGCTCGTGTCCTCGAAGGTGTGGATGACCCATCCGAGTCGTCCGATACGGTCTATCCCAGTATCGGACCAAGCTAATCTAGGTTATCATGGCAGTTCTACTACTAGGTTACACTACTCATGGTTATACATTTACAATTACAACAAATTAAAATGCAATAAAATCCAGGAGAGAGGGCAAGAGCCATCGATGAGCAAGGGATACTTGCCTAGAGGGCTCGGCTAGGTAAGCAAGTCTTCGGCAGTCGCGATCCAAGCTAGCACGCCAATCGAGATCCTCAGAACACATAATAAATAATCATCAGCATCAAATAATAAAATAATAAAATAATCACAAGGGATGGTAGAAGGCTATACCGTGTGGGTCCCGCAAGCAGTGCAGGGATCGAGCACGAAAACCGAGGCACGCAGATCGATACGGATATGCAAACCAAGATGTACACGTATGTCGAGACGCACACGAGAATCGAGATGACTCGAAGAACGGGATGAACATGAGACATAATGTGCACGTAAATCGAGACGTACACGTAAATCGAGGAAATCACGAATATCGGGATGGCACACGAATCAACGCAAGACGTAAATCGAGGCATGTACGCAAATCAAAACGGAGCGAGATTCAAGAAAGCACACAAATCAATGCGACATATAAGTCGACGTATGCACGCAAATCGATGCGGTGCAAAGTCCAAGGTAATACACAAACCAAGACGGCACGTAAATCCGTACGTGCACGCAAACCGAGATGGCACAAGGACCGATGGGGCACGCAAGTCGAAGCGAGCATACAAACCGAGGTAACACAAGATACAATGTGACACGCAATTCGATACGGCACGCAATTCGATACGGTACACAAATCGGTACGTGCACGTAAATTGAAGCGACACGGGTCACGAGGTAGGCACAAAGGCCGAGACACGAAAACATGGCGGTGCACAAACCGAGATAGCACGTTGCCCAAGGCAGCACGGGGCTCGAGCGTCCAGCTGCCCAAGGCAGCACGTGGATCGGGGTGCACTAAAACTAGGACAGCACGCACACCAAGGTACGCGCAACCCGAGATGACACAAAATCAAGGGGGCACAGAGTACGAGGCGACATGTATACCAAGGTGCATGCATTCTGAGGAGTTGGTACCCCAAGGCAGCACGCAAACCGAAGAAGTGCACGCTGTACGAGTGCACACTGCTCAAGGCAGCACACTGCACAAAGTAATGCGCTGCTGGAGACAACACGTGCCCCGAGGCACACAGATCGAGGAAGAGAGAGGCAGGCGGAGGGGCTCACCGGGGATGCTTGGCCAGATGGGGCTGGTCGCCGCCGGCGGAGAAGACAGGGAGGGGGAGATCGTCGGGAGTCCGGCCAGGTCGCGACGGCTTCGCGACAGAGGAAAGGCGGCAGCAGTGGCGCTGCGCTCGACGAAGGGAGCGGGGGAGATCATCGCCGGCGTGGCCAAGTCGTGAGAAGACGACGGCGACGACAGGCAGATGGGCGACGGCTCACGGCGGCTGTCCGTGCTACATCGAGAGGAGGAAGGAGAAGGGGGCGGAGGCCATGGGGCCGGAGGTGATGACGAGGGTGCTAGTGGCAGTGGTCGTGGCAGGAGGCGGGGCGATGGAGGCGGTGCCTGCTACGGTGGTGGACAGGAAGTGGCCGGAGGAGCTGGTCGCGGCGGAGGCGGGCGCCGGAAACAGCGGGAGAGGGAGAGATGGAAGTGGTGATGGGAGCAGTGGTGGCGGTCGACGGTCGGAGCAAGGGGGTGTACGAGAGGGAGAGCAGGGAAGAGGGGTGAGTGAGGGAGGAGAGAGGAGGAGCTCTCCAGTGGAGGGAGAAAGAAAGAGGGATCGGGAGAGAGAGTGAAGAGAGAGAGAGAGATGGGGGGGCGGCTGAGAGTGTGGAGAGAGAGAGAGAGAGAGTTAGGTTAGGGTTTGGGTTTTCTTTTGGGAGGGTAGATATAGGGATCAATAAAATTAAAAATAATAATAATAATAATGAGGATAAAACTACCTCCAAGAAAATAATAAAAATTTCAAGAATACCCCAAAATTAAAATCCTCTAAAATACGAAATACAGTCATATACCTATTTCCAAAATAGGGATCTGACAATTTGTGAGTCGTATGTTTCGATGTACGAATAACAAGGTACAAGTTTATTATTTTAATACTTAGACTAGATTTGACCCTGTTTGACCAAGATTGACAGTTTTGACTCAAGGTCAACTACAAGTCAATATTTGACCTAGATTGGACTAGAAGTTGACCTGTTGACCAAAAATCAACTGTAAGTCAACACTTGACCTAGTTGACTAGAGTTTGACCTAGTTTGACTAGATTGTTAACCAAGAATTGACCTGGAGTTGACTTTGACTTAGAAGAGCCTAGAATAATATAGATTGCTTGTAAACTTCTTTTATTACATCTTGAACACTTTATAACTTGTGTTGTTCTAAATAGGACTCTGTGACTCCAGTACAGCTATCTACACTTATCAGCAGTTTGGATTGCCAGCGAGTACATTCTCTGACCGTTTCATACTTGTTTGGACATATTCACTTGTTATAGACTAGTTTACTTGATGCTGCCACGATGTTATGACGGATTAGTACTATATGGATCTCTTCATGTGATGTTATCCCCTCGGATATATCGGGTATATTGTGCTCATATACTTTACCATATACATCGTCTACTCCTTGTATTCGTATTTATTCATGTACACTCATGTGATATTCATGTACACTCATGATCATGTGAGCCTTCATGTATAAAACCAGTTGTTTTATACGGACTGATCCTCCATGTAAGAAACTACTCTTCATGTGCAATAACATAACCTGGACAGATCCTTGTGTACTGATTGGGGCAGAGGGAGTATTTATTTGATTATGTGATCTATACCATTATCATGTGTAACTCCAAACTAGATTTAAGTCATTTACAACCTAAGCCTGTTTACATAACCAAACATGTGCTCTAAATCACGTAGCTAGTTCAGTTTTCTTATCTATATCATGTATATCTATTTTTACTATATCATGTTCTCTTTTTACAGTCTCTCTACTTTTTTTACAGCGTTTCATGTATATTATTCTATAGCTTGTCATATTTTTCTTTCATGTTATGAACTGTGTGAGAGATATGTGCTCGTTTCTGTCCTGATTGGACCTATTGATAAATTTTACAGATAGCTTGGAGGTTACCAGCTAGCCTAGAGGAGACACAGTAGAGGTTGGAGTAGATGACTAGTGTTTTCTTATTTTATTTTATTTTATTGTCTTGAGATATATTTATTTCATACTTGTTGAGGTGGTGTTGATAACACCGAGACTTTTCATTTTTGTGGTACTTCTCTTGTGGATTTCATTCTATATTATCGTGCTGATTATCTACATCTAGTTTTATGATTAAGTTGTATTCTCTGGTGATTGTCCTCCGTTTGGAGAGTATATCATATTATGTTCAGTTGTAATTGTGACCTAGAGCAGCGTTCTACCGCCGACACTGCGACATAGGCTGGAGTACCTATTTTTCGTGCCCTTATACTGGGTGCGGGTCGTGACATCCCTTTCTCCTGCCCGATCGACTAGCTCATCACCTGTGTCACTGCCACTTTTCTAGAGCAATGGTATTTTTGTCATTTCACAATTGGTGTATTTTTTCTTTTAAAATGATGGTTGTATTTATTAGTAGGTTAGCTTGTTCATTAGCCACAGTAGACCCCATTTAATGCGACTTGACCAATTAGTTGATTCATTAGACTCTATTCATGAGTAGGTTAACAACAAGCCTTAATTAGAGCCAAACCACTTAGCCCACTTAAGGACTTATCTAATACTAAGTGTAATTAAGAGATTAGGGCTTGTCTATTACCTATTTAACCCCTTTAAACCCCCAAATGGCAGCCACCATTAATTTAGGCTTTCCACCCATTTCTTCATTCAATCCTCTTCCAAATTTTCTCCTCTTTCTTTCATTTGTTGTGCAAAAGCATGGGGGAGCTCAAGGAGGTTTGGTGAAGGCTCTAGCAAGGTTTTGGCAGCTCCTTCTCCATCCATCTTTTCCAAATTCGTGAAGCTTTGTGTGGGCTTCTTCTTACATAGGTATAACCCTCTAAACTTATATTTCTTTGGTTAAGATTCATGCATTCATATATGAGACCATACCAATGACTAGTAGGAGGTAGAATGAGGTTCTAATGAATCCTATTTTAATGATTACATAGGGTTTAATGCCCGTTTAACGGAGACTACAAGTTTAGCCAACCAAGTGTTTGTTAGAATGTCACAATGGCTGTTTAGGTCTTGTTTCCTTTCAGATTTGCTCACCTATAGTTGGGTTTTCATTTGGATAGTTATAAATAAGCTCTAAATGCCATATATAAGTATATATGTTTGTGTGTGTGTGTGTGTGTGTGTGTGTGTGTGTGTGTGTGTGTGTGTGTGTGTGTGTGTGTGTGTGTGTGTGTGTGTGTATATAACAATGTAAAAAAAATATATATATATATATATATATTACAATGTAAGGACATATGAGTGAATATGTTGACATCTGTAACATATGTATATGGCATGGGAGGGGATATGTAGGTGAACTTCTATTCTAGAACACTAGCAACAGGGGTTAGTTGTTGTGGACCTTGCTAGGCAGGTCGGGCTATAGGGAGAATATGAACCTAAGAGTGAGTGTCCTATTTTTGGATAGGTGAGCTACTGCCCTCCCAGGACAGATGTGTTGTAGGAGGGCTCAAGTGTAAAGGGTTTCTCCATACATTGCAGCCCCCTTGGCATACACGTTCAGTCCACTAGTAGTAGCAGTAGATTTCATATAGTTCAATCCTGTAGTCGATTTACCTCGGTCCTTGTAGGATGCCTTGTAGTATCAGAGATGGCATACTGTATCAGTACTTAGCTTAGTAGGTGTGTGTCTTACCTGTGGGTGTGAGGTTCAGTGTGTCAAATAGTGTTTAGAGTGTTAGTTATAGGTCCTAAACTAGTGTATCAGAGTTAGAGTATCTCTAGGTAACATATCTACTGTTGGCTTTGATTAGGCTACGGGTTTAGGCCATATGGCATTTCCAAGGAGGCAGCCACCTTGGCCATAGGCCAATGTTCAAACATGAGAGTTGGTTGTAGGCAAGAGTGAGAGATGTAAGGATTTAGAGTGCTAGTGATAGGGAGAAGAGAATTACATGTGTATATTATATATGTGTGTGGTGTGAATACATACCTCTAGAAGTATGTGAATGTACAAGTGTTAGGGATTGAATGAGAGTTCAGATGGTGATGAGTATTGGTAGAGTTGGAAGCCAATAGCAGGGGACTTAAGAATTGGAAGGCAACATGCCGGCCTATTTTGACTGTTACACCATTGCAGCAGTAGCAGACATTTAAAAGAGGGATTTTAGTGAGTTGTGAAGAGGTTTGTTATGTTTCAGTCAGTGTTCAGTTAGTAACCTAGTATCCTATGTTAGTATCAGTCTTTAGAAGGTCAAATTGAATTATAAAAGGATGGGTTAGCGATTAGGAGTTGTATTAGAGGTATGGCCTTGCTTTTGTAGCATATTTACCTGCAGTAAAGCATTGCAGCAGTAGCTGCAATGTAGTATCAGTAGCAGCAGCAAGGAACAGTGGCAACGTGCCTTGCTTGCTTTGGCACATGGCTAGGTAGCAGGAGAGGTAACCCCGTTGTAACCACCACTTTTCTGAAATAAGGGTAATTTTGAACTTTTGTAAAAATCTATTGCTTAATATTAAATTACCACTGGAGGCCTACCCCGTTGTAACCTTGGAGGCCTAATCTGTGTGATTAGATTAGCTAATTACCACTTTTTAGGCTAAGGGTATTTTAGTCATTTTGTAACGTTTGAATTATTTAGAATTTTAATTAATTGGTAAATTTTTGATTATTTTAATAATATTTAAATTGATGTATTGTGATTTTGGTCATTTTTCATATTTTAATATTTTGGGAATTTTTATATTTTAATATTGATTTTATGGGATTTGTTAAGTCGGGTTCGATTTTCATCTCGTTTCGACTTTTATTAGTGACCCGGGTAGCTTAGACTCTAGTCGGGACTCCAAGATTAGTTAGGCATGGCCCACAAACCCCACTAATTAAGTTAGTGTTATTAGACTAATACCACTTGCTTAGAATGGTTAAATTAGAGACTTAAACTTGACCTTTTTGACCACAAACCTTATCATGACTTAAGTTGACCCAAAGAAGACTTGTAGGGGCATCTTGGACATTTTAAATAGGCCCATTAGGACATGTATGGCCAGCCACCTATAGGGGGAGAGGTGTCCCTCTCTTTCATTTCACACTTGCCTCTTTTTTTCCCCAAATTTGTTCTTCCCCAAACTTGAGAGCTTCTCTCTTGATTTTGATCTCCAAATCCCTCTATTCTTCTTCCAATCTTCCATCATTTCTTCTCATTCAACCAAGAAGGAGGTGCTAGCAAGGATTGGGAGCAAGGAGCAAGGAAGGGTGTCCATTTTGGAGGAGCTTTCATGTCGAAACCGTATCCTTTGAGTGTATCATTGGGATCCCACTTCCAATTGGTATAACCATCTCTCTATTTCAATTTTCCTTGCATTTTAGTTAGATTTGAATCCATAGGATCCACCCCCATGCATGTACAACCATTAGATTTTAATTTGAGGCTCTTTGGAGTCCTCTTTAGGAAGTTTGAATAGGTTTGGTGTCCTACTTATGGAGTTTCCAATATAGGACACCCCATGTGTTTGTATTTATGCAAATAGGCTATTTTGTAGTTTAATTTCAGTTTTAGGATGGTTAGAGAGTTGTTTGATCTTAGTTAGGATGGTTAGAATGAGTTTTATTTCGATAGCTATGTTGGTATCCAAGTACCTTGGCCTACATGTGTTTCTTTTGTCCAAAATAACCCAAATTCGTCATAATTTTTATCCATATTTTTAGTAGCCAGAGCAACTTAGAAATGCCATAACTCCTAGCTCAAGACTTCGATTAATTTCCCACTTTTTTAGAAGAACCGTATCGAAGTTAGCTTTCCAAATATATAAATATTAATAGGCCAAATTCATTCTAGAACTTTCTGCAAAACTGTTTGAGTGTCAGCTGTCCGAAAAATGAATACGTTTCGGTGTTTTCGCGATTTCGGGAGCTTCCGGACACGAAAAAGTGATCCGTTTGAAGTTTCAAAAGCTAATACGAAGGGCTACAACATACTTTAATCCTAGAATTTAGTGAAGGCTCAATTGATACTTTATTGGTTTTAAGTAGAAGAGTGACTATGCGACATAGATATTTTGTGTAACCTATGAGCCTAGTATGGATATCATGTGAATGTAGGTATCATAGGTTATCAAAAATATGTATGATATAGTACATATATATATAGTACATATATATATATATATACATATATATATTATTGTTATGTAATATATGTTAGTATAGTGTGTGTGTTTTAATGAGATAAGGATGTGTGTGGTTAGTGGAGAGAAGTGAGATTGATAGAGGATATGTGCTAGTATGTTTGATGTTGTATAGATGGTAGTGTAGTATGTGTGTTGTGAAGGTGAGAGAGTTGGGAGGATCATGCCATCCTATTTGACTTGAGGCTAGTATGGTTTGTTGAGTGATTTGTGTTTTGGTTGAGTGGTATTGTGTTTGTATATAGATGGTGTGGGTGTGTTAAAAGAGAGGGGGTAGATTTGGTATATGTATTTATGTGTGTATTAGTGTTGGAGTAGAGAGGGATTTAGATGTTGTATGTATGGATATGTTAGTATGTTAGTAGTTATGTTAGAATCTATGTAGAGGTTTGAGGTATCTTAGAAGTTAGATAGTGATATCTTGTATAAGTTAGATAGTTAGTTGTGTTAGTCTATGTTATTGTTAGTTAGAGATGACATATGTTAGTTGGTTAGAATTAGAGATGGATATATATGCATATATGTTATGGTTAGATATTAGTTAGTGGATGTTAGTTGTGTTAGGTTTCTAAGTTAGAATAGATGGTTAGAAGTTACATGTTAGAGTTGGTTAGTATCTTGTATTAGAGATATAAGTTAGGATATATAGTGATATCTTGAGATACCATAGTGGTATCTTAGGATATTTTAGGTATTTGCCTATTACCTTAAGGTAATGTATTTACCTACAAGGTATAGGGGACTTACCTACAAGGTAGAGGGGGTTTACTTTATACTAAGGTATTAGCTACTATGGTATTGACTATCTAATATTTAGGATGGATGGTTAGAGGCTAGATATTTAAGGTATTAGTATTAGAGGTTAAGGTATTAGTTTCCAACCAAGGTAATGGTTTATCTTACCTTAAGGTAATGGGTTTATCTTATTACAAGGTAAGGTATTAGGTTTACCTAGGTAACTAAAGTTAGATATCTAAGTTATTGGTTAGCTAGTAGCTTAGGATAGATATTAGATATCTAAGATTGGTATCTTAGTAGTTAAGATATTTATATCTAGACTAAGGTATTGGGTTTACAACTAAGGTATTGGTATTAGGATATCAATAGGACTAAGGTATATGGTATCTTGGGGTAAGATATAGATTGGTATCTTACTAGTATCTAGTATCTACGTTAGTGTCTTAGAATATAGATGAGTGGGTATCATAAGATACAAATCAGTATCTTAGAGGGTAAATTAGTAAGCTAAGGTAATGTCTAAGGTATTTACAAGGTAATGGAGATTACCTATAGTCTAAGGGTAAGGTATTGGTAGGATATTGAGATAGATGGTTAGATGCTAGTCTAAAGTATTAGTAGGATCTATTAGCCTAGGTTAGTGAGTTATCTACTAACCTAAGGTAATATATATTACTAAGGTAAGGGTATTACCTAGTATCTAAGGTATTCGGTTATCTTGGTAAGTAATGGTTAGAAGTGGGTTATCTTGGTAGGTAATGGTTAGACTTGGTTTATCTTGGTAGGTAATGGTTAGAAGTCGGTTATCTTGGTAGATAATGGTTAGAAGTGAGTTATCTTGGTAGGTAAAGGTTAGGAATAGAATACTTGACTTAGATTTTACCCTGTTTGACTAAGGTTGACTGTTTTGACTCAAAGTCAACTACAAGTCAACATTGGACCTAGATTGGATTAGAAATTGACCAGAGATGACCAGTTGACCAAAAGTCAACTGTAGGTCAACCCTTGACCTAGTATGATCTAGATTGACTTGGTTTGACCTTGTTTGACTTTGTTAGACCTAGTATGACTTAGATTTACTTAGATTGACTTAGCATGACCTTGTTTGATCTAGTTTGACTTTGTTAGACCTAGTATGACTTAATATGACTTAGTTTGATTTAGTTTGACTTAGTTGACTTGGTGTGACTTAGTTTGACTAAGTTTAACCTAGATTTGTATAGCATATACTAGAAATCATGTCATACACTGTTAAACCCTAATTAGCTCATGATATCTTATCTTTAAGTCTGTGACATCACTCTGAGCATCTATTCTCACTGACAGCTCAGGACCGCAGGCGAGTACATTCTCTGATAGTTTTTATTGTCTTGATATTTGCTATATCCGATTCAGTTGTAGTGTTTTACTTGATTCCCGACACGATGGTACACGGACTAGTATACGTCGGATCCTTTCATGAGATGTTATTCTTGGACTTTCTTAGTATATTGGTACATTGTCGATCTTGTTTCCTGTACTTGTATAGACACCGATTTGGGAGTGGGCTGGCCCCCTGCTTTTGAATCCCGTGTCATGACGTACCATGTCCGGATCCGTGATACTACTCGGGGATGGGGAGTTGTTAGTGGTTATGTGATCAATACCATACTTGTATTCCTATACATGTTCATAGCTATACCCTTACTTCACGTAGGGTAAAGCCTGACCCTACTTGTTCATAGCTTTCCATGCTGGCTGGCCTGACCCAGAGTTCTTATTTTTCTTGTTCATAGCCAGTCAGAAGGTACAGCCTGATCTTGACCTAAGCCGATCACATAATGCTCTAATATCTCATGGCACCTTTTATGTTTACCTTTATACATCATATATCATGTATTGTTCTACATTCCAGTATTTTATACCCTGATATGATTTTCAGTTTTATATATCTTGTTTATATTCCAGTCTTGATATTTTATCTTGTATTTCATTATAATTGTCTCTTATAGAATTTGTCAATTCACATGGAACTGCTGTTAGCGTTTGTACTTGCACATATCCTGACATGATAATCCTGTTGATGTTTACAGATGATATAGATGCTGACTACTCGACCTTCTATGGGTTTGGCATAGACGGTGAGTACTACTTGGACATCCATGTGGAGCCGGTGTCCATTGAGGATGCACCGCCTGCTTCGACTTAGACTAGTTAGGCTTTACTGGACTGCGATCTAGCTAGTACTTCATACTTGTAGTATATATATTATTTAGGATTTTGGTTATGTTTTTAACACTAAACTTGTATGGGATCTTGTATCTATTCCTGTTATTTTCTTTCTATCATATCTTTCATATTTCGTGATATCTTTCTTAGATGTCTTGTGATTGAGTTATGACATTTGTACCTCCCCTTTTCGAATTTTTTTAAATATTTATTTATTTATTTATTTGATTTAAATGGGGATTTTTAGGTTTTGTAAATAATTATTTAGTTAATTATTACGCTAGATGATTTTAGTCATGTTTGAGTTTTGAAGTACCAGACGGCTAAGAATCATGGCATGGATAGTGCAGTAGCGTACTTTGACTAGTGTTTAGCCATGGTAGGGGGAGGCCGAGTCATAGGATTGTTCTAACTAGGAAAACCAGGCCAAGTTGCGACTTAACCTCTAAAGACGTTTTAATTATTTAATATTTAGATTATTGATTTTAGAAGACTCGGTTGTACCAACTTAGCCCGAACTGGGCCCGAACCGAAACCAAGCCTTGTAGGTATGTAGTGAGACCAAAGACGACCATGTAGGCATATTCTATGTGTGTACAAATATTTTCTAAATTATTTTAGGTATTAATGTACATTTTAACTATTTGAATATTTGTACAAAAATTGGTATTTTATTATTAATTATTGCTTTACAATATTTGTACTATTTCTAGACCCGGATAAGGGTGAGTAGTATGGATTCACCAAACCACCAGTTAATAATTTTATTATTACTTTATTATTTTGTGGTGATTAAATAAATATATTATTGGTTGTCCTTTTATTGTCAATTGAACTTACGTATATGTATAAGTATTTAGATACAATATATATATATATAGATAGCTAATGTTAAGTTTGATTTTGAATTTTTGGAGATTTATAGGTGTATATATAGATATATACATATATATAGATATATAAATATATATGTGTTAATATGTTTTATATATATAAATATATATTATTTATATATGAAGGTATATACAGGAAAGGTTCCAAATACAGTTTACGTATACATGTATTAGGTATGTGAGTATATATACATAGATGAATACAATACGTAAACTTATATGTATACATGCCTATACTTGTACATGTAAAGGTAGGTATATATATATATATATATATATATATATATATATATATATATATATATATATATATATATATATATACATATATATAGATATTATATATATAGAAAGAAATAAATAAAAAGAAGGAAAAAGAAATCAAAAGGATATTTCCAGCCCAGCCCAACAAAGCGGACCCCCAGGCCCAGTCAGCCTAATCATATTTTGATGTTACATATTACTAGGAAAAGTACTCAATAGCTAGATAATATTGTGATATCTGTAGAAACGAACAAGTACCTGTTGGTTCGAATTAAGAGTAGAATAAATAGCTTAGCCCAGCCTAGCAAATTCCAGCTAGCCGGCCATCCAAGCCCAGCCTCGGGCCAGTGGCCCACAGGCCCATGTTTAAAACCAAACAACAGTGACCCACGTATGAATTTCCCTCAACCCGAACTGAAGTCGACCCGTACAGCATCCATATACACAGAGTATATATATTCTTGATATAGGTCGACGAGATCAACCGCAAACCCTAATTCCAATGCGCGCTACCACACCGCAGGATGCTGGACGACCCTCCCCCACCCGTTGTGCCGCCGCGTACGGCCACAGGCCGGCCAAACCACGGCCAAATCCGCGCGCGCAAGAACAGAGCAGAACAGAGTAGTGCAGCGACAGCACAGCAATGTGCAGTCTTCGCGACGGGATTCCCGCTTCCTCGATTGATCAAATCTAGACCCGTCTTTGCAGGTTCACACTCAATATAACCCTCTTTCTGATCCATAAATTACTTTACGAAGATGCGTAATGTATTTGTCGAGAAATCGAGTCAAACTTCGACGAAAACTATTTTTTTAACAGTTCTAGAACAGTCCCCACACCCTGTTTGGAAGGCAGATTTCTGCCAATCCACCTAGAATTTAGGAAATTCCTTTAAAGAGAGTTAAGGACAACATAAACAGGATTAAAACCCTATTATTAGTTTTAATTATGGTTAATTAGATATCAAGATAAATCAGCTTGAAAATTAAGAAAAACTTGGCGATAACTGTTTAGAAATTTAGAAAATTGTTCGATACGACGTGCGTCCTGCCAAACCGGGCAACGTGGTCGTGAACCGAGAGCATCGAAAGGTGTGTAACGGCTTCGTGGTCGTGTGGGCTTTGACGGAATTCAAATTGGTCGCGTGTGCGCGACGAATTTGATGCGTATCCGTCGAAATTCGTCGTATCGGCCTCTGTACAAATTCTCCAATTACTTTGTGCACGCTCGTCAGATCGAGACGAAACTTGTGCCAACAAGACCGTATCATTTTTTTGGTCCTGTATGCCAAGTTTGGTCCGATTCTGAGACCGTTGATAAAATTGCCGTTTTGTGGGCCCCACGGTCCGACTCGATGGACGATTTTGTGCACGGCCCGCCGGAATCCAACTCTGGATATACGGTTGGGTTCGTATCAGAAAACTGGATCTGTAGACATGTAGTTTGACGACTTTAGAGACCATTGACTCTGGCACGCTTTTCGGTGCAAAACGGGTCCAACGGCGGACAACATTTTTGCCCAAAATTACCGTTTTGCCCTGGTGTCCAGAATTGGACTTAAGGATAGGCAATCCTAGCTAATTTGACTATTCTGAGACTGTTGGCATTGTCTATTTCAGCTTTCGGAGACAGTTGTGATGACTTGGACTTCGTGGTTTATCAGTTGACTATATATTTGTTGGATCTGCGTGCAACCTCCAGGCAAGATACCTTGCCTCCCTCTACAGTTTATTTATATGCATATTTTTATTATTATTATACAGTTTTACTAGTTGATTATTGACACGAGATTTGTACATCGTACTTGCTAGTATACATATAGTTCTCTAGTTGTTCATGATTTACATGCTTAGTTAATCCCTATATCTTTATATGTTAATAGTTAGTTATTACAGTTCTTTGATTTACATACCTTACTTTCGACAGTATTTATTGGTTTATTAGTCATGTTCTTTTATCGTTATCATGCTTGACTGGATGTCGTGGTTATATCAGATTGGTTTCCTCTTGTATCGTGTCGTGAGTCGTATCGTATCATAGGATGAATAAGTCATATCGGAACTGCTTTACCTCCTTGTCTTAAAATCTTGATGCTAACCTGTGAGTCCACATTAGGGGCGAGGGTTAGTAGTTAAGCTAACTTATGAGCCCACACCAGGGGCGAGAGTTAGTAAGCTAATCTGCGAGCCCATATTAGGGGCGAGGGTTAGTAGTTAAGCTAACTTTCGAGCCCACACCAGGGGCGAGAGTTAGTAAGCTAATCTGCGAGTCCACATTAGGGGCGAGGATTAGTAGTTATATGTCCATACCTGCGAGTCCACACAAGGGACGAGGGTGATGCTGGCCTGTGAGTCCACACCAGGGACGAGGGTTAGTAGTGTATGGTTCACACCTGCAAGTCCACACAAGGGACGAGGGTGATGCTAGCTTGCGAGTCCATACTAGAGGCGAGGGCTAGTAGTTATCAAACCTGCGAGTCCACACTAGGGGCGAGGGTTTGAGTATTCGATTGGTTGTCCATTGACATCGTGATATCATGTTCTCTTGTTTTCTCCAGCAGTTCGTCTAGGCGTAGTGGTTCTTCCAGTCGTGTATAGTCGTATTTTCGTACGGATTGGTCTTTTCCTGTTTATTTCCTGTATTTTCTTTATTGCATGATAAACTGCTATATAGGCATGTTTTTATGTATCTTGATATGTCCTCTGAGGACCTGATAATCTCTTCAGGTTTAGTGAGTGCATGGAGATAGCTATTAGTTCTGGATGACGGATGGGATGATACGCTTGTGGGATTCAGGTATCGTATTACATTTATTATCAGCTCGTGCTTTCATACCTTATCATGAGATATCCTGTTTCCTGATTCAGTTTAGACTCTTGTTACTTTATCAGAGTCTTATCGGACATATATGCTAGTGGGCTGCAGACCACGACCCATACTTGTTCATTCTTGATTATTATTCTTATTGTGGATTGAGATATAGTTTTGCCTTGCCTTGATAGGCCCATTGCCATAGCCGTGACAGCGTTTACGTATTCGAGTCGGGCTGGAGTCCGCTTGATGCGTAGCTAGCTTGCTCACGCTCTCGCGTCCGAAAAGCGGGTGCGGGTCGTGACAAGTTTTTTTGGTGGCCCATGCAGGTCAGAGCATATCGTATCGGTTACGTAACTGTACTGGTGCGGGCCTGCGACCTTGACTAGACCTTAGAAATCTCAATCCACTCTGCCTTGAAAATTCTCCTAGAAATTCTCTACGTCCTTGAAAACTCCATGGTTGCTCTCGATTATACTTTCTTGCTTTCCGTACTATTGATTCTCGTCCCTTCCTATTCCGGGGTGACGAATGATCGTGCTGTCTAGGATTTATCAGAAATTCTTAAATTATAGTATAATTTTGCTTGACTATTGAATATTAGATTGTTTATAGATAGGAGGGATTATAGATGCCATACACCATAGATATCTGTTGGTAAAATTGTTAGCAACTGGTTAGAAGATTATAAGATTTTAGTGACCGTAATTTTGAGGAGTAGTGTGACCCAAGGTGGGTAGAAGTCCTCGAGATTTCGTAAATACCAAATGACTAGAGAAGGCCATAGAATATTTTTGAGAAATTAAATTTAAGGAGATTAAGGAAATACTAAACTTTGAATTTTAAGGAATAGTTATGGATTAGAATTTCGAGGACGAAATTATTTTTAAGGTGGGTAGATTTGTAGCTCCCCTTCCCGAAATTTTTTTTAAATATTTATTTATTTATTTATTTGATTTAAATGGGGATTTTTAGGTTTTGTAAATAATTATTTAGTTAATTATTACGCTAGATGATTTTAGTCATGTTTGAGTTTTGAAGTACCAGACGGCTAAGAATCATGGCATGGATAGTGCAGTAGCGTGCTTTGACTAGTGTTTAGCCATGGTAGGGGGAGGCCGAGTCATAGGATTGTTCTAACTAGGAAAACCAGGCCAAGTTGCGACTTAACCTCTAAAGATGTTTTAATTATTTAATATTTAGATTATTGATTTTAGAAGACTCGGTTGTACCAACTTAGCCCGAACTGGGCCCGAACCGAAACCAAGCCTTCTAGGTATGTAATGAGACCAAAGACGACCATGTAGGCATATTCTATGTGTGTACAAATATTTTCTAAATTATTTTAGGTATTAATGTACATTTTAACTATTTGAATATTTGTACAAAAATTGGTATTTTATTATTAATTATTACTTTATAATATTTGTACAATTTTCTAGACCCGGATAAGGGTGAGTAGTATGGATTCACCAAACCACCAGTTAATAATTTTATTATTACTTTATTATTTTGTGGTAATTAAATAAATATATTTATTGGTTGTCCTTTTATTGTCAATTGAACTTACGTATATGTATAAGTATTTAGATACAATATATATATTGATAGCTAATGTTAAGTTTGAATTTAAATTTTTGAAGATTTATAGGTGTATATATAGATATATACATATATATAGATATATAAATATATATGTGCTAATATGTTTTATATATATAAATATATATTATTTATATATGAAGGTATATACAGGAAAGGTTCCAAATACAGTTTACGTATACATGTATTAGGTATGTGATTATATATACATAGATGAATACAATACGTAAACTTATATGTATGCATGCCTATACTTGTACATGTAAAGGTAGGTATATATATATATATATATATATATATATATATATATATATAAAAAAATATATATATATATATATATATATATATATATATATATATATATAAATACACATATACATATATATAGATATTATATATATAGAAAGAAATAAATAAAAAGAAGAAAAAAGAAATCAAAAGGATATTTCCAGCCCAGCCCAACAAAGCGGACCCCCAGGCCCAGCCAGCCTAATCATATTTTGATGTTACATATTACTAGCAAAAGTACTCAATAGCTAGATAATATTGTGATATCTGCATGTCACGTCCCAGAACCAGAATACTGGAGAGCGGAGGCAGACATAGCCAGCTACGTATAATAAAATGGAATCCACTCCACTATACGGTCACGGCTGTCTAGATATATGAGGGTTTATCTACAAGCCAACAGTCTCTTAAGGTCATGAACAAGCCTAGTGTCTTAATCACAAGCAAGTAAATAGAGTTACAAGATGTAAGATCACCAAATATACAATAGTAAGGCGTCCCAAACATTACATATTTAGCTGATCGTGAAGCTAGTCGTTACAAAATGTGAGGACTAGCAAGAGTTTCAGTCATACATGATCAACCCTAGGTTGCCAATCATGTTACAGCCCGTAGGCATACAGTAAGTAAAAATGTACACGAGCTAACACTGGCTCGGCGGCTAAACACCTCAAAAGAATAATTTTATAATAAAGTGGAAGAGCCAAAAATAACCTACTCGTTGTCCTGGTTACGCCTGGTGTTCACCATCGGGCTGGAAAACCGGTAGATCCTCTGGAGCTGCTCTGGTATCTGGCCATACAAAATCAGCTGGGTCAGACCCCAGAAAGAGCAAGTGCCACAAAGGAGGCTTCACTTAGGAACTAAAACCAGCAATTAGCACAAATAACCATAAAGTAATAAATAAGACATGAGTTAAGAAAAAGCATAACAGGGTGATATACGATGGGATAACCATGAGACTATTCAGATAGCCAGGTTACAACCCGTAAACCAAACAAGGACCGGGGTTGTAACCCTTCGTCTGAACAGAACTTGGATTTTCCCACCATTTATCGGCAAGATAAAATAAGGATTCAGGACATGTAACAATCTTGTACATGATCAAGACGAGACTAGACTGATTGAACTCCATCCAACATTCACGGCCAAGCAATAAGTACGGCTTGATACTTTAACTAACTAGGGTTATCACAGGCCTAGTTACTAGCAAGATGCAGTGAGATTGTTCTACAGCCACAAGCCCTGCAACTAATCCAGGCTATCCGGACGTAATTAGGGATTGAATTCAAGTGAGTACATCGTCCAGGAAACGCATGTACCCTTAGATGACTTAGAGGGTGCAACACATGACAGTGTGCTGGAAATGTGCCCTACTCGACGGCAGGCTACAGATCCCAAGTGGGGCGCCCAGATAACGGGATTGCCTGTAGCTGAGAAATTTCTTCATGACTACTGGATTTATTCTAGTTGTTAGCCTTAGTTGATTTCAGTGGGTACCCCTGACCGTGGTACTCAGGGATCCCCATCCTAGACATGATATAAGACAAGACGGGTTCATTTGTACAAACACAATTGTCCACGGTGTCCAAGTTATTCAATCTTGTCATGTCGTATTAGCCATCGCAACAGCATTTTGAGAAATATCATGTCAGGTTTATCATGTCAAGAGTGCGCCACGGCGGGCCACTATCAAGAATTATCACGTCAAGTCATCATGTCAAATTGTCAGGTCAAGTTATCATGTCAGGAGTGCACCACGGCGGGTCACTATCAAGTCATGCCAATTATCAAGGAGGAGAGAAACTTGCACAATTAAATAATAATATATTAATAATATATATATTCCTGAAGCCAAGGAGAAACTCTACAACCTTCATGTTGGGAGTGGGAAGAAATTCGGACCACAATTCATGCAAATAAGACATTTAAACAATCAAAGTGGGATCCATGCGGTCCAAAAGTGGGAGAACAAACATGCGGTCAAAGAGAGTGGGATGCCACCCATGCGGCTCCGAAATTATTTAAATGCAATCAGTCAAACATTTAAGGTCAGCAAGCCATATGCGGCTAGCATACAATTGTGCATACGGCCAAGAGTAATTGCTAACAAGAAATATTCATACAGTCAGAAAAGACAGAGAGTGGGAAGACAATAAATACGAGCTTCCACTTAAACAAGGAAAAGGGGCACGTGGCCAAACAATGGAATGATGATTGCCAGAAAAAGGGTGGCTCACGTGGCCAAAATATTAGATAGTGGGGGAAAGGAAGCCTATGCGGCTCACCTTAGGTTTCATGCAAAATTGCAACATACAAATAATATTATTTAATGGCCAAAGGCCATGCGGCTCTGCATTAAACAATATTAATACTATAAATATCCATGCGGATCACTCTCACATTTGCTTGCATAAAATTCAGCAAATAAATAAATAAATAACTAATGATTATGCAGTTGATGGCAAGTATGCTTGGCAAGTGTATGCGGCTCCTTGCAGTAACAATGCTTTAGGTAATTGCATTTTTGGACATGCACTAAAGGATGTATTAATGCAAATGCATTAAGAAGGCACTAAGTGCATTAATAATATGCCATATGCGGCTCTCTCCAGGAAGCATGCGGCTCACTCTCCAGGAAGCATTAGGAGAAGTAAAAAGTGTATTAGAAAAGACAAGCATTGGGAAAAGTCAAGACTTAATTAATGCTAAAAAAATGCATTGATTTAATGTGTTAATAAAGGTACATTCAATGCATTCTAAGCATAGCGTTTATTTAATGTGTTAACAAAACACATTCAGTGCACATTCCTGAAGCAAAGCATTATTTAATGCTTTTAACAAAAGTGCATTCATTAATTCCAAGCAAACTATTATTTAATGCTTTAACCAAAGTGTATGCGGCTGGGCAAGCATTATTTTTAATGCGATGCATGCTATGCGGCTTGGACAAAGCCTTACATTAATACTTTACATGCGGCTGATGTTCAACAATGCATTAAATGCTTTCTCATGCGGCTGATGCTAAGTGTACGTGTTTGAAAAAAATGTATTTAATTATTCATTAAAATATTGTATGCATTGGTATAACCCATTAATATGCATGCGGCTGGAGAACCAGGGCCATGCATTATTTAATGCATCTATTATTTCAAGCTCATGCGGCTGACTACTGCTATTGCTAATGCATTAATTTATTGGCCAGCAATTGAGTTGGCCTATGCGGCTGACTACTTTCCATAGGTCAAATTGGACCAAACGGAATCCTCTACAACATGGGACCATCAACTTAGCAAAATATGCAAGTTTGATAGATCAAAATCCTGGAAACCGAAAATACCAAAAAACTAGATTTACAAAATTTAACCATGGAAATAAAAAAATGCCAAGTACTAAAGTGGGTTAGAAACACATGAGGAAGACAATGGAACAATAAAAATAGACTTCCTCCATGAAGCAAGGTGCACTTGCCTAAGCTCTCCCTCTCTCCTGGTAGGTGGAGAAGTAAAGATGGAGAAGAAGAAATAAGTAATGAGAAATAATAGAAGAGAGAGAGAGGGATAGATATTTATAGTGGGAGTGGTGGTAGGTGGGAGTGGTTCTCCACATAAAACCAAACCAAGCCAAACCCACTAAACCGAACCAAACCAAGCCAATGCAATGCCATGATGAACCATGCTAATGCAATATGCAAAATAAAACCCAAGGCTAGCTAATTATGTCAAACCAAAAATACGAGTCCGAAATACGTACACGTATTTCCAATACGTAATACGAACCACGGGCATTACAACTCTACCCACCTTGAAAGAATTCCGTCCTCGGAATTTAATCAAGAGGCTAGAGTGGCAAGGACAAGCTATACTAAGCAATCAATCATGCAATCATGTATGTAAGCAAAGAAATTGAAGACACGAGAAAGAGGAAAGATATCCTGCTAGGAACCTCTCTGCCGGTTCTGGATCTGAGCTTGGACCTGGGCATACTGCTGGGGTCTTTGTAGCTGGAAGGCTAGGGCCTGAGGCGGCAATGGCCTCGGAGGCTGGTACTGCTGCTGAAACACTTGGGCCTGAGGCGGCAATGGCCTCGGCAATGGATACTGCTGCTGCTGCTGGACTGGGGCTGGTCCCCTTACCGAGGGACTAGTCTGGGCCGAGGACGAACTGGCCCTATTCGGGCAGGACCCTATCTTGTGGTCCGGTGCTCCACAAGCCAAACACAATCCCTGCGCTCTGCGACACTCCGAAACAACATGTCCTGGCTTCCCACAATGAGTGCAGCCCATTGCGGAAGACTGCTTCGGCTTCTGTTGCTGAGGGGACGTGACCGACGTCACTGAGGCCGCCTGCCTCGGAGTTCCAATTGTCAAGGCCCTGACTGCTGGGGCTGGTGCTGTCGACTGGGTCATCTGGCCGTGAGATCGCTTCCGACCTCCGATCCTGTCCACGATCCTGTGGGAGGTATACTCGTGCCTCCTGGCTGCCCTCAACACTGCATCAAAAGTCTGATGCTTAAACTGTTCTACTGCCAACAAAATCTCGAGGTGGAGCCCCTACTGGAACCGCTGGGCTCTGTCAAACTCGGTCGCCACCAAGGTGGGAGCAAACCGACTAAGCCTGGAGAACTCGGCCGCATATCCATCGACCGTCCTGCCTCCTTGCTTCAGATTGGTGAACTTGGTCTGAAGATCGTACAGAGCCACCGCATCGAAGTACTTGGTCTGGAATCTCTCTCTGAATACTGCCCATAGAATAGGGGCCACTAATCCCACGGCCTGTGCTGCCCACCAGCTGCGGGCAAGATCCAATAACTGTAGACGCACTACGGCCACCTTCTCGTCCTCCGGGGTTCTGGCTGCCTCTAGAATGACTTCAGTATCCTGGAGCCACGCGTCAGCAGCGATAGCATCTTCACTGCCATCAAAGAATGGAGGGTTCAGGTGCTTGAAACTGTTCGCTGTACTATTCCTTGGATGACCGCCTCTGTTCAGAGCATCTTCCACTGTCTGGTATAATACATCACCTCGACGATCTTGGGAAGCTAACAATGATCTGATGAGACCCACCAAAGTGCCATCGTCAGGCTCTGCAGGCTGGACTGGCTGAACTGGCGGCTCTCCTCCAGTAGGTACGACTCGGGAGGCTGCTCCTGAGTGCTGGGCCTGATCTTCTGGTTGCTGCTGGTCCATGGAAGGTGATCCGTCTTGCTGATCGGCAGATCCAGGTTCAATGCCGCTGAAAAAGATGACATGGGAACAATAAGGAAGAACCAGGACAGATCAACGATTACAAGCATATGATCAGGACAAGAATTTTAGGAATCAAGAGGATATGAGCAGAGATCAAGGGCGAATACTGATTGAGACATCTATTCGGTAAACCCTCACATATCTTGATTTACAAGACCTGTATGGGCCACCACTTAAACCATGTCACGCCCCAGAACCAGAATACTGGAGAGCGGGGGCAGACATAGCCAGCTACGTATAATGAAATGGAATCCACTCCACTATACGGTCACGGCTGTCTAGATATATGAAGGTTTATCTACAAGCCAACAGTCTCTTAAGATCATGAACAAGCCTAGTGTCTCAATCAAAAGCAAGTAAATAGAGTTACAAGATGTAAGATCACCAAATATACAATAGTAAGGCATCCCAAACATTACATATTCAGCTGATCATGAAGCTAGTCGTTACAAAATGTGAGGACTAGCAAGAGTTTCAGTCATACATGATCAACCCTAGGTTGCCAATCATGTTACAGCCCGTAGGCAGACAGTAAGTAAAAATGTACACGAGCTAACACTGGCTCGGCGGCTAAACGCCTCAAAAGAATAATTTTATAATAAAGTGGAAGAGCCAAAAATAACCTACTCGTTGCCCTGGTTACGCCTGGTGTTCACCATCGGGCTGGAAAACCGGTAGATCCGCTGGAGCTGCTCTGGTATCTGGCCATACAAAACCAGCTGGGTCAGACCCCAGAAAGAGCAAGTGCCACAAAGGAGGCTTCACTTAGGAACTAAAACCAGCAATTAGCACAAATAACCATAAAGTAATAAATAAGACAGGAGTTAAGAAAAAGCATAACAGGGTGATATACGATGGGATAACCATGGGACTATTCAGATAGCCAGGTTACAACCCGTAAACCAAACAAGGACCGGGGTTGTAACCCTTCGTCTGAACAGAACTTGGATTTTTCCACCATTTATCGGCAAGATAAAATAAGGATTCAGGACATGTAACAATCTTGTACAGGATCAAGACGAGACTAGACTGATTGAACTCCATCCAACATTCACGGCCAAGCAATAAGTACGGCTTGATACTTTAACTAACTAGGGTTATCACAGGCCTAGTTACTAGCAAGATGCAGTGAGATTGTTCTACAGCCACAAGCCCTGCAACTAATCCAGGCTATCCGGACGCAATTAGGGATTGAATTCAAGTGAGTACATCGTCCAGGAAACGCATGTACCCTTAGATGACTTAGAGGGTGCAACACATGACAGTGTGTTGGAAATGTGCCCTACTCGACGGCAGGCTACAGATCTCAAGTGGGGCGCCCAGATAACGGGATTGCCTGTAGCTGGGAAATTTCTTCATGACTACTGGATTTATTCTAGTTGTTGGCCTTAGTTGATTTCAGTGGGTACCCCTGACCGTGGTACTCAGGGATCCCCATCCTAGACATGATGCAAGACAAGACGGGTTCATTTGTACAAGCACAATTGTCCACGGTGTCCAAGTTATTCAATCTTGTCATGTCGTATTAACCGTCGCAACAGCATTTCGAGAAATATCATATCAGGTTTATCATGTCAAGAGTGTACCACGGCGGGCCACTATCAAGAATTATCACGTCAAGTCATCATGTCAAATTGTCAGGTCAAGTTATCATGTCGGGAGTGCACCACGGCAGGTCACTATCAAGTCATGCCAATTATCAAGGAGGAGAGAAACTTGCACAATTAAATAATAATATATTAATAATATATATATTCCTGAAGCCAAGGAGAAACTCTACAACCTTCATGTTGGGAGTGGGAAGAAATTCGGACCACAATTCATGCAAATAAGACATTTAAACAATCAAAGTGGGACCCATGCGGTCCAAAAGTGGGAGAACAAACATGCGGTCAAAGAGAGTGGGAGGCCACCCATGCGGCTCCGAAATTATTTAAATGCAATCAGACAAACATTTAAGGCCAGCAAGCCAT
The DNA here is from genome assembly GCA_029216955.1 of Iris pallida. NCBI lineage: Eukaryota > Viridiplantae > Streptophyta > Magnoliopsida > Asparagales > Iridaceae > Iris > Iris pallida. Next base: position 12,662,692 of record JANAVB010028820.1, read on the forward strand.
ATGCGGCTAGCATACAATTGTGCATGCGGCCAAGAGTAATTGCTAACAAGAAATATTCATACAGTCAGAAAAGATAGAGAGTGGGAAGACAATAAATACGAGCTTCCACTTAAACAAGGAAAAGGGGTACGTGGCCAAACAATGGAATAATGATTGCCAGAAAAAGGGTGGCTCACGTGGCCAAAATATTAGATAGTGGGGGAAAGGAAGCCTATGCGGCTCACCTTAGGTTTCATGCAAAATTACAACATGCAAATAATATTATTTAATGGCCAAAGGCCATGCGGCTCTGCATTAAACAATATTAATACTATAAATATCCATGCAGCTCACTCTCACATTTGCTTGCATAAAATACAGCAAATAAATAAATAAATAACTAATGATTATGCAGTTGATGGCAAGTATGCTTGGCAAGTGTATGCAGCTCCTTGCAGTAACAATGCTTTAGGTAATTGCATTTTTGGACATGCACTAAAGGATGTATTAATGCAAATGTATTAAGAATGCACTAAGTACATTAATAATATGCCATATGCGGCTCTCTCCAGGAAGCATACGGCTCTCTCTCCAGGAAGCATTAGGAGAAGTAAAAAGTGTATTAGAAAAGACAAGCATTGGAAGAAGTCAAGCCTTAATTAATGCTAAAAAAATGCATTGATTTAATGTGTTAATAAAGGTACATTCAATGCATTCTAAGCATAGCGTTTATTTAATGTGTTAACAAAACACATTCAGTGCACATTCCTGAAGCAAAGCATTATTTAATGCTTTTAACAAAACTGCATTCATTAATTCCAAGCAAAGCATTATTTAATGCTTTAACCAAAGTGTATGCGGCTGGGCAAGCATTATTTTAATGCGATGCATGCTATGCGGCTTGGACAAAGCCTTACATTAATACTTTACATGCGGCTGATGTTCAACAATGCATTAAATGCTTTCTCATGCGGCTGATGCTAAGTGTACGTGTTTGAAAAAAATGCATTTAATTATTCATTAAAATATTGCATGTATTGGTATAACCCATTAATATGCATGCGGCTGGAGAACCAGGGCCATGCATTATTTAATGCTTCTATTATTTCAAGCTCATGCGGCTGACTACTGCTATTGCTAATGCATTAATTTATTGGCCAGCAATTGAGTTGGCCTATGCGGCTGACTACTTCCCATAGGTCAAATTGGACCAAACGGAATCCTCTGCAACATGGGACCATCAACTTAGCAAAATATGCAAGTTTGATAGATCAAAATCCTGGAAACCGAAAATACCATAAAACTAGATTTACAAAATTTAACCATGGAAATGAAAAATGCCAAGTACTAAAGTGGGTTAGAAACACATGAGGAAGACAATGGAACAATAAAAATAGACTTTCTCCCATGAAGCAAGGTGCACTTGCCTAAGCTCTCCCTCACTCCTGGTAGGTGGAGAAGTAAAGATGGAGAAGAAGAAATAAGTAATGAGAAATAATGGAAGAGAGAGAGAGAGGGATAGATATTTATGGTGGGAGTGGTGGTAGGTGGGAGTGGTTCTCCACATAAAACCAAACCAAGCCAAACCCACTAAACCGAACGAAACCAAGCCAATGTAATGCCATGATGAACCATGCTAATGCAATATACAAAATAAAACCCAAGGCTAGCTAATTATGTCAAACCAAAAATACGAGTCCGAAATACGTACACGTATTCCCAATACGTAATACGAACCACAGGCATTATACTGCAGAAACTAACAAGTACCTGTTGGTTCGAATTAAGAGTAGAATAAATAGCTTAGCCCAGCCTAGCAAATTCCAGCTAGCCGGCCATCCAAGCCCAGCCTCGGGCCAGTGGCCCACAGGCCCATGTTTAAAACCAAACAACAGTGACCCATGTATGAATTTCCCTCAACCCGAACTGAAGTCGACCCGCACAGCATCCACATACACAGAGTATATATATACTTGATATAGGTCGACGAGATCAACCGCAAACCATAATTCCAATGCGTGCCACCACACCCCAGGATGCTGGGTGACCCTCCCCCACCCGTTGCGCCGCCGCGCGCGGCCGCAGGCCGGCCAAACCACGGCCAAATTCGGGCGCGCAAGAACAGAGCAGAACAGAGTAGTGCAGCGATAGCATAGCAATGTGCAGTCTTCATGACGGGATTCCCGCTTCCTCGATTGATCAAATCCAGACCCGTCTTCGCAGGTTCACAATCAATATAACCCTCTTTCCGATCCAAAAATTACTTTACGAAGATGCGTAATGTATTTGTCGAGAAATCGAGTCGAACTTCGACGAAAACTGTTTTTTTTAACAGTTCTAGAACAGTCCCCACACCCTGTTTGGAAGGCAGATTTCTGCCAATCCACCTAGAATTTAGGAAATTCCTTTAAAGAGAGTTAAGGACAACATAAACAGGATTAAAACCCTGTTATTAGTTTTAATTATGGTTAATTAGATATCAAGATAAATCAGCTTGAAAATCAAGAAAAACTTGGCGATAACAGTTTAGAAATTTAGAAAATTGTTCGATATGACGTGCGTCCCGCCAAACCGGGTGACGTTGTCGCGAACCGAGAGCATCGAAAGGTGCGTAACGGCTTCGTGTCATGTGGGCTTTGACGGAATTCAAATTGGTCGCATGTGCGCGACGAATTTGATGCGTATCCGTTGAAATTCGTCGTATCGGCCTCTGTGCAAATTCCCCAATTACTTTGTGCACGCTCGTCAGATCGAGACGAAACTTATTCCAGCAGGACCGTATCATTTTTCTGGTCCTGTATGCCAAGTTTGGTCCGATTCTGAGACCGTTGATAAAATTGCCGTTTTGCGGGCCCTACGGTCCGACTCGACGGACGATTTTGTGCACGGTCCGCCGGAATCCAACTCTGGACATACGGTTGGGTTCGTATCGGAAAATTGGATACGTAGACATGTAGTTTGACGACTTTAGAGACCATTAACTCTGGCACACTTTTCGGTGCAAAGCGGGTCCAACGACGGATACCGTTTTTGCCCGAAATTACCGTTTTGCCCCGGTGTCCAAAATTGGACTTAAGGACAGGCAATCCTAGCTAATTTGACTATTCTGAGACTGTTGGCATTGTTTATTTCAGCTTTCGGAGACAGTTGTGATGACTTGGACTTCGTGGTTTATCAGTTGACTATATATTGTTGGATCTGCGTGCAACCTCCAGGCAAGATACCTTGCCTCCCTCTACAGTTTATTTATATGCATATTTCTATTATTATTATACAGTTTTACTAGTTGATTATTGACACGAGATTTGTACATCGTGCATGCTAGTATACATATAGTTCTCTAGTTGTTCATGATTTACATGCTTAGTTAATCCCTATATCTTTATATGTTAACAGTTAGTTATTACAGTTCTTTGATTTGCATACCTTACTTTAGACAGTGTTTACTGGTTTATTAGTCGTGTTCTTTTATCGTTATCATGCTTGACTGGATGTCGTGGTTCTATCAGATTGGTTTCCTCTTGTATCGTGTCGTGAGTTGTATCGTATCATAGGATAAATAAGTCATATCGGAACTGCTTTACCTCCTTGTCTTGAAATCTTGATGCTAACCTGCGAGTCCACATTAGGGGCGAGGGTTAGTAGTTAAGCTAACTTGCGAGCCCACACCAGGGGCAAGAGTTAGTAAGCTAATCTGCGAGCCCACATTAGGGACGAGGGTTAGTAGTTAAGCTAACTTTCGAGCCCACACCAGGGGCGAGAGTTAGTTAGCTAATCTGCGAGTCCACATTAGGGGCGAGGATTAGTAGTTATATGTCCACACCTGCGAGTCCACACAAGGGACGAGGGTGATGCTGGCCTGCGAGTCCACACCAGGGACAATGGTTAGTAGTGTATGGTTCACACCTGCGAGTCCACACAAGGGACGAGGGTGATGCTAGCTTGCGAGTCCACACTAGGGGCGAGGGCTAGTAGTTGTTTAAACCTGCGAGTCTACACTAGGGGCGAGGGTTTGAGTATTCGATTGGTTGTCCATTGACATCCTGATATCATGTTCTCTTATTTTCTCCAGCAGTTCGTCTAGGCGTAGTGGTTCTTCCAGTCGTGTATAGTCGTATTTTCGTACGGATTGGTCTTTTCCCGTTTATTTCCTGTATTTTTTTATTGCATGATAAACTGCTAGGTAGGCATATTTTTATGTATCTTGCTATGTTCCCTGAGGACCTGATGATCTCTTCAGGTTTAGTGAGTGCATGGAGATAGCTATTAGTTCGGGATGACGGATGGGATGATACGCTTGTGGGATTCAGGTATCGTATTACATTTATTATCAGCTCGTGCTTTCATACCTTATCATAAGATATTATGTTTCCTGATTCAGTTTAGACTCTTGTTACTTTATCAGAGTCTTATCGGACATATATGCTAGTGGGCTGCAGACCACGATCCATACTTGTTCATTCTTGATTATTATTCTTATTGTTGATTGAGATATAGTTTTGCCTTGCCTTGATAGGCCCATTGCCATAGCCGTGACAGCGTTTACCTATTCGAGTCGGGCTGGAGTCCGCTTGATGCGTAGCTGGCTTGCTCACGCTCTCGCGTCCGAGAAGCGGGTGCGGGTCGAGACAATATTATATACCTCCGTGCGGAGATGACATGTACCTTTATATTGTGTCTAGATGTTGTATGTTATAGACGACCTATACAGCGTTCTACCGCTGATTCTGTGGCGTAGGCTGGACATACCCACGTTCTCGTACCCCTACTTAGGGTGCGGTCGTGACACCCGTTAAGAGTGAGTTGAGTGTCATATATACGTATATATATTAGTATGTATATGTGTTAGCTTGTGAGTGTATCCTAGTGTACTTGTGTATCCTAGGTTGTCAGAGATTTGTGAAGGTGAGTGTTAGTGTGAGGATGAGGGATGTAAGCCCACTTTCCGAGTTTTTCTAATTTTTATTTATTTATGTATTTTAGTTGTAGTTTTAAATGAATTTTCTAGTTAGAAAATAGTCTTTACTTCTACTATCGATATTTTGAAGAATTTACTTTAGGTAGAGATTTTACAAAATAGACTTCTAGAATTATATGATCAGTTACCGCGATGGTGTTTCCAATATGTTTTAGATATTATTAATAATATATAGTATTGCTTCTAAACATTATAGGCTAATTTCGATTTTAGATTCGATAACTATTCAAGTTACCATTATCATTCATTTTATGGTTTAGATATATATAATTTGTTTGAAATCTATTTGATAAAATTAGATATATTTTATGATCTAATGTATTATTTAATTAAATAATTGAATTCATATGTTACAGTTATTTGACTTATTTACATAATTTGATAAATACTAAGTATTGATTTAAATTGATATTATATTCTACTAATAGGTTATGATTAGCAATAATATGGTTTAAACTATTCCGATAGCATTAAAGGTTATTTCCAAGTAATTACGCTATTTGAATTGGATTTAAATTCATAAGATTTGGATTTTGACAATATTAGATTGTAGTAGTAATCAACTTTCCAATTTAGATTTCCATATATGCGAATTATTTGATAATATCGAATGTATATATTCTAAATATTATTTACTTGAATTCGATTTGATTGATTTTTATTTAAATGTTTCTTAAATTTAGTTGTATTAAATTATCAAGTCATAATAGATTTATGAAATTATTTTAATAAGAATTTTTTTATTAATAAAAGTACACTTTAAATTATTTTGATTATCTCAAGGATTATATTTAAATACGAGGAGTATTATTTGAAGTAAGATTTAAATTATACTAGCATATTTCAAATCATTTGGAAAGTAACAAATATTATCTTTAAAGTATTGTGGTTGATCAATTATAGTAGAAGAGAATAACTGTTAATACACCGATATATATACCAGAACCTCCCAACGCCATGACATTCCTCTACCAATGCCACCTCTATCACTACCACCCGATGAAGCCTCACCATCACCCCGCTGCATCCCTATCTCTACTCCTTAAACCAAAGCCATACATGCATATATATATGACATCTCTCATTCCATACTATCCCTTCTGCCACCAAAACCCTCACCATGACCACAACCATCACCAAAACCCTCACCATCACGAGATTGACCCCATCCTCTCAGTTGTGCCGCCGCTCGTATCCCGTCGTCGAGATCCTCTCCGCCGCTGAGTCTCGAACGCCGACTCTGGCAGAGCCTCCGCGTCGGAGCGACTCGACTTTCCCATGTAAGCTTCTCTCTTCTTCTCTCCTCCTCTCTCAATTCTTTTCCCATTTCTCACACTCTCTTCCCAAATGAAGCAGAGACAACAGTAATAAAGTTGCTGTTGTTAATGGGGAAAACGAGAAAGTTGTGTGGAAAAGGGGTTTGTATGTTATAATATTTCGTATAAGTACGATAAAGTAAATCACTGATTATTATTATTATTAAGTTTTATCATTCTTTATTTTGCAGTCTTCAATGAGAAGACCATACTACAAAGTAATAATGGTAGTTATTTTATTAAGTATTTAAACATGTTTTCTGATATTAAATATATATAGTTTATTATTATGATTATTATTATGATTTCAATTGTTTTATTATTTTATATACTGTTATTACTATATCTATAAATAATATTCCTAAAATTTATAATTGTAACAAAATAGTTTCCAAATAAAAATGTATTTATATAATCTTGACAAAAAGTTGTTTTAACAAAGTTAGATTTTAATCCTAAAATGGTTTCTAGATTTTCAAATATTTCCTACAAATAGTTGACTAGTATAAATATAGTTTTAAATATAGTAATTATTTTCAAAACATAAGTTGTATGTATTATTCACGTAAATTCTTTCGATTATACGTTCTTGGTCATGACTATCATACTCATTTTATTGCAAATCCAAAATTTTGCGTATCGACCTAGCCAATCGGACTATTCTGGACTCAATGGAAATATTTGTTCCACCAGCAAGGACCTCAGGCAAGTTCACTTTTTGATTTTTTTCGATTCATAGTAGTCTTTCCATTTCATGTTTATGCATATGTTATCTTGATTGTTGACACATTGTTACGCGGATTTAGTGCCATGGATCTCTACATACATTATTTCTTGATTGTCGTATTTTCGTGTTTCGTGACTTGTTCATGTCCATGAGTACTATCAGGAGGGAAAATATCTTAGTAGACATGTGGACTACCCAGAACTATCTTCCGTTCTTTCGTGGAGAACAGCAGCTGCACACGACACGTGCAGGGTGCCGGATTTACCCCTAGTCGTTCACATGTCGAAACTGATATTTCAAATCACATAGATAGTGTATTTTATTTTTTTCCTTGTCTTCTTCACCACTTGCCATGTCATCAGTTACTTTCTAATTTTTATCTCATATATGTTATTTTCTTGTCTTGTTAATTCTATTGTGTTTTCGTATTGTCGTCGATTTGTGTGCTTGTTCCATTTCTGACTGGAAACCAACATTTTTTAGGTTAATTGTGGATTCACTTAGCTTTGGGAGATACGGGTGTACTTGCAGCCAAGACCTAGAAATTAGTTAGATAACTTAAACTGTTGTAAAAGATGGTGAGACTTTGTATTTCTTTCAAATATAATTCTTGTAATATTGTAATCTATTAGAAATGTGAATGAGCAATAAAGTTTACTTTTGTTATTTTGAGCATTAGCCGTGACACGTTCTTCTACAACGCCGACTCTGTGGCGTAGGCTGGCTTGGACATATCTCGTATCCGAAAAAGCGGGTACGGGTCGTGACAAGGGATATGGGACTGCATTTAGCAGCTGATGAGTGCTGGACATGGGCCTTGGTAGCAGTGGTCAGTAGGGGAGTTGGAGTATCAGAGGGCTCCATTCCATTTGGAATTTAGTTCAGTCATACTCGACCTATAGCAGGGGAAGGCCTTAGGTCGAGAGGGTGTCTTGTAGAGTGAGGTAGGACTAACACTGTGTGTCAATATTTTCTATGTTAGTATTAGAAGCTACAGTGTTGGTGTCAATGTGGATATTGGGGACTAAACTGTGTACTAGTTAGGAAACCAGTGAGTATCCTATATTTATATGGTTAGATATTAGAGTGTGTGTGTGTGGGTTCTGAGGGTATCAGAGGTTATAGGCTAAGGTGATGTTAGTATAAACTTGAGTATCAATTGAGAGGGGCCATTGGCCATTGACTTGAGTGATGTTAGGATATCCACATGGTGTATCCTAGTGTTTTAGAGTGCTAATGTATTGTTTCTATATGTTAGTGTATCATGGAGTGAGCAGTTGAGCATGGCATATGCAGTGGGCCTTGCATTGGCCAGACAGCCTTCTTGCTTGCCTTGGCTTGAATTGCATTGACTTGGCCTAGGCCACATGGCTTGTGCCCCTACTGTTCATAGGGAGGCTCTGTCCAGAAGGTGGTGTGTGTGACTTTTGTTAGTATGAGTTAAGGAGTAACAGTGTTTAGAATTTACATGAAGAAGTGTTTGTACAAATGCCTTGAAAGTGAGAGAAGAGTGACAAGCTTGTGTCTTAAGTAGCATCAGTGTCCTAGTGCCTATGTGCAGCAAGTGGTTGCAGGGCATTTTGGCCAATTATGGTATTTGGAGTGGTATCAATAATAAATAAATAAATATATATATATATATATATATATATATATTATATATATATATATATATATATATATATATATATATATATATATATACTCTAATTCTAAAGTCGAGTATCATATATATATTATATATATAGTTACCCCTGATACTCGACTTTTAGAATTAGAGTATATATATATAATTATATATATATAATATATATATTATATATATTATATATATTTTTGAAAAAAAAAAAAAAAAAAAATATATATATATATATATATTTTTGAGTTTCTTCGAAGGGCTAGTGAACAAATCAGGAAAAGAATAGAGGATGGCACAACGCGACCCTTTCTCAGGGCGGAAAGATGATTCTCATCAAACATGTCTTATATCCTCCATCCCTATCTATACCCTGATGTTTCCCTGCTCCCCCCCCCCAAGGTGTTTCATTCGTTAGAATTCTTTTGGGGACACCTCGAA